>JARHVA010001045.1:0-32500 GCA_037957365.1 Torreya grandis | reverse complement strand
CAAAACTTACAAAACATCAAAGGGAGAGAATATAAAGCAATCAAAATTTATAAGAGGACTATTACCATCACCTTGCTTATCTTATCTTCCCTCCAAGATCTTCAAATGTACTTTCCAATTATTTTTTACTTTCTTTTTGGATTGCTTGATAATGGTGACTTCAATATTTCAAATGAACATTAATGGGTTAATGGATTCTTAGATGCAAAGATATTTTGGATGCAATGGGAGTATGAAGGCTTAAGATATTTAGTATATGCATGTATGTTACAAGGCTTTCAAGTTATTTCTAATTAGTATAACCAAGCTCTATGCTTGGTTATTTATAGGGTGATGGGGAAGAGTTAAAATGAATTTTAAATTCATTAGAACCCTCTAGTTTAGAGAATTCTAGAAAGGTAGATAAGGTTGTAGATTTTAGAGGCTTCTAGATTTGATTAGGAGTTAATAAGGATTAGTTTAGGGGGTTTAGGGAGGCTTAAGGATATAGGTGTGTAGGATAATCTATGGATAGGTTGGATAATGGGGTAGGTAGAATATATTTGAATTTTAAATTGGAAAGTGGAGAAAGTGGTTAGTAAATGAGGTGGGATTAGTGGTTTAATAAGATGTTAGTGGGATAATCAATGGATTAATATAGCATAAGGGTGTAGGAAGGTTAGTATGATGTAGGAAATATTTAATGGGGAATGGGATTTAATTATATAATTAAGATTATAGTTATGGGATTAATTATGATAAATAGTGGAATTATTAGAATAGTTAAGGTGAGTAGATTTAAGTGTATACATTTTACCCATTTTTGAAAGAGCATTGAGAGTGAAAAATTGGGGAGTAATGGTATTTAAAATAAAAACCATTACATGGATGAGTTAGTAAAAATGAGGTTGCATGATGCCCCCTCAAGGGGGCATAGGGGAGGAATGGATCGGATGACCACTCGAAAAGAGATCATGGGGTGGGTATAAAATCAAGATAATGAGGGGTGAGAATGCCCTAGTTGTGAGTTGAGAATTGAATGATAAGATGACCCAAGAAAAAGTATGATGGATTAAGGTTGCAGGTGTAGGACTAGTCCCAAGGGATAAATCACCTTAACAATAATGATTATGCTCTTAGGATGATTCTTAGACAAAGACCAAAGCTGTGGAGAGAAGTGAGTAGATTCATGTGATAAGATGAATATTCCCAAGATAATGACATATGTTCAGGAAATGGATATATAAATAAGGCCACGACATCAACATTTCCCAAGCAAGGACACATGAATGGGAGAAATGTAGGCTTAAAAAGGATATAAAATAATTAATTTGTGATGATAGATGGGTTTGATATGAAAAGCATATTTCAACATGTTTTAATAGATTTGAGTGATCACGAAAGGATGAGATGGGAATTACTGGCTGAGATATCCTTGGGCACTAAAAAGTGGCCAAGTACTACCTACATAATATAAAAATACCTCAGGCTGATGTAGTTTGGACTTGAGATGTTAGATGAGGAATGGGGTAATGAAAATTCATACCCTTGAAAATGTTTAAAATGACTTTTGGGATGCAAACTAGTGACTAGAAATGTGATTAAACATGATAAAAAATGGATAAATGGATATGGGAGTCAAAATTAGTTATTTGGGTAGGAAGGTATGGTTAACATGGACAAAATAGGGTGAAGGGGGGAGAGAAGATGGTATGGGGGGTAAAATAGAAAAAATGGAGGTAAAATAAGTCATTTTCATGTTTAGCTTTGGAAAATTTGAGCTTTGGAGCTACGATAATAGATCGCATTCCACATGCTTCCTACCATGGAGAGAGAGTACATGAGTTCTAGAGAATAGTATAGGTAGGACCAATATTGAGTACCCCATCTTATCTTGTTATTTTGTTCCTTTTATGCATTTATTATAACATTATTTAGGGGTAAAAGTTAACAATGCAAAATCATAACTGGGGGCATTGCCTCGAGTTGTGGTTTTATGCATGCAAGTTATAGTAACATACTCACTACCTATGATCTTGTAAAATTTCTAGTGGTAAACTATAATTTTACAAAAATAAAATGGGTGATCTATGGTATTAATATATTTCATAGGGTGACATGCAATTTTACAAAACTACAGGTAGTGACTTGTGGTTTTACAAAACTATAATAAGTGAGGAGTTGTTTGGATAAAATCATGAGTTAGGGTTAGGGTCTAGGAGCAGTTTTGATGAAAGTTAGTGTGAGGATTTAATTTGGGCAAGGGGATAGGTAGATCGGTAAATAATATGGGTAAGTAGAATAGGTGTATGGGTATGGATATGTATGGATAGGTAGGAGACTTATTTTTTCCTGACCCAACACCAACTTCCCCATTGCTAGTTATTATGATGCCTACCCCACAACTTTGCTAATCAAAAACACTACTAAGAGAAATTTATTAAGTATTTGCATTCTATATGAAATGAGCATTCAAATTATGTAAATCTATGTAACAAGAATTGACAGTCATAACAATTAGCAAAATTTTAATTGCAAACTAAGATTAAGCACAAAGATGTAGCCACAATCATTATACAACATGAATCATGAAAATGGTTAGACGTTATCACTCATAGTTACCCCAAAGGTGAAAGTTACTCTAGAAGTAATGTGTAAGTGTTTTCTTTTCATTTATGGTTAATATGGATCTTTGTTGATGAACATGGGGACATACTTTATGAAAGTTAGAAAGTAAGTTGAATCAAAAGAGTGTTTATTTCTATTTTTTTATTGGTGCTGTTTGGGATATATAGGTAGAATGGGTAGAATAGATATGAAAAATTTAGGCTAATAGGTTTTTTTTGGTTTAGGAGGATTTAGGTGTGTTATTGTCTAGGTTACGATGATCTTTGATTTTATACGAGATGTATCAGTTTAGTCTGGAATATTATGAAGTGTTAGAGATGATAAGATTACACTACATCACCATGCTGTCATTCACTACAATAAATTAGGTGTTCATCACTAAATTGGTAGAGTGATGGCATTCTAAGATGATCTCTTTCCATTTTGTCACTAGATAGATGATGATGACTTTGGAGGATGTGTGGTTCATAGTTTGATTACCCATGAGAGGAGATGTGATCTACTATAGGTCATGGTCATTGAGTGTGATTATATAGTGATTATGCAGACACCTATAGGTCAAAGTTTAGGATTATCAAATAGACATTGACAAGGCTTTTAAAGGTGGGACTATTGATAGGTTGACACTAGTATATATGTCTCTGGTGACTAGCATATTATTTTTAGACAAGATCAGTTAGTGGTTCCATCTAGGCTTGGGGGATGCAGTGGTAGACATGGTATAGTACTACTGATTATTTCCATGGGGACATATAGCACTAGGCCATTTGTATAGGGAATTAAAAATGGGGGACTACAAGGGGAAGCAAGATTTGGGCCTTCATTGTTGTTATAAATCTGATGTTGGGATAATGTGGATATCAAGAGGCCATTAGGCATTTGAGTAGTGTGTAATCTTGATCATCCATTAGTATTTTGATGGTACAATATTTTGGGTGTGTAGAGAGCTCATACAAGTGATATGAGTTTCTATAAATAGGATTTGGATAGTTTGAGAGAGGACTAGACTACCTAGATGTCATATAAGCAAGTCTATTTGGGATGGGCAAACATGTTGACTACACCAGATATATGTTGATAGAGTGCTACTTGACCAAGTAGTGAGATTACATCATTAAGAGATATTTATCAGATAGGGTGTAGAGATAGTTTAGTCATTAATAGGATGACTCGAGAGAGGATCACCTCTTCACCAAGAGTGATAGAGGGAGGCCCTAGTGGGGGAAAGTAGTTGATATGGTTTTATCATGAGTTGATTATGATAGCATAGTTTCTATGGTGTGGGATTATAGACATTGATAATAGATTATGGAGTCAATATAGATTATATAGGATGATGGAGTTATAGATGGCCATGGAGACTATTGAGAATAGTATAGGGGGTCAGGAGGAGAGGACCAATGTGAAGTCTTATACAGGAACATGCATGACTAAGGAGATGATGAGTACAGAGACCATAGTCACATGCTAGGAGAGATGGTAGGGATGATGGTCATGACAAGGCTGATCAAGCTATGATGGTTATTAATTGGGGTAAATGGGGTGTATCCAAGGATGAACATGGAGTAGGAGGGGTGATAAGGATGTGGTTGGAGGAGATCATGTGGTTAGGGGGGTAGGTCTTGATATTACATGGCCTTTTAGGCCACCTATTAGTGAAATAGAGAAGGCATAGATTGAGGTAGGAGGTGAGGGAGAGGGTGGCATATATTTCAATGATTATTGCTAAGAGGGACATATATCATGTACATATTATATATTTATAGTGATAGATAGTGCATGGGGACATTCAAATTGGCCAGGTATTAACTCATCTTACCATATTATTGGGACAGATTGGGGCTAGTCTAAATAGCATCTTTACAGGGATAGCTAAGTAAAATTCAAGCTAAATATGTGCATATAGTGACCCTATAAGGTTAGATTCAAGTGATAGATGCATAGCTATCACCCTTATAGGATCAAATTGGTCATATTTAGACCAATTTGAGCCAAAGGGAGGTGGAGCTACAAGTGGATGAGAGGGCCAAAAATGAGGGAGCCACCTTATTATAAAGACATGGTTTAGTATATGTGACTTAGAAGATATCCCATTTGACTAGAGAGGCACAATAATATAAAAATCTATATAATGGTATGGTATTAGTAGATCAATGAACTCCATCTTATAGGACCAGTACCTCTTCATATTTTGTAAATCAATCAACTAAGAGACCACTAGGATAGCCATGATCTAGTCTTGTGAGACATTATCTATATTTTAAACATGTATATTGTATTCTTAGCACATAAATGCCCATGATGCTCACATTATATCTATTTTTTACTAGACTTTATGGACATTTATGTGATTATGGGATTTATTGTGATATATGGCATGTTTATGTATATTTTGGTTATCTGATTATGAGTTATTGCTTAGATTAGATGAAGGATTTTATTGATTAGATGTTGATTATATTGTAGATGTTAGGATTTATTTTCATGTATGAAAATGATGTATGTTGATCCATTTTTTATATGTTTGTTTAATTTGATATATGTGGTGATGTGGTGATAATGGTATGGCTATCTTTTAATTTCATGTATATAATGATTTGAATGACATGATTTTTTGGATAGATGATGGTATATTAGATTTTAATTTTAAATTTGTATTGAGAGGATCCTCCTCCAACAAATTAAGTAAAATGCACAAAATAACATATTTATATAATTATTTGAAGCACCGAAAATATTATATTGATCACATGCCACTTTGAGGGGGAAACCTCCTTTGAGTAATCTCTATAAAATAAATTTGTGGATGCCTTCATTAACCTCAACACTTACTTATATACTAATTGTAATCTAAGCAAATACTACTTCTAATGATTATGGGATAAAACAAATGCTCACGAGATGACTTACAAGGCATATGCATCCATAACAACTAATATACTAACAAAGTAAAGAGAATGGGTAGCATGGATTCCTAACATCCCTTCCCTCTTAGAAAAAGCTTTGTCCTCAAATATTCAAATGTGGGAATTGGTGTTAAATTTGAAATAGTGGTTCCCATGTTGCATCCTTTGGTTGCATTGTGTGCCAATAAATTAATACCTTTATGATGGATTAGGATCAAAGTTGGCATGTGTGCATGTCCAATATTTCCTCTAGATCAAGAAGGATGGATCCTTCATTATCATGTTATGGTAAAATAGTATGCACTCTGATGTTTGTACCAAGAACTTTATTCAGACAAGAGACATGAAATATCGAGTGAACTTGGGAAGAAGGTGGGAGCTCCATATTATAAGAAACTAACCCAGTCTTCTGGAGAACCTTATATGGCCCATAGAAATTAGGAGCTAGCTTATGATGCCCTTTGAGTTTTAGGGAGTATTACTTGTATGGTTTTAGGCAAAGAAAAACCATATCACCAACTTAGAAAGTGCACTTAGAATGGTGTTAATCAGCCTATTGTTTCATTATATTTTATGCCATATGAAGATTATCTCACAAGGTCTTGATAATGTGATGCCAGGTTTAGAGAAGCATTTCGATCACTTAAACTAGCAAACTATTAGGGGTGTATTTCATTGCTTGACCATAGACTTCTTCATATGGATTAATTTTAGTTAAAGTATGATAGGAGGTATTATACCACTATTCAATGAGAGGGAGCCACTTTTCCCATTGATGTTGTTATTATAAGGTGAAGCAATGAAGGAAATTTTTCAATCATTTGTTGATAATTTTAGTCTGGCCATCTATCTATGGATGATACCCAAAAATCATCTTTAGTTGGGTACCATTGCATAAAAATAATTCTATCCAAAAATGGCTGGTGAAGGTTGCATTATGATCTAAGATAATGGATTAAGGAATTCCATGAAGATATAAAATATAGTCCAAGAAAATTAGTGTGACTATGGAGGTGGTATATGGATGACTGAGGGCACAAAAATGGCTATACTTAGAGAGGTGATCAACCACAACCAAGATCACTATTTTCCCTCCATATTTAGGGATCCCCTTAATGAAATCCATATATATATATATATATATATATATATATATATATATATATATATATATATATATATATATATATATATATATATATATATATTCAAATCTTGGTAGGGATTAACAAGGGTTTGAGCAACCCAAGAATGAGTGTTGTTTCACCCTTGTTGCATTGGTAGATATCACATTCATCCACCATCTATTAAATTGACTTTTTCATTCCCTTCCAAAAGAAGTTTCATCATTCCCATTCATAATTTTTGAGAAAAATTGAGTGCCCTAGGGATGGAGAAGAATGAAATTCATAGAATATAGCCTGTTGAAAATCTATGCTCTAGGGAAGCACCAAATGGCCCTTATATCATAAAGAAGCACCATTCCAAGAATAATGAAGTAAAACAAAGGGGTTAGTGTCTAACTATTGAATGATTTGAGATAATGAGGTTTCATTGACATACCCCTATTGTACAATGTCCAACCAATTACGAATAGGCATAAAGATAGTTGAAAGGAAAGCTTGGTCCATAAATGTGTGAGATAGGGTATCAGCCACAATATAGTCCTTACCATTATTTTAAGGGATCTTATGGTCATAATCCATGAGTTTGATAACCCATTTTTATTGTGATGGGGTAGAGACCTATTATTCCAAGAAATATTTCAGACTATGGTGATCAGTTTTGATGCATAAATGATTCCCCAGTAGATATGGCTACCATTTCTATACTGCATGCAAAATGGCCATCATTTCCTTCTCATAAGTAGAGAGTACTAAATTATTTCCAGAAAGGGTTTTGCTAGTGAACATAATGGGGCATCCTTATTAAAGGAGAATAGTATCATGTCTATTACCGTAAGCATCACTCTCGATCATGAAGGTCTTAGTAAAATCTAGCATAGCTAGAACATGTGTAGTACACATAACTTATTTTAATTCTTCAAATGCACACTCAGTAGCTTATGTCCATGTAAAATCATCCTTTTTCAACATAGTTATCATTGTAGCTATAATATTCCTATATTCCTTAGCAAACTTGTAATAGTATCTAATCATCCCTAAAAAACCAAGTAATCTCTTAAGTGTCTGAGGATGAGGCCAATTTATCATGGTATTTATTTTTTTAGGATCCATCTAAACCCTTTAGGCTAAAATAATAATCTTGAGATACTCCACTTCATCCTAGCCAAATGCACATTTGGACTATTTTTCATAGAGATGATGATCAGAGAGAAGTTGCAATGTGAGCTCCAAATGTTGGAGATGCTCAGACCATGTTTTACTATAGATGAAGATATCATCAAAGAAGACTAGAATGAATTTTTGTAGGCAGGGCTATAATATTTTATTCATCAATGCCTCTAATGTTGAAGGAACATTAGTGAGGCCAAAGGGCATGACAAAAAACTCATAGTGTCCATCATGCATGTGAAAATTTATCTTAGGGATATCATATTCATGAAGCCATATCTGGTGATATCTAGAGTGGAGATCCAAATTGGAGAAAAAATGAGTGCCATGAAGCTCATCAATAATAGGAATCAAAAACTTATCATTGATTATGATGTGATTAAGTGCATATAATTCAATACAGAGGTGTCATGACCCATCTTTTTTTTGGATAAGGATAACTAGGGAAGAATATGGGTTGGTACTGGGGAGAATAATGCCTTGCTTTAGTAAGTCTCAAATGAGCATCTCAATCTTGGTATTTTTCTAAAATGGGTAGTGGTAGGGATTGATGTTAAGAGGAACACTTTTAGGAAGAAGCTCAATACAGTGGTCCTCTGGCTTAAAGGTGGCAATCCCATTGGTTTGGCAAAGACATATGCACACCTATACAAAATGGTTTGTAGATCAGAATGAGTATTGGAGACCATTGATGGTTACATTTGAATGGAATGGAGCTAGGCAATGATGTCATGTGAATTCTTCTTAAGCATCTTTTCTATGTGATGTGAACTTATGATTCTAAGAGACCCCAAGTGTAAGCCTTTCAATGTGTGTGTTTTCCCATTATCTAAATATTGGATCCAAAGTTCATCAAAATCCCATAAGATGGGTCCAAGTGTGTGTAATCATTAGGCTCCCAAAACAAAATCACATCCACCTAAGGGCAAAAAAATATGTCATAGTGCAAGTTATAATCTCCAATACAGATACGCACATTGTGACACTTCCCTTTACAAGGTAATCTGACCCCATTGGTAATCATGAATTTAAATTTGGAGTAAGGATGGACAAAATAATCAGCCTATTTGGTGACTCAAAGGTCAATGAAGTTATGAGTGCTACTTAAATTAATGAGTATTATGAGAGGGATCTTCTTGAAGTAACCCCTAACCTGTATAGTTTATGGGGTGGTGAATATTGCTAAGGCATATAGAAATATCTCTAGTTGGTCTTCCTAAGAAGCAAGTTTCACAAGCAAGTTTCACAATTAGTGGAGCTTCTTCTAGATCATTTGTTGTATCATGAGCATCTCTCAAAACTTTACTTTTGGGTAGAGAGTCCATGGCCAGTAGGTAGAGATTTTTATCAACACATCTATGTCCTCGAGTGAATTTATCATCATGATAATAACATAATATTTTTTATCTACGTGCTCACATCTCTACTTCAATCAAATGCTTAACAAGAGTGATTTTGGGGGATAACATTGTTTGAGATCATTATGGAGTTATATTTCTGAATGGAGAAAAATTGGATTTGAATCGTTGTTGAGATGTGATCTTATCCTCTACCAACTTATCCAAACTTAGGGATTCCATCATCATGTTGGGCCAAAACATTATGATCTCAGCTTGAATTGCATCCTTCAATCTACTAACAAAGTAACTCCTGAAGAATTCATCAGATAATCCCTCTGTATGATTAGCTAGTTTTCAAATTTTAGTTTGATGTTCTCTCATGGTTCTCATTTGGTGAAGTTTAGTGAGTACTGTAGTGAAGTCATCAAAATCACTCAAGCCAAAATATTGTAAAATGAGGGTTCAAAAATCAGTTCATATGGGCTCATCATGAGCCTTGGTACACCAACGATACCATTGAAGGGCTTCATGTTCCAAGTAAAATAATGCAAGTGGGACCTTATTGGCATCAAAAGTATTATGAAAACTAAAATATTGTTATACCCAATTGATCCATACAATCATATCTACACCATTGAATCAAGAAAAATCAATCTTCAACCCATGAAAATTACTAGAAGAAGAAAACCCCGTATCTGAAGAGGACTCTAAATGTCATCTATTGTTCAAGGTAGTATGTTGAAGATTGAGGTCAAGAATTTTTCATCAAGATATTTTATTTGGGTCTTGAGGGTGGTAATTTCATCCTCCATGTTTTTTGTTCCTATTTTTTAAAATGGGTAGGAAACTAAAGTTAAGACACATTTAATACGAAATTTTTTTAATTTGGACAAAATCAGAAGGGGTAAATGTACTTTTACTAAAAAATTTGTACAGTGGGAGTATGATTGACGAGGTGAGGGAAATTATAGAAGTAAAAATGGAAAAAAATCAAAATTTTATCAAAGAGGGAAAAAGAAGCAAAAAAGGGAGATGAACATTGTGGAAATTTTTTGAGGCGAACATATAAAAATAGAAGAAGTTATGGCAAAACCTAAAAAAAGAGAAAATTAAGATTTATGGAAATTAGGAGTGGAATCGAGATATGGGATATCAAGGAAGAAAATTTAGAGTCTATTGATACTTTATTGATTGATTTTTTGATAGTCTCTAGAAATATTTTGAAACTAATAGAAATAGGCCTCAAGAATGATTTCCTAAGGTTTTAAAGATATCTCTCTAGCCATTAATGTCGTCTAAGTGAGTACCACTCTCCAAAAACTTTCTCACCACAAATTTACCCCTAATCAATAGCTCTTGGTTTCCTCATGGGTGGGAAATACTTAGTTAGGAAGGGGCCATTGCTCATTTTGTTTTTAGGTCCTCTCAATGGGCAAGCTACTTTGGGGTTCCTATAGTATTCCTCATAATGAGTTTTAGGGATTTCACCCAAGCACTTCCCACAGTTATGTGAATAGGTTTTTACCCTAATCCAAAATAGATTATTGTAATATAGAAATATACTTAAATGAATTATGCAATAGAATAGAGTTAAGAATTTCTAATAAAAATACTTAAATGAATTATGCATTAGAATAGAGTTTAGACTTTTTGGAAAAAAAATTGGCCTTGGAAAGCACTTGATACCAAATGAGATGATCCTCCTACAAAAAATTAAAGAAAATGCATGAAATAACAAATTTATATAATTAGCTGAAGCACCAAAAGGATTATAGTGATCATAGGCTAATTCGAGGGGGAAACCTCCTTTGAACAAGCTCAATACAATAAATTCATGGATGCCTTCATTATCCTTAACACTTACTTATATACTAAGTCTAATCTAAGCAACTACTACTTCTCATAAATGTGGGATAAAACAAAATTATCATGGGATGACTTACAAATCATATGCATTCATAGCAACTAATATACTTACAAAGTAAAAAAAAGGGATAGCATGGGTTCCTAACATGTATTAAATGGTTAAAATGATAGTGTGTATTACTATAATGAAATGGGATGTGTTTGTGAATGTGATAATATTTTAGATAAGAATTAATTTAATGGATATAAACATGTCTCACAAATCAAGAATGGGTAAATCCTCTTGCACCAAGGAGGTAGATGGCTCAATTAGTAAGTTAGGGTGGTCTAATGAGATAGTTGAATTATTAGGGGATACAGATTGTGGGTTGTCTTGAAGCAACATGAATGTTGGTAATCTAATTTTAATGTTTCACTTTGATTGAAAATGTACCTATGACATTTGAATAGTTGAGGTTATCTTTGATTCAGTGCATGGGGATTTTAAGAGGGAACTCTGTTAAAGACATTCTCAATTTCATAATGTGTAGTATTTGTGGCCATCCTCGTTCCTAGGAATAAAAAGACAAAAAATAAATATTTAAAGAAGGTAATATAAATGACAAAATACTTTAAAATATAATTTAACAAAACCTTTACATATTTATCTTATTCAAGACAAACTATTTACAATGATCATGACAACTTAATAGAAAAGATTATAATATTTACATGACATATCAAGACAATTTAATTATATAGATTTAAAATGACATAATAAAAGAATTAAGTGTGAATAAAACACTAAATATATGACTATTGACCAAATGACTTAATAAAAGATTCATATGTGAATAAAAGACTAGATTTATATATGACTATTGACAAAACGACTTAATAAAAAGATTTAATTTATATATGAAAAAGATAACTTTAAAAAGTTTCAAAACATAACTCAAAAGGATTTTTTTAAGGTATTTACAAATTTAACCAAATTAAAAAGGATTTGTAACATAATTATGATTAGTCTAATATGTATAAGATGTGAAAGGATGATAACTTATTTACAAGAGAAATGATGGGGAATGTTTTGTTAAATGGATATATACAATATTATTTGACAAAATGGGTTATTTACAAAGCACCCTAAAATTTTTACAAGGATAAAAGGGCTTGATATTTTGGCGACAATTGAGACATGCTGAAACTAGATATAAAAGTAATCCTAGGAATGAGAGTAAACTTTTCATGATTCAATTTAAAATTTTATAAAGAGTATTATATATACTGAAGGAGGAATATGTAATGACCCTTATTTAATAATGAAGTTAGTGGGTACAAATGGATGTATGCTTAGGATAATGAATGGGAATGAGTAAATTTTAGTGTTATTGAGGTTGATAGTGAGAAGAGTCATCTGGAAGAATCGATTGTATGTGGATTAGGATATCAAAAGGAAATATTGGTTTTTAGAGTGGATTAGATGTTTCATGTTACTCTTCAAGAGGTGTCCCCTTCTCAATTTCAGCATTAATTTTCCCCTTTGCATATATCTTATGGATACTATTGGGATTAAGATGGGGAGTGATAGGGCATGAGGAAGAATGGTAGGAAGTGAGTAGTGATGGATGAGTAATGCCCCAAAGTATAGGGTCTTATAAATAGAGGATCAAATTTTTTGAGCCCTCTATGTATAAAATCATTTTAGATGCATGATATCTATGGGATTATCAAGCTCATATCCATCTAGAGTGGCCAATTTGTATGCCCCTGATCCAAATTCATAAATAATAACATATGGCCCAAACCAATTTGCTTGAATTTTTTCCTACTTTTCATGTCCAACATTGGTGTTTTTTTTATTTTCCTTATGGACTAGGTGACCAATTACAAATTCTTGGGACTATATTTTCTTTTGATATTAGTGCTTGAGCTTATTTTGATATTCATTGAGATGATCAAGAGCATTCTGATTCTCCTCATCTAACAATTCAAGTTATTTTAGCCACTATTCTCTATACTCATTGTCTATTATTATGCCCCACAAAGATATATGTAATGAGGGAATTTTAGCTTCAACTGGAAAGATTACTTCTATTTCATATATTAAAGAGTATGGAGTAGCCTCAGTTTGAGTTTGGATGTTGGTTTTATATGACTAAAGTGTTGAATTTAGTTATAGATGTCAGTTTCTTCCAGCGTCATCAATAATCTTCTTGAGTATCTTGATAATTTTTTTGTTTGTTGCTTTCATTTGGCCATTGCCCTGGGGGTAATAAGGTGTGGAGAAATGCTACTCAATATGATATTTATTTCACATATCATCCACCTCCTGAGTCTTAAAATATTTTTCATTATTTGATATTATTTTGCATGGGATTTGTAAGTGGAAAATGATTTGATTCAAAATGAACTTAGATATATGCATACTTGTGGTGTATGTGAGTGATATAGCTTCCACCCATTTGGTGAAATATTGTGTGGCTATCATAATGAATTTGTGTCCATTTGATGAGGTAGGATTAATCTTGCCAATACGATCTAACTCCATATGGAAAAATTCCATGGGCTCATTATAGGTTGAAGCTCTTGAGTTGGGGCATGTATGAGATTCTCATGCTTCCAGTAGGCTACACACTTATGCACATACTAATAAACATCATGATCCATGGTTGGAAAATAATATCTAGTCTAGAATAACTTCTTATCCATGGCCATCCCACTAACATGGCCTTCACAAATACCATCATGGGCCTCCTTGATTGAAAGAATAACCTCTTCTAAGGTTAGGCATATTAACAAAGTCTCATCATAGCCTCATTGATAGGGATTGCTATCGAGGATGATGTAACAAGATGCACATTAGATGAAGGATTTGTATTGATGGTAATTGAGGTCTAGTGGTAGGGTATTATCATGGAGATAGGCATATATGTCATGGTACTAGGGTTGATTGGGATCAAGGATTGCACAGATTTGGTAATGAGCCAATGCTTGATGGGTAGGAAATAATAAGTGTTTAACCAAAAAATTGCCTTTAAGGATGTATTTTAAGAGATTTATTAAAGACCTGATAGTGGCCATTGCATCTATAGGTTTTTACTTCCCCTTGAAACTTATTCAAAAGTTATAGACTAAAATTTTTGTTTTAACTGATCAACCATTTACTTGTAGGGAATTAACTTCTCATCCTTGGTTTTTAACTCTTTGTTGACATGTTTAATAAGTAAATGAGAATATTTTAGTACCTAAAGATGCTAAATATTCCAATGGATGGCAAGTTATAATCCAACAATAAATGCCTCATGTTCAACAATGTTATTATGCATGGGAAAGAGATTTGAAAAGCTTTAGGGATTAGGACACCTTTTGGTGTTACCAAAAAGATTCTCAGTCCTGACCCATGCATGGTAAATGATCCATCAAAATAAAATTTATATCTTGGTGATTCCTCAATTGTCAATATGGACTCATTAGGGAAGGTTGTGATCAATGGTTTTATGTCTATTATGGGTGTTTTTGCTCTTTGATTTGCGATAATTTTCCCTTTGATGGCTTTTTTATTCACATAATTGATGTTAAATTCACTTAACAACATAATCCATTTAGCCATTCTTCTTTTAAGGGAAGACTTAAATAGAATGTATTTAAGGGGATCAACTTTTGTGATTAGATTGACTTGGTTAGTTAACATATAATGTATGAGTTTTTGTGAAGTAAAGACCACAGCCAAACATGCTTTCTCTATAGGGATATAATTGAGCTCATATGAGATAAGTGTTCTGCTTAGGTAATATATATCTCTTTATTTTCCTTCATCATTATGTTGAGCTAAGAGAGCCCCTATAACACATGGCATAGTGGATATATAGAAAAGTAACGGCCTTCTTGATGTTGGTGGTGAGAGTATTGGAGGCTTCAATAGATACTGCTTCAAGTTATCAAACACCTTTTGCCATTTCAGGTTCTAGTCAAAATGAGCTCCTTTTTTAAGAGATGAGTGAATGGATGGAACTTATCTACCAACTAATAAATGAATTGATGAATGGCGTATAATTTGACTTGAAGTCTATATAGTTGCTTCTAGTTTTAGGTGGAGTCATTTCAATAATGGCTTTTACCTTAGTAGAATCTACCTCAATGCCTCATCAAGAGACTATGAATCATAAGAGTTTTCCTGAAGTGATCCTTAACACACATTTCTTGGGGTTTAATCTAACTTTATATTCTTTGATCCTCTCAAAGATTCATCTAAGGACCATTGCATGTTATTCTCTAATTTTGGACTTTCCTAAGATGTCATCTACATAGTCTTCCATAATATTGTGCATCATGTCATGGAAAATGATTGTCATGGTCCTTTGGTAGGTTGATTCTACATTTTTTAGTCCAAAAGGCATCACTTGATATAATAAAGTCCCCCTTGGAGTAATGAATGTAGTTTTATATTGATCTTCTAGAGCAATTTTGATTTGATTATAACCAAAAAATTGATCCATAAGGGAAAGCATTTCATATCCTATGGTAGTGTCCATGATCATGTCTATATTTGGTAAAGGAGAGTCATCTTTTAGACATGCCTTATTTATATCTCAGAAGTCAATACAAATCCATATCCCTCCTTGTGGTTTTATAATAAGGGTGATATTAGAGATCCATTCAGAATAATCTATTGGCCAAATGAATCTTGATTTTAAGAAATTTTGGAACTCTTATTTGAATAATAAAGCTACCTTGGTGTGCATCTTTCAGATCTTTTTTTTAATGGGTTTAGCATTTAAATATAACACTAAGTGATGTACTACCAAATTAGGATCTAAGTCAGGTAGTCAAAATAGCTCCATGTAAATATGTCAATAAAATCTTTAAGAAGTTCAATAAGAATTCGGCATTCCATAGAGGTAAGAATTACCCCTAATTTGATTATTCTATTATTTTCATTAGTTATAATATATACTTATATGACCTGTTGACCAAATTTTAACCTCATGTCAAAATTGGTAACCCCATATAGGTTGAGACTTCATAGAGGTGTATAATGTTTGTCATGGTATTTTTATGGTCTCTAGTGGTCCTAATAGTCTCATCTAGTCATATGTGTCCTTATTTAGCATTGTCTAAGTTATGGTCTTATGTTCACTTGTCTAGTCTTATGGACAAGTAGATGTTCAAACATGGTCAAAGGTATAATATGGTATAAATTCATTTCAAAAGGTTATTTGGTAATCATTTATATCATATTATCATGCTCTAACCTTTATTTCCCTTCTATATGCAAAAAATCACAGTTTGGCCACCTTTTAGCCCATGAAGAAGAGTTTTACATGCTACCTCAAAGAGATAACATTTCAAGAAGATTCTAAACACCAATGGTGTCATAAAAAAGTCATATATGGTTTATGAATAGTCATAGTTTGATAGAACCTATAGTGCAATGCTTAATCTTAGCAAAGGGACACTTTTCAAGCACTTGTTTAGCCTTTCAAGATCAATTTTCAATTGAAAATGTTTTATAAGTGTCTCTTGTGATCCCTAGGATAATTTTCCATTTCTATACCAATTCTCAAGTCTAAATGACACTCCAAACACTTTTTATCCTCCATTATTGCCTTCATAAGCTTAGGAAGTAAATTTGCATTGAATGGCACGACCAGGAGAGAGAGAGAGAGTTAAGAACTAAAAATTTGACCATTTTTATGGGTCCAAGTAAGATTTAAATCAATAGATAAGTTTTTAGAATGGTGGACTCTGATTTATGAAACAATTGCTAACAATGATAGCAAGTCACTATGACCTATCCATCTGAGAGGGGTCTATTCTTGCACCTATTTCTCTAGTTCAAAAATTTATGGAGAAGAATGGTATTTAGGGTGTTTTTTATAGGTATTTTATCTCCTTTTTATGGTTGTTTCATTTTACAACTCATCTCCATGAAGTATTTTCACTTGGAGGAAGAATGCCTTGATGTACAAGCTATTTCAGACAATCCTATTGTAAGTTCCTATTTCTTATTCATGGTGATCATTCTCAGAGGTCTATAATGATTCGTTTTTCATGGAAGACCCATTAGTTTCATGGATTTCATGTTCTACTTGTCTTAAATGTGTTTCTTTTTCATATCTTCAAGTATTTTCTCTTTGGGAGACATTGTCAGTGTTTGAACAAGTCTATTAGAGTTTGATTGATAATTTAAGATCAATTACCAGTAATATATCATGGTGTAAGTTTATAAGATGATATTATTCTCCTATAAGTGAAGAAACATTTAAAAAAAGAGTCCAAATGCACACTTTTCCAATTAGAAGTCATAGTTGTTTCTTTCAATGGCATGTTGTATAGACTATAGGAATAGGTTGGGATGCTCATAGTATTGGTAAAGGCTTGACACATATCCTCATGTATTAATATATCCTTAACCACATAATTTCCCTCTTATAAATTGTTCAAATTAACTAGAATGCTCTAATTCTATATATACTGACCTTTTGCATTGGTTAACTATGTACAATCCATATAGGTTAGTCAGGTGGGTTGAAGATAAAGATGCTCAGCTATATTATCTATGAGCCTTTAAAGAGTAACAAGGAGACATTAAATGGTTTTAATGTGTCAAGAAAGCTCAAAACTCAAAAATCTCAAATAGTGTCTCTTGTAGTCCTAAAATAGTCAAATGAGACCTATAGGTCTAGGCCTATACGTCCTCATTTTAGACCTTATCAACCTCACATCAACATACAAGAAAAAATAAGAATGAATCCCTAACTTATATGCATCTAAAGATAGTGTTATAAACCATCAAAGAGACACTTAGGCCACTTGAGTAATCAAGAGGACAATGGACTGAGTTGACAGTCTAAGAGATCACCTATAGTACTTTGTATAGAATGAGCAAGGACAAGTGATTTGAAGTGTTATCAAAGGTGTTGAGAAATGTTTGAAGGGTTTTTTAACCTAATTGGAGACCTAAATTAAATTTAAGGGTATTGAAAAGTTTATGATGTGAGAGAAAGGTTCTTAAACTTAATACACAATCATAAACCATAAAGAATGCTTATAGTCTATAAAAAAGCTCATTCTAGGCTAGTTTTAAGCCTCAAGAGAGTGACAAAGGGTTTGAGTGAACTCTAAACCTAATTAAGACTATAAAAGGGTTCAAAACTATTGAGTAGGTTAAGAAAATTATAAGTGAGGTCTTGAAACTCTTAACCATAGTTAAGTGACTAAACATTCATCTATAAGCTGCTAAAGAGATGGGATAGTATCAAACCTAGGAGAGATAAAAGAGGTCTTCGAAGAGTATTTGAAACCTAATTAAAAAACTCATTCAATTTCATGAACTATTCAAGAATTTTAGAAAGTAAATGCTCCAAAAATATACAAAACATAGCCAACTGACCTTCACACAGTCACCTACAAGATGTACGAGCTCAATCTAGGTTGGCCTCAATCCTAAAGGGAAGAGACAAAGGTGTTAGGAGATGATGGAACTCAAATGGTAAACTTTAAATATGTTTATTAACTTTTAGTATGTTATTGATGTGAGAATAAGACCTTAAAACACCCAATACACAGTCATGTAGCTCTAAACATCACCTAAAGGTGATTGTATGATGAGAAGTTAGTCTTGAGCCTGAGGAAAACCTAAAAAAATGGTGAGGGACTCTAAGGTCCACATCAAGATATATAAATAATTTATATTAATTTTTAAATGAAAAAAAATATCAAGTTGATCAAGTTTGAGTTTTAAGAGTCTTCACACACAATCTCTAGCACCTATAGTAAACCTTAAGCTAGAAGGAAAGAGCAGAGATAATGGGGACACTGAAGTCTATATCAATCAGGACATAAGGTAATACAATGTCATGTTAAGACTATGGAAACATTAGGAAACATATAAGATTAAACAAATTGGTTTCCAAACCTACAAAGTCAAGATGCCTAAGAAACCCTACACATAAGCTACATTCCAACCATGAGAGAAATTTGAGTTTTGAAAGTCCTATAGGTGTGACCATGCCGTTAAATTTGGTATATAATATGGTTATAACTTAAAAAATACATAAATGGTCTACTTTATGTCATATTAATAGTGGGCCTATCCACTATTTTGTCTCAGACCTAGCCCACTCATTAGGCAAAGGCATCCAATTGAGCTTAAAGGCATGAAACAAGTTTCTAGACCTCATGGCGGGATATTGAGGCAACATAAAAACATGAAAAATGTTTCCATGCACCTATAAGAGGTACTAAATCTTAGCATTTCATCCAAATTCCCTTGAGGGCTATCAAGAAGGTAACAAGGCCATAACCCCAAAACCCCTAACTAGTGTACCATTAACATATAGAGGGGTAATGATAACTTAAATAGAATGTATAATAATTTAAAGGGATGTTTTATAGTTATCTAAGCCTCTCATATTAGTGGGAATTATTTTTAAGACTAAGAACTCAAAGTAGACCTCTCTCTAGCCTCAATAATGCAAAGCAAGCCACTCAAGTAGTAACTTCAGATGCTCATACCATAGCTCACACTTTGAATGAGAGTGTGATCCATTTGGAATAGTTTAATGGGTTAAATAATAAGGTTTTAAAAGTTTAATTAGGTCATTTAATGATATTTGTTTTATGAAATTTTATTAAGACCCCAAACAGGGCTTAAACCTCTCTTAAACCCTGATAATAACCAGTCATGTGAAAAAGAGATCAAATACATATCTAATGACATAGTTTAATCATAAAACCTATTGTATTTTGTTTATTATTCCAAGGAGGTTACCCACATTTACTTTTATGTTGACATTGCTTGTATAGATTTACAAAAATGCCCTATTTTTACATGTTTTTGGTGTTTTATAGGTGTTCTAAGAATATGAGAGCTTACCAATCATGGGATGACATAATTTGGGAGTTATAATATCCATTTAATTCTAAAACCTTACATATGATATTCTATAGGTAATCAAACTAGGCCCATTTTTCAAGGCAGTCTCAAATAGGCTCAAAATGAGACTATGTGGTAAGGCCATTTCTTGGTTTGCATATTTCCATAGGGTATCAAGTCCCCAAAATTGACATGAAGGTTTTTGATGTCTTAGGGAAAGTTAATCAAACACTTTTGGGTGATTTTACATTTGTGTCATGAGTCTAGATCACTAAAATAGGGTCCTAAGTAAGAAGGCCTAATTGAGGCCTACTTCATCAGAGAGAGGCAAAAAAAGGGGTTTACACTTAAAATATAAAAATGAAATTTGACACAGAGATAGAATTCCATAATGTGTCCTATAATATTCCATTAGTTTCTCAAGTTACTCTTTAAAACTCCTTTCACAAGGAGGTTTACAAGTTTGTAGGGCTATAAGGAAACTAGGCCTAGTGAAGACTTAAAGAGAAAAATGAGTCCTTAGGAATTGTTCCAAGAATAAAAATGGTGTTTTTCAGACTTGATAACATATTTAAAGACCATTTATGGAATTTTGATGAGTTAAAGAATATGCACTTCAATTTTTAGCCACTTGTACCAAATTAGGTGTGGGAAATGAAGAGTTACAAGACACCTATGCACATGAATGATGGAATCATTAGAGTATGTATTTCATGTGTATTTCTCATGTTTACTAATGTCTTAGCTATTTATTTTTTCATCTAGTGAGATTTTTCTATGTAAATATTTATCTCACATTGGTCAGTTTAGCTAGTTTAGTACTTTGCCTTGTTTATATATGTAAGTGCCTTCATTTGTACTAGCATGTTTTGATACATTTCATTTATGAATATATATGATCTAATTTTTTCTTTCATTTCATATCTATAGCTTCCTTTGTGATTTTTTATTTCTAACACTTTGGATTCTAGAGTTGGAATGCCTTTACCATTCCCAACATGGTACCAGAGCCCTGAAGAAGTTGCAACCATCCACTAGCTCACAATTTAGATAATTTTATTTTGATTTCCTCTTATTACTATCTCTTCCTTTGTTGCAAAAAGAAAGTTTAGAAGAGAGGTGTATGAGAAGATATTGGTGCCTTTTTTAGACTTTTAGAAGATTGTGAAGTTTTTCAATGTTTTGAAGCTCTTCCTTTCAAGTCTTTATCATGGAAGATCTACTTCCTCCATCTAAAAGTGGCAGAGATTTTTTGAAGATTTTGTTATTTTTTTAAGCTTTTTGTTGCTTTTGAGGTAATGAAAGTGTTGTATTCTCTTTATTTGCTTTAGTCTAAGCTAAGAGTTTTTATTTTATTCTAAGATCTGAAAGCTTGTTTATGTTCAAGAGAATAGAGGTGTGGACGTTTTGATTGTGCTACTCCATTAGATCTAAAGCTGGAGCATTCCATTTCATAAAAAGTATTTGAGACCAGCGTTGCATTTTTAATCTTGGTGCTTCTTCTTGGTTGAGCATCCTTTTTATTGGCAAGACATTAGAGGTTGGCGTTGCCTTTGGTAAGATTTATTTTAGATTTTTTTGGTCTCTTTATTGTTTCAGGTCTGAGTGTAAGAGATTAGCATTGAAATTCTATGTTGCAAATATGCATTTCAAATTTGATACCCTCATATCTACCAATATTCAAGTGGATTTTCAGATTTAAGGTGTTGGAATAAATTTTCTTGTCTTTGGCATCATTTTCTGAAGTTTGGCATATTTTATGGTGTGTGGCACTGTAATTTTTTGTCTTATACAATTTTTTGAGATTCATCTGGGAGGAGGCATTGAGATATGTTGATTTATAGACTTAAATCTAAGGCATTGGCTTGTCTAAAAAGTTGATATTATTACATTGGATCTGCATAAAAGAAATTTTCAAGTGGCATCATCTTACGTACTAAGGCATCCTAATCTATTTTTTTCTCTCATCTACATTAAATTATTTTGATTTGGCATTGAAGTTGGTAGATTTGAGGATAGAGAACAAACCTAATCTAAGGAGAGAAGAGGCATCCTTGCAAAGGCATTGACCAGACTTTGGTTGGGTGTTAGAAGAGAGTGGAGCATTTTTTTATTTAGATTATTACGTTGTGTTTTAGATATACAAAAGAGGAAGAAAATAATCTAAGTTTTCATCTTCTTGGGGAGATATAAGCCCAAAAATAATAGTATTTTCCTTTTTTTCTTCTCAAAACTAGTCTTTCATTAAATTTTTTTTTTATAAGGCTGAATTTTTGTCTTAAGAGGAAGTCCAGCTCACTTGCATGCATATAAGGGTTATCAAGCTAGTTATTTTTCACTTTAGTTGGATTTTTTAAGTCTATAGAAAAATTCTAGTTCCAACGAGTGGTTTGATGACTATGTTATTTTTCATTTTGGTCACTAAAATCTGTTTGTAGTGTTTTTTAATTATTTTGACCATTTTACAGGAAATTATACTTTTGAACCATAACTCAAATTTGAGTTCTATTTTTTTCAAAAGTGTGTGTTTTTTAATTATCTATCCATTAGTTTCATTAAATTTTTAAAAAATCATAATTTTTATAAAGTGTCAAAATTAAGGGGTCCTATAATAAAATCTTTTAGGGGGTTGTCTCGATGTCAATTTTGTGCACCCTTTACACTCTTTCTTCTTTTATTGATTAGTTAGCATGGATTCTAATTCGGATGTTGACCATTGTGAGCCTTTGGCTACACATAATTACCACACATGGAGACCTAGAATGGAAATAATCATAAAATGCAAAGGATTATAGTCCCTAATGAATGAACCATAACCACAGTTCACACAAGAATTTTAAAAAAAATAGTATCAATGTAAGTTTTAAGAATGTGTGGGCTTGATTGGGGGATATGTGAGGGATAGTCTCTTATTTCATTTTGATGGGTGTGATTCTCCATTCAAAATGTGGACTAAGTTAAAAGGGTTATTTTGGAAAGTAGATCACTTAAGAGTGATGCAGCTTGAAGTGGAGCTTACCTCACTAAATCTAGATGACTTTGATTCCATTGTAGATTACCTCACAGAGTTTAAGCATTTGTTGACATAGTTGAATGGGAGTGAATGAGATAAAAAGGATGAAGAGTGTGTATACTTGATATTGTCTAAGTTGAGTAGCCCATACCATATCTTTTCTTCTACCTTTTTCTCTAGTATGGATGCATTAGGTACCACATTTAAAATGTCAAATTTAGAGTTATTTTGTAAGATACTCACTAGGGAGGAATCTAAATTGTCACACCTTGAGTCTTCCACCTCTGAAAAATCATTAGTAGCCTCACATCCTAAGTCTAAGGGAACATCAAAGGGTAAGAAGAAAAACACTCCTCCTCCACCTCAAAATTCACCTAAGCCCACTAACACTACTTCATCTAAACCCAAACCATCTTCCAAATCGAAGAATAAGTCTAACTTATCTTGCTCCTATTGTGGGGGGATTAACCATGAAGAGTCTAGGTGTTTTAAAAGAATGCAAGCCTTAGAAGATGCCATTAGGAAACACAAGATCTATATCTCCACTCCTTTTCCATCTCATGAGCATGGGGAAGCACTTAATGTTGTTAAGAAATCATAGTTACCTATTTTAGATAGTTGGGTTCTAGATTTTGGTGTTTCACACCATATGACTTCTACTAAGGACTCCTTTATATTTCTTGGTCTGAATTCTACTTCCAACATTGAGGTTGGAAATTTTTCCTAAATTTTTGTTAAGGGTAAGAATGTCATATAGCTAGATGGTGGTTTCATCAATGATGCATTATATGTTCTAGACATCACCACCAATCTATTTTTAGTGTATCAAATTTGTCATTCTGGTCAAGGAAAGATAATGACTTCCACACCACAAGGTGATAAAGTTCAATCTTTATTAGATCCACATACACTCATTTCATAGGGTGTTATTGATCATAGTTCTCAACTTTACTATTTTGAGGGTTTTCATGACACTCCTCCTTTAAGGATGTGTTTAGTTTCTCATGTAGATTTTGAGAGTCAACTTTGACATGAGAGATTTAGAGACCTCAACTACAAATTTTTCAAGGAGTTGATCACTACAATATGGTAGATGGTCTTCCTATAGTTTCATGTCTTGATGAAGTCTACCCCAGTTGTGCATTAAGGAAACAACATTAGGATCTATTTCCTAAGGTCATGTCCATGAGAGCTTATTCACCACTTGAGATTGTGCATAGTGATTTGATGGTTTTTCCTACTCCTTTCAATGGAGCTAAGTATGTGCTTGCCTTAATTCACAATTTATTGAGGTATACCTAGGTTTATTTCCTCAAGTACAAGAGTGATGTTTTCGATCACTTCAAAGTCTTTAAGGCTTTGGTTGAGAAATAGTCATCAAGTCACATCAAAAATATTTGTACAAATAATGGGGGGTTAGTTTAATTGAGAGTTCACTAATTTTTTAACATCTCATGGTATTGTTCACTAGCATTCTATTGCTCATACTCCATATTAAAATGGCTTAGCAAAAAGGAATAACTAAACTCTAAATGAGATGGCTAATTGCATGATGCATTCATGGAATTTACCTCCTATCTATTGGACAGAGGTAGTTAATTATGTAAACTACACTCAGAACTGCACACCACATCAAGCATTTGAGCATATGACTCTGAAGGAGGCCTAGTCTGAAACCAAGCTTGATGTCTCATTTTTTGAGTCTTTGGGAGCCTTGCTTAGGTCTTTGTAACAAAGAAGAAAAGGAAAGTATTGGATAAGAAGAGAAAACCTTTGATATTTGTATGGTATTATGAGGACATCAAAGCCTATCATCTTTTAGATTTTGATACTCATGATGTTCATTTTCAAACTCATGTAAATTTTGATGAGCATTTCACATCTCATGATTCTCCATCTTCTTCCATGCCTTCTTTTCATTTCCATGATTTGCCTCCTCTCAAGGATTAATTATTTGAGGAGCCAGTTTAGGAGATTCTTGAGGAGCTTATAGAGGATGAAGATCTTGTTCACACTAATGTATCCACTATGCCTAAGTGGGCACATACTATAGTTTTTGAAGTACCACCATTCATAAAAGATATTTCACCTACTCAAAATCATCATGCATATTCTATGGGTACTAGACTTTTGTATTAGGCATTCTCTGGGGATCCATAGTTTTTTTTCATAAGATCATAGGATATAGGATATAGGAGTGGGATGATGTGATGACATATGATTATTCTTCATTGATGAAGAATCACACTTGGGACTTGGTCATTCTTCCTAAGGGAAGAAAGTTAGTCAGTTGAAAATGGATTTACCACACCATGTATGCAATTGATGGGTCCATTGACAAGTATAAGGCACATCTTGTTACAAATTGATTCTTGCAAGTCTAAGGTATTGACTACTCTAAGACTTTTGTGTTTGTTTTCAAGATGGATTTTGTTCACCTTGTAATTTCTCTTGATGCATCATAGGGCTAGCCAGTATATCAGATGGACATTAAGAGTGCTTTATTACATGGATACTTGTATGAGTAAATATATATAGAGTAGCATGTTGGGTTTATTCATGATTCTTCCCTTGTTTTTTGACTTAATAGGTCTCTTTATGATCTCAAACAAGCCCCACAGTCTTGGTATGAGAGGATGGATTCCTTTAGTCTCTTTACTAGTTTTGTTCACTATTATTCTAATCCCATAGTATATATTTAACATATTAGTGAGGACATTATTATATTGGTCTTGTATGTTAATGATCTAATTCTAATAGGCAACTCCTCATCTCAGATTTAGACTATTTAATAGGCACTTTTAGCATAGTTTGACATGATAGATCTTGGTCTTCTGCATTTATTCCTTGGTATACATATTTCATTGTCAAATACAAGGATCTATTTAATTTAGTATAAGTACATGCTTGATATATTTTAGCATTTTGGCATGGTTGATTTCAAGACAAGTCCTCCTTTTAGTTTGGAGTGACTCTCACTACCTTGTGTACTATACTTTGTGATCCTACATTGTATAGATAGATGGTTGGGAGTCTTATGTATTTGACCCATACTCACCCTAACATTTAATTTGCATTTGGTCTTGTATCTAGGTTTATACATGACCCTCATGATAGTCACTGGCAGACTGCCAAGAGGATTTTGAGATATCTACAAAGCACTACTCATTTTGGATTACATTACATCAAAGGTTCTACTCAATTGGTTGGATACAGTGATTTAAATTGGGTAGATTCTCTTGAGATAGGTGTTCCACTTTTAGATACATCTTTTTTCTTGGTTTTTTAACTATTACTTGGTTGTGTAAGAAATAATAGGCTATTACACATTCATCTATAGACGTTGAGTATAGGGCAGCATATACGAGTCAATATGTTCTTTGGCTTCATCAGTTGTTAACAAAGTTTGCATTCATGCAAGACTCACCCATTTTACTTTAGTGTGACAACCAAAGTATAATTCATATCTCTCACAACCTATTTAAGCATCAGAGGACCAAGTACATTGAGATACATATGCACTTCATTAATCAACACATTCAAGATGGCATTCTTAGCTTGGAATACATTTTGACTCAACAAAAAATTATAGATATATTTGTAAAGCCTTTTTCATCACCTCATTTCCTTGAGCTACATGGAATGTTTGGGGTTTCATAATTTATCCTTAGGAGGTGTTCATAGGACATCTTCCATCTTATTTCCATGATATAAATTATACATGAGTACCTTATCAAGTTTAGTTATCGAGACCCATACTATGGATATGCCACTATTTATTTTTAGATTTTATTATCCCCTAGATTCACTTGATGGGAGTTGTTAGAGTATGTATTTCATGTTTATTTCTCATGTTTTCTAGTGTATTAATTAGTTATTTTTTCATCTAGTGAGTTTATCCTATGTGAATCTTTATCCCACATTGGCCGACTTAGCTAGTTTAGTATTTCACCTTGCATATATATGTAAGTGCCTTAATTTGTACTAGCATAATTTGATATGCTTCATTTATAAATATATATGATTTGCTTTATCTTTGCATTTCATATATGCAGCTTCTTTTGTGATTTTTTTCCTAACATTCAACTTCTAGGGTTGGAATGCCTTTACCATTCCTAACATGAATGGTAAGTAAAATGAGTTTATTAAGGCATGTCATATGTTTAATGAGTTTTTTCAGATCAATTCAAGGTGGAATTCATGTTTGGAAGGTCCATTTTTCACTCCTTTCATGAAAATAAGGGAAGTTTCTAAGGAGCTAATCAAGGTGTCAAAACCAAATTGTAACCCCTACACCACATGAAGGATTAGAGCATCTTCGGGAGTTAAACACATGGACTTGGAGGGTATATTAATCTATCTCATAACTCCCATTATTTTTTTAATTTTCATGGACACTTCTCTCTCTCTCTCTCTCTCTCTCTCTCTCTCTCTCTCTCTCTCTCTCTCTCTCTCTCTCTCTCTTCTCTTCTCTCCTCTCTCTCTCTCTCTCTCTCTCTCTCTCTCTCTCTCTCTCCTCTCTCTCTCCTCTCTCTCTCTCCTCTCTCTCTCTCCACACTTTTCTATATAAGTAGCCACTTTTGGCTAAGTTTAAAGATCCAAACCTAGTATGGCAAAGCCTTGCTGGTTTGAATACCATTTTTTTTTCCTTTGAATAAATATTTTCAATTTTTTTTTTATTTTCATAACTTCTTATCAAAGTGTGTGAAGTAGTGCATAGTTGAGTGACAAGTGATAATCATCTATCCTTGTGTTCACTTTACTCTTTCACATTTTGTGCAGTAGTCAACTCTCTAATAGGTCACATGAAGTATAGTTAGTTTCCTTGTCTATATATAAGTGTAAATAATATAATTAGTGTCTAAAATCAGACTTCTTATTCATTAAACATGAGAATTTCAAATCATATCACCTTCATGTTTAAAACACTTATGTTAGACCAATCTAGGACATTGAAGCTAGTCTTGTGAGCCATCTTTCATAGTGAAAGTATATGGTAGTCTAGTGGAGATCAACTTGGTGTTTCACCTCTTTATATTAGGTTCCTTTAATGTTCTCTTTATCTCTTTTTATCTAAACAAATAAGTAGTAGAGGTGATCAGTTATCAAAGACAAATCTAGGGAGCTAGCCCTTCAATATAGAGGTTTACTTCTACTATAGGCAACCCACAGGCCTAGAGGTAATCCAAAATTTCACTAAATTTGGAGAAGGCTTCAACTACCTCTCCAAGGGTGAAAATTTGAGTGACAAAATTTTTGGCATGCCCAATGGGACAATTATCCCAAACTCGTCTTGTCAAGGTGAATGGTGGTCTTGACAAATCATAGCTGCATATATGTGTTCTACTTAGCATTTAGTGATTCCACTAAAGGTTATATCTAGTTGTAGACCAAGTTTTATTTTTACTTTTATTCATGCTTCATGGTCCTTACTAGGTCAACTAATAGTAGAGGTAATCATCCTGAAAGTTCACTCCCTCAACTTGAACTTCCTCTTGAAATTTAGTACCTTGAGCCTATCTTGACATTTGAAGAGAAAAAAAAATTTGCATGTCATAGAAGAGAAAGAGAGTGAAGAGGAATTTAAAGATAACAATGGATAAGCAAAACATGTTTTCCCAGCCTTAAATACTAAAAATCCTATAAACCTCAATGCCTATTATGATATCCCTCCCAACTGTCACCAAGAGTGTTCCCTACTTTCAATGGGGAAGGTCTTATCACCCCAATTGAGTCATATTAGAGACATATCCAACTTATGAAATTTTACATAATGTCACTAAAGTTAATATTGAAGGTAAAATTACTTATCATGTCTTTTAGAGGGGAAATGCCTTTGATTGGTATAGAACATTATTGGTGAGGATGTATCACCACTTGGGATGAGTTTGGAGAGTTGTTGACTCAAAGGTTTGAAGATAAAAGTGATCATACATCACTCATACATAAAGTTAAATTCCATTCAAAGAGGGTCCAAGGAGACTATGCATGATTTCAATGAGAGGGTTCAAAAAAACATGGAATAGGCTGCCACCTCCCATGAGACCCCTACAAGTTTTGTTTTTCTAACATACCTAAGAGCTATTAGGACTGATATAGTTATCATGTTACAATCCATGTGGATACACTTTTCCTAAAGCCTATGATATAGTCATTAGATTTGAGAATGGTTTGATTAAAGCTAGTAAACTCCTTCACAAGGTATCTATGCCCATCTTGCCTAACATGTTTGTTGCTCCTCCATTTCTAAATCCAAATAGTAAGCCCAAAGCTTCTCCAAATAAATTAGAAGATACCAATTGATTGGGAAGTAAGATGTTAGGCCTTAAAAGCTCAAGTTAGGTAGTCAAATCAATATTTTGGAACTCACCAAAACCCCTACTACTACCCTTCATAATAAAATATATTCCCAACTTAGAATAATGGTCAAGGGAGGGGACTAGGTCAACCTAGCTTTAATAGATCACCCAAGGCCTATCATCTAAAATCTACTTCTAATACAAGACCCATTGTTCCAATCCATAGTATCTTTGTTCAAGGAGAAGAATGGAAACTTCAAGGATAGTACGTGAATTCCAATTAAGATGAAGACAAGTTTTGGTATCTCAAGGAGGGCCTACTCCTTAATTGATAGTAGAAGATGAAGATTCATGCAAGCAAAAATAAATGAAGAATGGTATAGCCTCAAAGAGTGAGCCTTGAAAACTTTCAAGTGGAACATAGACTTGTCATAAACTAAATTACCTCAGTTAAAACTAATATAATGTCAAAATATAAGAGCTTTGGGAGATGTTCAATATGTAAACATAACTTCAAACAACCCTCCTTCAAGGCAACAAGGTGTGAATGCAAATGTGGTAGCCTGTATAACTCATGCACCTCTTCAAAATCATAACTTTGGGAAGGGTGACTCAATATTCATTTCCTAAAGCTCAAGGCATTCCATTTCTCATAAGGATGAAAGAAAAGGTGAGTGTTTCTTATTTGAACATCATTGACTCTTTGAATTGAATGCAAAAATAAGTATATCTCTTTGGGAAGTACTCCACATGCTTGGTTAAAAAGAACTACTTCAAGAGTAGGTATTCCAATCCATATCACTTCTTAACCATCAAGACATAGTGGTGTAACCCTCACAAATGATCCTCATCACATTTTGAACCCTCCACAACTTTTGAAAATCGCCCACCTTTCTATCTCAACCCTCATTATGGAAGACAAACTAGTTCATAGTTGCATTATAGATAGTGGCGCAAGTACTTCAGTCATGCCCAAACTAATTGTAGATAAGTTGGGCTCAAAATTATGAGCCATATATAAAAAGAGTGTTTCATCTTGATAGGACACCAACCAATTAATAGGTATTATCAAAATTTTAAGTTACTCTTGCATGATTTTATAAGCTTTCCAATCTTACAAGACATAGTGGTGGTGGATCTACCTGCACATTTTTCTATTTATCTATCAAAACACTTCATCGCTAAGATAAGAGGATATATTTATATTTATTAGTCTTTCTTGGCCTTTTAAAATAAGGTATGGAACAAATGCAACCATAAGGACAAACATTGGCCAATTTTCACATTGAGCCATATGTGGAAGCTAGTTCTAATTTGAATGTACCATCAATGAAAAAAAGGATCATGTTATAGTTGATGGAGCATCTTCCAAAATTTTAAGGTATTATGATCTCTTTCTAGATGAGTATGGTGTTGACACTTCTGAGTATGATGCAAATAATTTCATTTAAGGGATGGACCTTGGCACATACATCAATCATGATAAAGGTGATGACCATTCTAAGATAAGCCTTGATGATCTTTTCAACAAGTTGTTAAGGATAACTATCTTATTCATATGTAGATGATGATGAGTTTCAAGTGTGATAAGAATGAAGAATGTCAAGGATAGTAAAATTGTTCCTACTCAAGATAAAAGAGTTCATGATTGTAATAGCCATGAAGAAGAGGATGATTTATGGTAGTAGTTCTATACCATAGTCTAAGATTTTGAACAAGTAAAGAAGGAAACTCTCTCTCCTAAAAAACATGAGCTTTAAAGTGAGGTCATTTATAGACCTAAGAAGTATGAAGAGAATTTTCAAGACATTGTTAATCAAGGTGTAGTCGTGAAGAAATACAATGAATCTAAGGGCAAAAAGTTTTGTGGTTGAGGAGTAGGCCAAACCTTAATCTGATATTGGATCACTTGTAGACATGATTGATCAACAATAAGACCAATTTGATGGTCTTAGACATCAAATATATCATGGTATAGAGTAAGGTGAAGTTGATAAAAAGTTTCATGACTCATAAGAATCAAGTTGAAAAGCATAAAATGGACATTAAGAATATCAAGTTGGATGCATTGTTAATGAAGCATAAAAATGAGCTAAGAGGACCCATTCCATGGAGTTTCAAATGGTTTACTTGTAGCTAGTAGAGGTCCTATGATTTGTAATTCATTTGATCATCTTCACAAGCAAAATATTTTAAAAAAAACATCCATCATATGGTGACTTACTCTCATGGAGCAATTATGACTCCAAAGAACATCATTTTTGACGTTGGTTGAAGCAAGAGGAAGTGTTTCATTACCTCAAATATATTTTGAGGTCTGTATATATTAGGTTAGGTGTGTTGTTTGATGTCTTTTGTGTGATTTTCCATAAATACTTTGAAGCATAGTGTGTGTTTCCATATTTTTGTGTGTTTTGTGTGGATTTGAAATATTTTGATGGCATATTAGTTTCAAATTAAGTATAGGAGTGACTCCATAACCCAATGGAAAGAGAAGGTTGTTGATCCATTAGCATTGCAAGCATGCTTCCCCTGTGAATTGCCAAGAATGTTGACCAAATTTTGTCCTCATGTAAAAATTGGTCACCCCTTATAGTTTAAAAGTTCATGTAGGTGTTTAATGTTTGTTATGGTCTATCATGGTCTCTAGTGGTCCTAAATAATCCCATCTAGTCATATGTGTCCTTGTCTACCATTGTCTAAGTTATGGTCTTATGTTCACTTTTTTAGTATTATGGAAAATTACATGTTCAAACATGGTTAAAGGTATAGTATGGTCTAAATTAATTTAAAAAGTTTATTTGGATGTCATTTATATCATATTATGGATGCTCTAACCTTTATTTGTCTTCTATATGCAAAAAAACACATTTTGACCACCTTTTGGCCCATGAAGAAGAGTTGGGATGTGGCCATCTCAAAGAGAGAATGTTTTAATATATTCCAAATTCACCTAGTGTCAAAAAAAAGTTAGATATGGTTCAATAATAGTTAGAATCTGACATAACTTATAGTTCAATGCCTAATCTTGGAAAATGACACTTTTCAAGCACTTGTTTGGCCTTTCAAGATCCTTTTTATTTGAAAATATTTTATACATGTACCTTTGGATCCCTCACATTATTTTATAGACCTAAACCAAAATTTAGGTTGAAATGACACTCCAAACACTTTTCTCCTCCATTGTTACCTTCACAAGCTCAGGAAGGCAAATTTGCATTGAATGGTATGGCCAAGAGAGAGAGATTTAGGATCTAAAAAATTTGGACATTGTTATGGGTCCAAGTAATATTGAAATAATTTTCATTGGTTTTC
>JARHVA010001044.1:3657500-4002108 GCA_037957365.1 Torreya grandis | reverse complement strand
ATATATATTCTAACTTGCAGGTATTTTGGATATTTCTAATATTTTAATTGTTCAAGTTTTTATTTTTAAATATTACCTCTCTCTGTGTGTGTACACACACACACACACACACACACACACACACACACACACACACACACACACACACACACACACACACACACACACACACACACACACACACACACACACACACACACACACACACATAGAGAGAGAGAGAAAATCCCCTAACACTTTTTTAAGGACTCAAAGACCAAAAAAATACAATTTTAAACACTCTAAAGTTTCAAAGCTGACATTTGAATTTGGTGTTTTAATTTTTTTTTTGCTTAAGTCATTTTCATCTTTCATGTTTTTCAAACAACACCAAGGGGATAAACTTCATGGAATATTTAATTTGGTGCTATAAAAATTGACACTCACTTTAGTTAAATACTCATAAGAGTTTTTATTTTTATGTTTGTTGATTGAATTTTTGTTTGGCAAAACAAGTGTCGCATGTATGCTCCCCCCCTATCCCCTTTAGAGAATTTGGGTGATAAAAAACACTCACTCTTTTCATTTTTTAATTTTATCCAAAAGCATGAAAATAAATTCACTAATTACCTCCCCAAAATCGAAGTGATTAGGGTGACTCCAAAATTACCCTAAATTCCTTCCACTTTCTTTATTTTCATGCATTTTGACTTGTGGGTGGGATCTTACTTCTCCCTCACAAGTTATTTATGGGTGCATTGACTTGGGTCTTAATCTCCTAGAATCATACCAAACCCACTACATAATGGGGTATATAAATTGGGAGTGACCTACTAGGATACCTTTTTGAGTGTTTAAAAAAGCTCTGTTAGTGGTACTCAGCCTCAAAACATAGGAGTAATTTGGACATCGCACTATACTAAGCAATTGACAGATGTAGTGGTTGTGAAAAGAACTATCCCTTTTCACAACAACTTGGTTAACATGGATTTAGATTATTTTATTGTGCCCTAATGTTTTCCACACATATGGGACCATCTATAAATGAACAAAAATTGATAGTTTAGATAACCCCACTTGTTGCAGACATACTATTGGTGTAGTGCAACTAGTTTGAAGTTCCATGTCATTGTAAAAAATCTTGAGAGAAGAGGGGACTTAAAAAACTAATTTTCATGTACTTTTATTTTTTTATTAATAATTTAAATTCCTCTCAAGAGCTATTAAATAGACAAAATTTGACATTACAATGCAACCTTGTCAATTTTAGGATTTAGAACATAACACTTAGGTGTTTTTGTCATTTTATATTTTTACTTACATGGTCTTGAGTCATAAATATTTATTTACTATACCATATTAAAATGAGTCTTTTTATACATAAATAATTTATTTTAATAGGTTTTTTTTTCCATCCATTTGACACCACACCTTTCATATTCATTGTCAAACTTTTATGTGTGTGTCACTTGATTGAAAAGGGTGTCATTACATTAACCAATTCATTCCAAGTTTCATGCCTTAAAGTATTGAAAAAAACCATTTATCACATCTTTAAATCATGATTTCATCATTATTTTACTCAAATAATTTTAAATACTTATTGCCTTATGTCCAAAAGTTCAAATTTTTAAAACCATGTATACTTTTTAGATCTATGACTAGTATTGTCATGCCATCTATTTTTGTCTAGCTTGTTGACTATTTGAAAATCCTAGTCTTATAAATAAATTATGAAATTAACCTTAAGAAGTTTTAATCCAAACATTGGTTTATTTCTACTTATACCTCATGTAATTTTAGCCTAGACATTGATATTTCATGTGTGGGTTATGCAACTTAGGTTAATTTATTGCTCAATTCGAAAACTATTTTTGTGCCTAGATTTAGGGAAGTAGTCTATCTTCCATGTGCCTAGTATTAAATATATTTTGTCAAATGATCATGTGTTTCTAAATCTGAATGCCTAGTTTGTGTCAAAGTGTTTCAAATTTGTTAAATTAAATCTCTTTCCTTTTATACACTGTTTTGTTTAAAGTTTAGCTTTTGTGCCCTTTCAAAAAGACCTAATAATACATGGTTTAAGCCCAACTTTTGTGCCTTATTTTCCAAAAGACTTAGCAACCTTTGCTTCTTTAAACCTAGATTAGACATATTTGTAACAGTTTATACCTAAGTTTTACATTTTAGTTTTATTTTCATTCTCTTGACCATTTATTTAAGACATTTAATGTTATACATTTGACATTAGACTGTTTTTGACCAAGTTTTATTACAAATGGTTTTGGAGATACAACTCAATTTTTTTGACCAAGTTAGGACCCTTTATCCTTTAAACCTTATTTTACAGAGTTTACATAACTCTAGGCCTTCTTTGTGGAACATTAATCATTGATTTAGATATGTCTTTTTATACTCATAGTACAGCCATGTACAATTCAAGTTATGATAACACGGTTGCACAAGATGAATTTGTTTAAGACCCCTATGGTGATGATGTCATTTATGAGATAGATCCTTATCCTACTTAACATACTAAATCTGGGGAATGAAGCCAAGATCCCATATCCCATTATTTGGGTAACATGCCTCCTTATTTAGAGCATGACCGAAATAAAAAATCATAGTATCTTGATAACATACCTTTTTTTATATAATAATTTCAACAAAAACTATATTATGTTACTATGTCATTAACATATAATCCTTATGTGTTTGATCATCACTTTCTTGAAAATAAAAATGAATTTTTAATTAGAGACATGGAGGTAGGGGCCAAGTTTCCATAATACTTCCCCCATGAAAATTTATCTCATCTAGTTAGAGTTCCTTTGAACATACCTTACAACCAAACCATTGAAGAAGCCTCTTTTATCAATCCTCAAGTGCTCATGTCAATGTCATATCAATATCCTAATATGCTTGTCAAAGGAAAGGGCCTCATGGATGACCACTTTATACAAATACAAACAACATATCAAACCTATTTAAATATCACACCTAATTTTAATAACATGTCCATGTCAAATACTCTAATCATCATGTTAGCTCCTTCAACAAGAGTATTAATTAAATTGATAGGTCAAGACAATTTGGGTATAGACCCATTTATGGAAATCACTTTAGTTGGTGACATGCACAATGCCCCATTTATCAAAGAATTGTCTAATACTTATATGCATAATAAGATGCCAAACATGATGGATAACATGCAAGTGTCATCGAATCTAGGTCAAAGTGGTTTAACTATAATAATAACTAGTCCATAATAAGTGCCTTTAATTAATACCATGAGTGGTTCACAATATTAGGCAAAAATAACTTGTACACCCCAACTATAAAAATTTATCTTTAATCCTCAACCACTTATTTTATGGAGCACACAACTAAAAATATTATGTAATCAAGAATAGACTAGTTATTTGCATCAAAAAAATGTGATGAATGTTACTTCACCTCAATAGGTAACGACTAGCATTCCACAATAAAAGATACAATCTAATATACCTCCTCAATAGAGATCAAACATTTTACCACCTCAATAGGGGGAGAAAATGTTCCACCTCATTAGGTAGTGAAAAGTATACCTCAACAGTTATATACCAAAACACATTCATAATCATAAACATTATCTATTAAAAAATGTATGTCTATTGGTCAATGAAAAATGTTGAACATCCAACAAACATCTAGTTCATAATAGGTGTTTTCAAAATAGAGAGGTACCACTATCCCACAAGTACTAATTACAAAACAATGACTTTTGTTCTAAATGTGCCACAGATTCAATGATAGGGCCTTGGTCCACAATAAGTTCTCCTTATTCATCCAGGATTGACTAGTTGGTAGCAAGTCCCTACTTAAACTCAATAGGCACAATATTCTACCTAGATCCATATCCTTCCATCTCAGCCATAATTCCCTCAAAATCAAGTCTATATATTGAATCTAAACTACAATATTGTACCATAATGCATGTAATTTCAACAACCTCATCCCAATTCATGGTTGCATATTCCTAGTTAGTTCCATAACTAAAAAGCCATTCCAAAATAAACCATTCCTCCATTATACCCTATTCAAGGCAATCCACATTGGACCATCCAACCTCCACCTTCAGCCAATGTTCCATCCAATTTCTTATCAAAATAACTACAACAAATGAAGGATACAATTATTACCATTCAATAAGAGAAACAAACCAAGAAGTTCAAGTTAGATGATGTGTGTTCTTACCCATTCAACATGGATTATATGTAGATACCATTTCCTCTAGGGTAGGAGCCACTAAAATTTAATAAGTACAAGGGTAAAAGAGACCTTAAGACCCATTTGATATAATTTTTTTTCTTGTCAGCCAATATATTACACTGATATTTATTTACTCCTCTTGTTTCCTTAGAGTCTAGTAGGATAGGCTTTGTAGTGGATCCTAAAAATGCCAAAGAATTACATATCAAATATTGACAACCTCTTAGACAAATTTGTGCAACACTTCTCCTATAATTTTGAACATGAGATTTCATTCATGGATTTGATTCAAGCCAAACAAAGAGTTGGTGAAAGCTTTGCAATCCATCTACAGAGATGGAGAGCACTTTCTAACCACTTCATCCATAGCTTGCCAGATAAATAATTGGCCATTACGTTCATTAAAACTTTTGTACAGTGATATATCATACCACCTAGATCTTCAGTGTGTACATACATTCAGAGAGATCATTGATAAAGGTTTGATAATTTAAAAGTTCCTTATTAACAAAGAGATTATTAAATTAAACTCATCAAATCAAAATAAAAACTAAAACTAAAAGATAGGCCAAAATGAAAACCAAAGCCAAATCCAAGTGCAAGCATTGGTACCAACTTAGGCAAGTAATTATGAAAAATCTAAACAATTAAACCACAATAAAATTTTTATTAGAAATGGAGTAATTGAGTCACATTATGTCCAAATGATACAAACACCATCTACTCAACATATGTCACACATATAACATACTCCTCATCAACAACCCATTCATCAAGTGTAGTCTTCACAATAATCTAGACCAACTCAATAAATTAAACAACCATTATCTTTACAAACCCTTCCTCTAAGGAGAAATGTGTGTACCCATCGAGTATTTAGTGACCTTGGATAACCCATTGAAGCTATATTTTACAATATATCCACTGCTAACATGATTATTTGGCCAATTCTGAAGCACTGTCCAGAGGGAATTCTTTATTTAGAATGGTATAGATAAAATGAGTTATGTGAATACCATCTTGTTCATAGACATAATTTACTCCATTGTGTGCAAATCAAACACCTAATTGTAAATATGTTGGAAAATGGGGAGATTGTGTTGGATAATAGAGCCTCTAAATTCAATTAAAACTTGGGCATCTATCACAATCCTTTTTTGCAGTATAACAATAATAATAATAAATAGCCATAATAAAAGCTTGAATAACAAAAATAATAATATCAATAAGAATGACAAAAATTCAAATATCAATAATAAGCATGTCAATTGAATGGATGAAATGAAAGTTAGAATAGTTACAACAACCAATAAACTTACCACATAGTTACACATGACTACAACAAAGTTTTAAGTCATATTATGGGAGGTTGCATTTGTACCATCACCATTGATCCAAGGCCAAGTGATAACAAAACAAGACTATTGATAAACAATTCCAATTAACTAGTTTATTCTAGTGATCCTTCCTTGACTTGGAATTGCATTCTAGTACACCAAAAACTAGGGATTACTATTATTGGACCTTATATTGGTAACTTGTCATTTCCATATAACCACATACAAGTGTACTGGCAAGTGAGACTTATCCTATCTGGCCCCACTCTATCATCATTTCTTAGCAACAATAATCCAATACCTAATCCCAATTTTGGAATCATAAATTGGTGGTTAATGATTACCATTCCTAACCCATAACCACCTTTTATTTAACCCATCCAACCTGCCAATATAGCTAGGAACAAGATGAATAGTGTTGTAAAGGAAAATACCTTTGACAATGTGGAATAACTTTAATAGACACCCATATAGATTTTCATTCTATATTTATTATGTACATCTACCATCCACAAAAATATCTTTATTAAATTCCTCATCCAATCCCAAATTCCAAATGACATAACCCCATAAAATTTACAAGCTTAGGTTAGACATCTATCCCCATACCAACAATTGACCTTCAACCAAAGTGATATGTCATCCTTTACTCCTCTCCATAATAATTTATTATGTATTAAATTTGTCATCATGAAACATAAACTAAAACATGTTCTCATAGACAATGGATTAGGATTGAATATTGTGTTTATAAAGCTCATCAAACATCTCAGATATACAAAAACCAATCTCCAACCATAAATAATTACTATCAAGGCCTACAATAATGAAGAGTGGGAGTCATATGGTACTCTAATCTTGAAATTATCTTTGGTATCTTAACCCATGATACACCTTACCACTATTAGACCTTGACCTATCATATAATTTAATTATGGGAAGACCTTGGATACTAAAAATCATGCAATACATTTAACCTTGTACCATTTTCTCAAGTTCTCTCATTTAGGTATGGAGGTCATAATAAAAAAATATTTGCATCCCTAAAAACATTATAAACATTTAGAGTCCAAGTACGAAAGTTATATCTACCACTTTGGCCTAGATATGGTTCCTAAAAAGGACAAAGATAAATAAATACTTATTGATTTACTAGAGGCCAATTACATAAACCTAGATATCCTTCATTCATCTTCACATATGCCACCTCCTAAAATGTCTATTAATTTTATCATTTTGGCAAATGGCCCAAGAGATTATTTGACTCATAACACATTTCACATTGTTGAGCTTCCATAGAAACCCAAGTCCTATAGAATACCTAAATCTAATCCACCTTGTATGGAGTGGTAATGAAAGGGAAAGGGAAAACTCCATAGTCTAACTCCTACTATTTTCACACCATCCATTACCTAAGTAGAGGACCCACTTACAAAGGATGAATATTGGTTATACAATGACAAGTTCTAAAATTGCTACAAAAATGTCAAATATCCCATTCCTAATATGATCATTGAGAATTAGGCCTATGAAGGAGGAGGTCTCTAGCCAAGACAACAAGGAACTCTTGATCTAATTTCTATAACTCAGTAAAAATAAACTTATGGTCTTATATTTAAACCACCTGGGGGTTACCCCATGTATCTTATTTGTGTTCTAATGCCAATGACTAATGACAATGATGCTAACATAGGAGTAGAGTCTGATCATAACACTTATGAAGACCTTAGTAATACCAATTTATTTTATACCCATGCCATTTGTACGCTTACCCTAGTTATTCACAATAATCTACTTCTTCTTTATTACCCTCAACTTATAGCCTATGACCAACAAGAATCCATAGTTCATGTAGATGAGTTTGATAATGATGAGGTATTTTGTAAATTTTTAGGTCTAAGAGACAATGTTTCATTAGGAGACCACAAATAAGGGTTCTTAATAAATATGGATCTTACAACCTATTTTTGAGAATGGGAGAACATCATTAGCCACAAAAAAATAGAAAAAACATTGAGTTTCCAAAGTGAAAATCTCTTTGAGGCAATTTTAGACCAGGGTAAAAATAAAGACAAAGTCTAGTCTTCTAGTGAAAACCTATTTTAGGTATCATTAGATGGGGTGTTCACTTTTCCTAGAGTGAAGCTCTAGATACCACCAATGCTGAACTTAATTTTGGGTCTAAGTTTAGTTCTAAAGAACAACATGCCTTTGATCAAATTATTTAAGAATTTCCAATAGTGTTTGTAACATGGCCTTCCATACCTTTGGAGATTCGTATTTTTCTTGTTTAGGTGAGCTTGAAGAACCAAACCAAACAAAGAACTTTACAATTGCATGACTATTCAAAACATTGCCAACCATCTTGGAGGATGGTTCGAATATCCTCATGGAAGACACTAAAAAAGTAAACATTGGGACTCCAAATGACTTAAAATAGATAAAATTAGTCACATCCCTCAATGATGATAAATATGAAATATTTACATTATTTTTGAGGTAATTCATTAACATCATTGCTTTCGCCTAATCAAACATGCCAGGTCTGGACCTTATCTTAGTTGTACACCATCTTGTTGTACATATTGATGCCAAACCTATGAAGAAAAAATTATGAAAGATGCATCCTCATATTTCAATATTGGTAAATAAAAAATTTGAAAAACTCTTAGAAGTGAGATGCATCTGACTGATCGACTACTTAGAGTGGATCTAAAATGTTGAGTTAGTTAATAAGAAACTAAAAAGAATCAAAATCTGCTCTAATTTTAGATATATAAACAAAGCCTACCCCAAGGATGAATTTACTCTACCAAATATTGACATGATATTTGATTCCACCATGGGATATGAAATTCTTAATCTTATGGATGGATTTTTAAGATACAATCATATCTGAATTGCACCAGAATACCGACATAAGATAACATTCAACACCCTATGGGGAAATTTTTGATATCAAGTTATGCCATTTGGTCTCAAGAATACTGGGGCCACATACCAAAGATCCATGACCTTCATATTCCATGATGTGATGCATGACACTATTGATGACATATTGGGTAATTCAAAGACCCATGTTGATAATCTAACTACACTATGAAAAAATTTGAGAGGATTTATGAATACAAGTTTAGCCTTAATCCTAATAAGTGTGTTTTTGGTGTCACTTATAGTAAATTTATAGGATTCATCATCTCTCACCAAGGTATTGAATTTTATCCTTCTAATGTACAATCCATTATTGAGATACCACCACCTTCTAATTGAATCAACTTCATAGTTTATAGGGCAATATCTAGTCTATTAGATGCTTCATATCATAGTTGGTAGGAAAATGCCATCCATTTACACACTTATTCAAGAAAGGTGTTACATTTCATTAGGACAAATAATTCCATAAATATTTTCATCACTTGAAGGACTATCTTACCAATCCACCTATTTTTTTACCAATTATGCTAGGAAATCCATTTCTACTAGATCTATCTACCATAAATAAGGATTTGGTGGAAATTTTAGCTCAGCATGATGAAAATGGAAAATAACATGTTTTATACTATTTAATTCGTACGTTGATTGCATATGAACACAACTATATGCCTATATAAAAAACTTGTTTAGATATGGGTTTTATAGTCCAAAAATTATGGCACCACATGATTAACAACAAGACCATAGTTATTTATAAATTATAAATGCTCAAGTATCTACAATCTAAAATAGATTTACAAATTTGCATGGCTAAATGGATTATGCTTCTGAGTGAGTTTAAAATAGAGTATGTCAACTAGAAGGATATAAAAGGATAAGTCTTTTCATATCAACTTGTTGAAGCACCCCTTGTAGATACTAAACCACTAACTTTTTAATTACTAGATGATTCCATCATGACCATCATTAAATCACCTCTTGAGGAACAACATTAAAATCTATATTTGATGGATCATTCACCTCACATGGATTGGGGGTATGCCTATCATTTATTGCACCATAGGGTGATCTTATCCTTAAATCATTTTGTATTAGCTTTCATTGTACTAACAACATGGTTAAATAGGAAGAATTCACTATAGGGGTTCATCAGGTAGTATAATGGAATATTCAACATATCAAGGTTTATGGTGATTCTCAGTTAATCATCAATCAGGTTACAAACCACTTTGAGACCAAATATGACAAGTTGGTACAATACAAGGCCATAGTTGATACTCTAAAAAAACATATTATCAATATATAGTTTGATCATATACCAAGCACTAGTAACAATAACAAATTTGATGGCCACCATTAACTCTTTGATCTGCCACACCAACAAGGAAAAAGAGTATCAATTTCTCATTGAAAATATTCTAACACCTGCTCATGAACCTTAAACCATCATAATGAGATATGATATTATTGGTTCGAACTCTACATGGTATTCAAACCTATTTAATTACCTACATGACCATATCATGCCACCATACTTATCAAACAAATAACAAAATACCTTTACCCACCAATCTGCAATTTATACCTTACTTATCCTAACCCTTTATCATTGTAGCTTTAATGGAACTCTTCTTTGTTATTTAAATTTGGTAGAATCAATATTATCATTATGAAAAATTCATGAAGGAATATGTGGATCCCACACTAGTGAGATCATCATAGACAAAAATCTCCTACATACTAAATATTATTGGCCAACTATGGATGCAGATACAATTACATATGTTAAAATGTGTGAAAAGTGTCAAAGGCATGCCAATATAATTCATATCTTTGTTAAAAAAATAAAACAAATGCTTACACCATCATTGTTTACAACTTGGGTCTTTGATCTCATTGAGAATGTTAACCCAACCTCATCTGATGGCCATAAACACATCCTTACTACTACTTAATATTTCACTAAGTTAGATGACTAGAAAAAAATTTCCAAGTTCATCTTGAATCATCTGATTTGTCACTATGGAATCAAATTTGACATTATATCTAATAATTTTGGATAGTTTAAGAATAAGGATGTCAAAATTCTATGTGTTGAGTACAACATTACACAAAAAAATTCTACTACATATTAGCTATAAGGTAATGTTCAAGCCAAAGAATCTAATAAAACCATTATCAACATCCTTACAAATAGTTTCAATGATGTTGGTCATAATTTCAACCTCTAAATATTCTGAGACCTCTAGGTATACCACACTAATTACTATACATCAACATAAGCCACTCCATATTCCTTAGTTTATGGTACTAATGCCATTCTTCCCATTTAGGTTGAGTTACCTTCTCTATGCATCTCACTAAAACATGTCTTGGATAACAAAGACTACATAATTGCTCACCTATAAGAGTTAGAATAACTTGATGAGAAATGAATGTCGCTATCAACAATCTTCAAGCATATCAAAACAAAATGTGTGGCCACTATAACTAGTGGGTCAAACATAGAGAGTTCAAGCTTGGTGATCATGTTCGCAATGAAAATAAAATTAACACCATAATTGAGAAGGAGAAGAAGAAGAAGAAGGTAAAGTTCAAAACCAATTGGATGGGCCCTTATATCATTTTTCCAAATTATGCCTCTAGAGCATACATGTTTACTACTCCAAACAAAGATAAACTTGATTATTCAATGAGCATCATAGACATCAAGCATTACATCTCTTGAGACTTAAAATATTGTCTATAAGGTCCATTTACATTGTACAATATTATGAATTTATTTATACCATACCATATACCATTCTATCATACCTTCCCTATCAACCAAATTTGTTTTCACCCTTCCTACCAAACCTTTTGCCCTTGGTTCCATTCTATTGGTTCTTTAGACACCTTTAGTGAGTGAATTCAGATTAAGTTTTAGTAGTTAATTCAGTATTATAGACAAAAGTAGTATTTTGGACTAGTATGATAGTGGTTTGTCAGTTACCTCCTTCATTTCTTGTTCCATTTTATTCTAAGTGCTCTTGATTATAACCACCTTTGGTAAAATCTATATCTCACTTTATGATACTAATTATAACCACCTGTGGAAAAATTAGTATCATGGACCTCTATCATTGTCCCCTAATTATAACCACCTATGTGTAAAATAGGAATAACACCTTTATCATGCCTTGAATTCCCATCTTGCCATTCCTATGTTGTAATATGTCATTTACCTAATATGAGAACTTATTGATACCTAATCAAATTCCTCTTCTATAAGTTGTAATTATAGTGACTTGAGGTTTTAATGGGTCTATGTAAGCAATGTTAGATTTATGTTGAGGTCAGTTTAGTCACCCTTTCCCATGCTCTCACCATTTTGAGCGCAATTTAAAATTTTCATGTTCTCATTATTTTGTGAGTAATTTCAAGTTTTCACACTCTCACCATTTTATGGTCAATTTCAAGTTTTAATTCTCTCTCCATTTTTTACATTAGGTCATTTAGTATCTCATCATTCTTGATCAAGTTGATAATCATAAAAACTTCCAAAAACATTTTAAAAAGATCTTATAACATCCTAAAAATCATTTTCAACCACTTCTTTGCCTTGATGATTTTAGGAACCCTCACTAATTCAAAATAAACCACTTGTCATTTACTTTCCCCATCCTTGTTTGCCTCTAGCCTTAGACTCTCACCATTTTACGCATTCATGTTTTTCACATTATGTACTCAAATTTAATACATTAATTATTGTTAGGCTTCATCTCATGCTCTCATCATTTTATGAGCCAATACCCATAATTCCTCTACAACATCAATCATGATTTCTTATCATCAATTTCTTCTATACCATATCCTAGGACATCTACACATGGACTAAAGATCATATTGGATCGTGCATCTATGGAACTATGTAGATAATGTCCACTTACCTAATGTATCTGAATTTAGTTCGTCTACCCCTTCTTTTTCTTCTATTTGCCCATATTTTTTGTCTTGTTTGTGTCATTGGTTCCTTACAGCCTAGGGGAAACATTATGTCATTTGTTTTTGTCTTTTGTTTGTGCTGACATTATGATCAACCATTGTTTATGTTTATTTATTTTTTTCTTATTATTTTGTTGTCTTATTTTTCTTGTTTTTCCATTTTATTGGTGTTTTATCTTCCTATTTGTTTATTTGCCTATTTTTTTGCTTTCATTGTTATGACTTAACTTAGTATACATGCATTCATTAGGTGATTCCTTGTGCATTATCCTTAGGTCTATCCATATTCATATGTCAACATTATCATCATGGATTTTATCATTGGTGCATTTTTTTCAATTGTTTATTGGATCACTTGTTAGTCCTTATACATATTTTGGTTCATTTATCATGGTATTTTATATCATGATGCCTCCCATCATGAGCTACAATAAAAATATACTCAAGAAATCTTACAAGCAATGTGGCCATGGTACTTCTCCTTAGCACCTAAAAAGTTCTTGATCTACCCAAATCATTTCCCCATATAAAGTAATTAAATAGTGAATGTATTTTAATCTTTGCTAGTTAGGAAATGCATCTACATACTAGCAGGTTGCCTAAATTCATCTTTCTCCTCTGTATCAACTTACATTTACTCTATGAATACAAATTTAGTACATAAGGTCCATATTCTAATATACCATAATATTCCCATTATTCTTCCTATGATTCTAACCACCTTTGGGAAAATCATTATGTATAGTCCCACCCATAGAGCCAATGATTATAACTACATATGGGCAAATCATTATATTTTTATCTTTCTAGAGGTTATGATTGTAAGTACTTTCAAGAAAATCATTATCTCTAACCACCTTTTGGAAAATCATTGTCTCTATCCACCCAGCTATGGCAAGTTTTTATCTTATTCATGATTATAACTACCTATGGGCAAATAATTGTTTTCCTTTCCATGATTATAACCACCTTTAGGAAAATCATTAATTGTTTACCTAGATATGTTGTTGATTCTAACCACCTTTGGTTAAATAATCTTATTTATCTACCCAACTAGGGAAGGTCATCAAGCCACTAATTATAATTGCCTCTAGGAAAATTAGTCTTTTCCAACCCTTTTTACCTTTTGATCCCATCCTTTCCTTCTTTCAAGGGGCTAATTTCCAACCTTCTTTGCTAATCACTCCCTTGAGGGGGCATCCATAACTCATCCATTTATGTTGAATTCAAAGGTAAATATGAACTTTTTATTATTTGAGAATATATTACTATGATTATAACATGTAACATGTTTCCAAACAAGGGAAAATTGTAGACACCCAATTCTAGCCACAACTAGCTTCTAATCATATTTCAAACTAATTATTACCAAAAATTATAAATTAATCTTAAAAATCACTAAACATCCTAATTTTGATCATTCATCATTAATCAATGCTTAGAATCATGTTAAGGTATCCTATTTTGGATATTATCCTATATGTAACAATAACCTCTCATGGATTCACTCACGATCACCTTGCAACATAACAAATATTAATTTGGCCTATGGATGCATTGAGTGGGGCATTTAATGAAATATTACAACAAAAAGACTAATCAATATCAATTAATTACTTAAACAATATTAAATTCTTATTTAAATTATCTATTTACAATTAATAAATATCTAAAAATCAAAATTCCAAAAATCAAAATATCAAGCCTTTCATCATTACCTTTATGAGTTGCCAAAATATCCTAAAATGTCTAATTTGATAAATATGACTAGTTATCAAAATTCATCATTACATGACAATTTTTTTCTCAACTAGAGTTAGTCTTAACTCAACCTTAACTCACCTTGGGTGAGAGTTAATTTTTTAGGCTATAAATATAAGTCATACACATTGATGTTTAAGCTATTTGGTGTAATGCTATAATACACAAATAGATGTAAAGAAGCCTTGAATGTCATGTTAACATGCCAAATTCATGAGCCCAGTAGCTAAACAAAGGTGTCAAGGAAAAATGAAGCCAGTAAAGCTTTATTAATAAATATTTCTTGATGCACAAGTTGAGCAAGCCATTTTTACAAGACATTTGGAGCTCCAAGGAAGGTAAAAGAAGGTTTATTTTATGTTTTAGTTGTGTTTCATATGCATTCTTGTTACCTGTGCTCTCTCTAATGTCTAGGTTAGAGGTGTTAGGATTTTGGTTTGTCTATTTGAGTTTTATTTCTTGGACTAACATAATAATAATCTCTTCTCTTGAACTCTTTATTCACATTTCCTTCCTTATTTTACATCTTATTTGGGATAATTTTATTTCCTATAGGTTTTCTCTCTTTCTCCACTTTATGGATATATATTGTACATGAATACCAGATCAAACCTTGTTACTTGGACTCATATTGTGGATATTCCACTTTATGTTTTTGGTTACTGTAATCCCCTAGCTTCACTTGTGTGGGGTGTTAGAGTATATATTTCTTACGTTGCTAGGTTCTAGCTAGGTTTTTCATTATTTTATTAGTTTTATCTTTTATGGATCTATCCCACATTACTTATTTAGGCTTGATTATTGTTTATTATTACATGCTTAATCAAGGGATCTATTTCATATTATTGAATATCATTTGATTTGCCTTATCTTTGCATTTCATTCTTTTGTAAGTTTATTGTTATATTCTTATTTTCAATGTTTTAGACTCCTAGCTTAGAATTATATTTTTATCATTCCTTTTAGCTTCAATGCAAGACTAATTTGAAGATAATTCAATTCATCCCCTTGAGATAGGCTTACTTTCTAATTCAATTCGGAGGCAATAAAATAGCCTTGATAAAAATTAAAGAGGATCTAGAAAAAGACTTATTATGTGATGAACTAGAGGAAGTGTTGACACCAAACCAACATATCCTATAGAAACAATTCATGAGCAACATAAATAATAGAAGGAAATGAATGTGATTCCAATTCAATTACCAGAACAAGATCACTATAATTAGCTAGATGATAGGGTAACAAAACTTAACTATGAGATCATGAGTGATTATTCAAAATTTATCTTGTCAAGGGGGTGTCCCATCACATGCCTAGCTTAGTTGGAGACTAATAAGGAGGAGTCACTACATAAGCTTAATTTAGAGAAAAAAAATCGAGAATCAATAAGGCCATAATCAACCCACCTATCCACTCTAAGATGATTATTTTTCTAGTTAACTTACATGGGCTGGTGAGTTTATTTTTATCTGTATCTTTGGATAAGTTCTCAATTAGTTCAATAATTACCTAATCCTTCTCCACCTCGAGTTGGATGCCCTCAAACATGAAAAACATTCTAAATTGGTAATAAAAGGTAGATATTTTTCAGAACCAGTCAATGGCTTCATTTAGGTGGCCTTTTATTTAGTTATTTTAGGGTAGGTTATTTACATTTTCTTTCCTCCAAGTGTTGCAGTGCTTTAGTTTGGATGTTTTAGTTTCCCTAGTGCCTATGTGCACATTGTAAATAGTTTTGTCATTTTAATCTTCTTTAATTTCTTGCATATTTTTCTTTGATCTTATTCCTTGTTTTGATTTTTTTGAAGGTAAATATCAGTTTGGTTCATTTAGTAAGAAGCTAAAAAGTAACAAGCCTAAAATAAGGGGAAATGTTTAGTCTTTGGGATAGATAAAATGGTATCTAAGGAATACCATGCAACTTCAATAAATTTAGGTAATATATTAGAGATAAAACATGTGTATATTTTCTTTGTTAATAGTTCTCAATTTAGTTTGATTAGTAACAAGACAAATAGGTTATAATTGGGTTGCATTTTTAGAAGTGAACACAATGGTCAATGACTCCATGCCCAATAGATTGCTAAGGATAATAGATTCATTCTTAGTAGTTAAGAATCCTATAGAGGTAACTAAAAATAAAAGTCATAACTTTTTTTCTAAACAAATTTTTTGAAGAAGGCTTCATAAGGTTCATTTATGTTTTGGTATTCAAGAAAGATGTTTAGAGAATGTCTAAACAAAATGGATAAATACCAAAATTTTAAAATAAATGTTGAATATGGAAATTTTGAACACAAATTCCAAATAAGAAGTTGTGAAGGAAGGATTCTGAGGAGACATTTATGAGAATTAGATAAGTCTTTTTCCTTCAGAATGATGTTGCAAAGACTAGTCAATTTTTTTGTTTTGAAATGTAAATTGTAAAGTTTGATCCTTGAGTAAGATACATTGATACATAGGTCCTAAAATACTTATGTGTGTCCTAATGGGATATTGTTAGAGGTTCATGGGTATCTTCCCACCATAAAGGTATCACAACTAATTAGCCAGGTCAACTTTCTACAACAAATTCCATCTACCCAAGGATAAATCATAATCAATAAAAGACATATAATACTTTAAAGCAAGTAGATGGAAGGAACTTAACTACCCAAAGCATGCATTGATGAATATGGTTGAGTTGTGATAAAGAGAATTGAATGTATAGATGATGGAATCAGTCAAAATTTTCTAACTCAGTCATCCCAGGATATTTCCCATTACATTTCTATCCATGAAGCATCCATGTTTAGATATGGTAGTTGAGATATTAAAGATTGGTTGTTGCACAACCAATGAGCTAAGAGATTAAGATAATAGATGCAAGATCGAGACAATCATCACCATACCTAGAGGATGCAATCAAACTTATAATTAATTTTTTCCATCCCTGTCTAACTTCATAGGAAGATCATGTGTCTTAATGCTTTGATACTCATTTAATTCTCCTATCTATACTTATGATCATAATCAATGACCCATATGTTCCCATTATATATAAAATCTAGGGTATTACATATAAAAATGGTTGACATTTTTGGGCACAATAATGATACAAAATATTCCCTCCATGAGCCCTTTACTGCTTGAACCTTGCATTTTTATGAGAATTAAGTTCACATCCCTTTATTATTTTACATTCTATGTGTATTTTGTGTTTTTTGATGTTTTTATTTGGATGACCTTCATCCCTTTCATTGTCATCCATTTTAAACATATTTGTGTATATTTTGAATCCTTTTTGTAGGTTGTATGTTGTGTGCACATATATCTATACAAATACCACCTATGGATCATTTGTCATTCCTCTAGATGTTATATTGCATCATGCACCTTCATAAAAATTACTTATGATATTGAAGTATTCATCTAGGATTTTGTGTTATATTTCCTTGTTCTCTTTAACATTTGTTATGTTCTTCAAATATTATAAAGTGTCTTCATCTAGATTTGGTGCATCACCATTTTATATTTTATCATTCCTCCTTTTTCTACCTCAAAATATTTTATACTTAAGATAAGTTGTATATTTCATTTCATCTCTTTGAGGCCTGCATGTTGATTCTAAATTAGATGCATTTAGATTATAATAAAGCCAACCTTCTTTGGAGGTTCATCCAAAGGAGCACAAGGGTCCCAGAACCTTGGATATGTTCTCATTGTTATATTGAACTAATTCTTCTAATTTAACAAGTGAACAATTTGAGTGACAATAGTGGCATGTAATATAGAGCATATTAATGGGTAAATATTACTAGGTAATTACAATGGAATCTTCCCTTTCATATACGAATTCATATCTATCCACATTGGGATATTTTGTGTTTTTAGAACTACATGTATTATAAAATATTAATTTCTCCACTTTTCCTCCACTAATATCAATCACCACCAAAAGTATTTCCACCATCTCATCAATGGTCTACTGCGACTAGTTGTTCACCACCTCCACCAAAAGTAGTATTTATTCAATTATTTTCTTCTTTCATGTTTGTCTATTTATCTTTTATAAGAATTATATTTAACTAGGTGATTGTAATGTTTTAAGTATGCAATAAAAGGTCTAGGTTTTAATGCATACCATTTCCTTTATTGACATCGATAGTTTTGGTATAAGAGCCCAGTAAAATCTTAAGAGGAAACTTGAGCAATTGAGCACTAGGTCGGAGATGGATAAGCCCAGGGTGAAGAAATCCCTAGTATAGAAGAATGAATCACTATCCTCAAGAGCAATCAATTCAGTGTTACTAGAAGAGGCAACTAAGAGGAGAGTGAAATCAACCAATAAAATCTTGATAGAAGAGATGATTAGAGAAGTGTAACCAGTGATGGAAAAAAAATTTAGTACATGGGAGACATTGTGATAGTAGAGGAGAGCACAAATGAAAGGAGTTTAATCATAGTTTTTTTTAGAAAAAACATTTTTTTGTGAGGAATTTCCAAAGTTGTAAAATTAGTTAAGGAGACTAAAGTGATGTGTAGATTAAGAAGCTAGTGCTCAATGGAAATTTAACCAAGGTCAAGAGATCATTTAACCTTATTCAAGGGATATAGATCATTACACCTAAGTTTGTGAAGATCCATGTATGCCTAGACTAGGGTACATGCTCTGTCTCAGAATCTTAAATCAAATTGTGTCCAACTAGAGATTATGGGTGTAAAGAGATGTGAGTTAAGTTAGAGAAGAATTTTAGATCCATAGTATGGCCAACATGGATGGAATTTTTATTATTATCTGTCAACAATTGATGGTTATAATTATGATGTATGGGATAAGAAGATGAAGATGATAATGATTAAAAATGATTTTTGGGATTTATTAGTCAGTGGATTCAGTAATATAACTAATCAAGTTACCTACAATGTATTTTCAAATGCCCAAAAGACCCAACTAAAATTGAATCAAAGGAAGGATGTTAAATCCTTGAGTCTTATTTGAGATAACAATGTCAGAATCCATATACCCCAGAATAATAGTAACAAACTACTCAAGGAGGCATGGAATATTAATCAAAACACATACAAAGGCATAGACAAGGTGAGGTTATTCAAACTCTAGCTAATCATAAGATAATTTGAAACTCTTCAAATGAATAATGATGAGTCCATTTCATATTTTCATACTAGAATTTCTATCCTAACAAACTATTTAATAATTAATGATGAAGCTATGGAAGATCAAAGGATCATTGAGAATATCATGAGGAGTTTTCCACTAATATTTTATCAGGTGGTCATTGTAATTGAAGAGGCTAAATCCATTTCAAGGATGATAGTGGATGAGTTGATGGGTTCACTACAAACCCATGAGCAATGGATAAATAGATCCATTCCTTCTTCCCTAGTGGAATCCTTCAAAGCATAAACTAGTATGAGATGTAGGGGGAGAGGACTAAACTTCAAAAGTAGAGGAATAATTAGAAGCTACTATCAAAAAATAAGATCAAACAACCAAGAAGGACCAAACATATCATAGTTAAACTCCCAAGATAAGAATATGAGTAGTAACTCAAATCAAAGGTATGACAAAAGTAATATTTAATGTTACTATTGTCATAAGTATGTCCATTATGATAGTGAATGCATAAATAGGCAGTGTGACTAGTCAAGGCAAAGTGAAAATGTAGTTAATGAGAAAGTAAGAAAATCTAAACATTTGCCAAACATGTTCATTGTATGTAATATTATTCAAAAGAGCAATAATGAAATTTGTTTTTTGGATGGTGATTGTATTTAACCACATGAGTGGCAATGAGATCTTACTTTCCTCCAAGATTAAGATGGGTAAAAATGAAAAGGTTCCAATTTTGGGTAGAGGGACTATCATCATTTACACCAAGCAAGGTGAAAGAAGAGAAATCCAAGATGTCTACTATGCTCCAAATTTAAAACATGTTCTTTTAAGCATTGGATAGCTGGTATAAAAAGGATATAGGTTCCTTATAGAAAATGAAAAGTGCATGATCTTCGACAAGGATGGAAGTAGGAAAAAGATAGATATATTTCAAATGATAAATAACCATATGTTTCTTCTGAAGATGCAAATTGATTTTGCTAAGCAAATGAAGATTACAATAGTAATACAACAATCAACCTTCAAGAAAATCATCAAAAACACATCTAGAATCTAGAATTTGAGTTACGAGCATTTAAGTTATTCTAGATTAAGTCTTTTGTCAAAAAAATACATGGTTAAGGAACCACCAATAGTAGTATAACCTAATAGAAAATGTGAGGCATGAATCTTAGGAAAACAAGATAGGTGGCCCTTTCAATTAGGGATGTCCAGGAGGAAAAAAAACACCATTAGATTTGGTTCACTCAAATTTATGTGGCCCAATGAAAACTCTCACTTTCTCTAAGAATGCATATTCCTTGACCTTCATATGTTATTATAGTAGGAAGACTTGGGTTTATTTATAAAAGAATAAAGATGAATTTTTTGAGAAATTCAAGTTGTTCAAGGCATTGGTTGAGAAACAAAGTGGACACTCCATCAAGGCCCTAAGAATAGATAGAGAAGGAGAGTATGTATCTAAATAATTTTGGAGTTTTGAAGTAATGAAGGAATTGAAAAACAACTCACCACTAGGTACACTCCATAATAAAATGGATTGATTGAAAGGAAGAATAAAACCATCGAGGAGATGAATGCAAGCATGTTGAAAGCCAATGTACTTTCAAATGAATTTTGGAGTGATTTATAGAAACAACAATATACTCTTCAAATATATGTCCAAAAAAGGCCATACAAGATAAACTTTCACAAGAAACATGAACAAACAAAAAATACATCAAACATGTAATAATTTATGGGTGTGTGGAATATGCACTTGTGCCAAAGGAAAAAAAACATAAATTTGATGATAAAGGAGAAAAGTGCATCTTCATTGGCTATAGTAAAGATTCTAAAACATATAGACTATATAACCCTATTAGTAATAATATTATGATTGGTAGGGATGTTACATTCATTGAGAATGAACTATAACATGGTAATATTGACATTGCCTTGGTAATCTTAGTAATGGTACCCATGGATGATGTAGAAGATGGAAATGAAGATAATTAAGCTAATCCAGTCATAGATCATTGTAGTGAACCTTTAGAAACACTTCCATGTACATCATGTTCACAACATATTCCTTAGTCAAATATCTCCAATAATAGTTTACATCCAACCTTTGATTCTCTAATGCTAATAAAGATAAGGATTTTGAGGGAGATTTATGATAATAAAAGGTATGATGATATTGATGAAAATATGATTTTTAATTTATTTTCTTAAAGTGATCCTACATGTTTTAAATAAGTAGTGAAGCAAAATAAATGGTGTAAGGCCATGGATGAGGAAATATATGCAATAGAAAGGAACAAAACATGAGAGATAGTTGAATTACCTAGGGATAAATAGGTGATAAAAGTTAGGTGGGTTTATAATACTAAGAACACTATATAAGATAAAAATGAGAGACATAAATCAAGATTGGTTGTTAAGGGATACAAACAATATCCTAGAATAGATTATGATGAAACATGTGCTCCTATTTTAAGAATGGAAACCATGTTTTTTATCTTAGAAATAACTTCCCACCACAAGTGGAAGGTATATCAAATGGATGTGAAGTCTACCCTCCTAAATTGAGTGCTCAAAGAAGAGGTATATATGTGGATCAACCACCTAACTATGCAGTATTAGGTCAAGGAAGAAGTTATATATGCTGAAAAAAGCCCTCTACAAGATTAAGCAAGGACCAAGGACATGATATAGTAGAGTTAATTCAAAGTTTACAAGAAATAACTTTAGAAAAAATATTAGTGAGTCCACACTTTACATCAAGGCAAGCTATGGTAAGATTTTGATTAATATACTATATGTAGACGATATGATATTTATAGGAAATAATGATCCTTACATTATTGGATTTAAAGAAGTAATGAAAAGAGATTTTTAAATGACTTAGGTTTTTTAAAGTACTTCTATAGTATATAAATACAACAAATTGATCATCGCATATTTATCTCTCAATATAAATATACCACATAAATATTAAAGAGATTTATAATGTTGAATAGTAATACTACACCAACACTAACGATTATAGGTCTAAAACTAAGTAAATAATATTTTAGAAATGAGGTGAATCTAACCTTGTAAAATAACATGTTTAAAGTCTAATTTATTTGATAACATCTAGGCCTAACACAATATATGTATTAGGGTTGTTTCTAGATCCTTAGAGACACATAAAGATACACACTAGCAAGCAAGATAATATTGAGATATGTTAATGGTACCAAGAACTATGGCATCTTCTATACTTCATTGAGTGAATTTGAGTTGGTTGGCTATATAGATAATGATTGATCAAGAAGTGTAGATGACATGAAGAACACATCATGATATGTGCTCCGTATGGGTTTAGGAGCCATTTTATGGGCATCCAAGAAACAACCCATAGTTTTTCTCTCCACAAAAAACATTGTGTATATTGTAGTAAATACAATTTCATGTCAAGCTATTTGGCTTAGAAGAATTTTAGCATACTTGAATGAGGAACAAGGATATGGTATTGTAATTTATTTTGATAATGTATCCTCAATAGCCTTGACAAAATATCTATTTTTCCACAGATGGAGAAAACATATTCAAATCCATTATCATTTTATAAGGGTAGTGGTTCAACATTAAGAAATTGAGCTTCATTTTTGTAGGCCAAAGGATCAATTGGTAGAAATATTCACAAAGGCATGGCTCAAGAAAATTTTGAACACCTAAGACTTGATTTGGGAATTATGGATGCTGAAGGAGGAAGTGGTAGAAGTTAATGGGAAGTGTTAGAAAACATTAATTTCTCCATTATTCCTCCACTAATATCAATCACCACCAAAAGTGTTTCCAACATCCCACCAATGGTTTGCCACAACCAGTTGTTCACCACGTCCACCAAAATAAGTATTTATTTAATCATTTTATTCTTTCATGTTTAATTTTTTTGTCTTTTTTAAGACCTATATTTAATGAGACACTTGTAATGTTTTAAGTATCTAATGAAAGGTCTAGTTTTGTAATGCACAACATTTCCTTCATTGACATCAACAACATGTAGGTTTGTTGAAAGAAGGTAAAGTTTGTTGTCACTCTCATCATAGATTTTTAACATCCAATTTCATTCATAGCTTGAGTATTATCTATGGCATGAATTTTTTTAGTTATTATTGTTTATTTAATATTATATTTGTAAGTTTGTAGGTGTAGGGCTCTGTTATTTTCATGCCTAGCTTTAATTATATGTAGAACAATTTTGGTGCCAAACTGAGCTCCACTTTGACATGGTACACAATATGATATCCTTTCTAATTAACACTTGAAGATGCATAAAACTCATCTTGGACATGTTCAACACACTCTCAATTCTATCTCATTCTATTAGGTCGACAACGATACTAGAATCATCACAAATTGCTTACTTTCAGAATTTGTATCATATTTTTCATGGATGGATTACCTCTCTTAATATCATTTATTCATAGGTAGAAGTTCTAGATTTGAATCCTTAGGTATACTAAGAATAAGACTCAGATAAGGAAAAGGAAAATTTTCTCATGACCACCCCTTGTCCCTCAAAGTTCCTTATGAAGAGGAGAAATGGAGTTACTATAGAGTTAGATAACTAGTGTCATCTAATTTAGGCCACCTTTTTATGTATTTGTATGTGAAATCATTGGCCAGTAAAGATAATCTAACCCTAAAGTATTTTAAATCTACCTGAAACAAGGGAAAAGCTAGAAAGAGAAGAATTTATTACTACTCTAACTCTTTGAATTAAGAATTTATTTATAACTGGCACTCAATATCAATAGCCAATAAACACCAAGGAAGTGGTGGAAGACCACTAAATATAAATGAATTGAAAATTACAAGCATGGTTGTAGATTATGAAAGAATAAAGACCAAAAACCAAATGAAAAATATAAACACACTTGATGTTAGTGCTACTATCAAATAACATTGGCAGAGCTTACCTAACACACACCAACTCCTGGCATGGGTTGGTCATCATCAATCATTAGGGGTTGGTCGTCAATGGTTTTTAGGGGGTTGGTCTTCACTTAAAACTAACTACAATTAAACTAGTTAAAACCATAGTTAAATAAATGCTAACAACACTACTTTGTTCTAACCATCCCCATCATGGTCACTACTAACTTCACTGATAATTGACCATCATCTAAGACCCAAATATAAACCATGATTGCATAGGTGTCACTAAACTTGTCACATGGCATGGACCCAGTGTGGTATACAAATCATGAGATGGTAAAGCCAAATTATCATGACCTAACATGTAGATAATTATGTTTTCTTATCTTTTCCTTAATTTCATATATATTACTATTAACTAAGTAATGCCAAGCCTAAAGTCCAAATATATATCTTTCACCATTTTCTCACTATTGCATGCAAGGTGGAGGGATATAGCTCAAGTAGAGGTGGTCTGAACAAGATCAAAGGAGTCAGTGTTTAATCAAACATCGAGGTAAATTATGGAAGGTTTTATCATTTTCATTGAGTCAAGTGACCATTTCATTCTATCTGAGGGTTCTGTATGCCCCTATTCAAGGTTACCCTTGCTTCTCATTAGATTATGTCTTAACACACAATGGTTTGCATGATTGTGAACTGTGTTTATGAACCCTATTTATAACCAGTATTCTTGAGTTTCCACATAGTTTACAAGTTGTTCTTATCATAAAAAACACATACTCAATCATCATTTTCAAAGGAAATAGAGTTTTGTTGTCCAAACATAGAATATCTTTTAACAAATGGTCATTTTAAAGGACAAAATAAAGCAAATATCAATGATACCTTATTGAAACAACAGTGCATATGACCCTCCATAAAAGATAATGGTGTATATGACCCTACATAAAATTGAATCACTAACTTATTTAGGTTATATTCATTCATATTTGTGATCATTGAAGGGCAATTGGTCATTAAATAAGATGAAAAAGGAAAGAAATCCCATATTTTTTTATAAATATGAAAAAAATCAAATCCATATCTTATTAACATAGATAAAATCCAAAACATAAAAAAGCAAGAATAGGTATGGGGAAAAAAATAAAATTCTTTATATAATCACATTCACAATGTTTTCATAAGCCTCCTTTGCATAATTTATTTAGATGAAAATTCAAATAAAATTATGGAAGGTTGTAATAAATCCTTTGAAAGGACATTTTTCTTCAATTTTACCTATACCTACTATTTCTCCTTAGCAAAGGCCCACTATACATAATATTAAGCTCACCCAAGATTTTATCTTTGTTAATAATTTATTTATATACATAAGGACAAGATCTTATATGTTGGGTCATATGCACTACAAATTTAGAGGAAGAGAGCTATTCAAAAGGGTAGAATATTGTGTATAGGAGCCTCTCTGGCATTTTCCAAGATTTAATATCTTCACCTCTATTTTCAATCCATGTGTTTTTATTTAGTATGTCATGTGTATTTATGCTTGCAAGTGCCTAAATGTACTCTATTCCTTGTGATGGGATCAGCGTGTATGTTTTTTTTAAGTACATTGAAAGTGTTACTCTTATCATATTTCATGTGTTTTTACACACTTTCACAAAGTAAGAGTGTGTGAATCCATGTTTGTTGTACTCCCATTTTAGGGTGTATAAGAGCCTCTATAGTATTTTCTAAGCTTTAATTTCTTGAGATCTATTTTTAATTCTTAAATTTTTATTCACCGTTTCATGTGTATTTATGCTTGAAAGTGCCTAAATGTACTCTATTCATTGTGATGGGGTCATCATGTATGTGTTCTTTTAAGTACATTGAAAGTGTTATTATTACCATATTTAATGTGTTTGTGCAGACTTCCACAAAGTAAGAGTGTGTGAATCCATGTTTTTTTTTGCATTAATCCCATTGTAATATGTAATGTATACTTTCTATTATTGAGTTATTCATTAATAATGTTCAGTGATCTTATTAAATATTTCAATCAACATCTTTTATAGAAGATGCAATTGAAATTCATTTTTCGCATGTAATCTCCATGGACTTGATATTCAAGGCTTCAAAAATATTATTGCTAACCTTTGAAATTTACAATAGGCATGTTTTGGTTCTTTTAATGTTTTCAAAATGTAATGTATCCATTACATTTAGTCTATCTCATTTACTACATACATATTATATAGATTGTTTCCAACTAAATTGGTATGTTAAGTTTTTATAATGTGAAAAGACAATCTCTACTTTGGAATGTTACACTATCTATATAAAATGTAATGCCTTCTCATATGTGTATTTCCTTTTTGGAGGCTTGTGATATATACTTTCAATATAGGGTGTCAATTTCATGAATAGTGGTTGGCCTAATTATTCTATGACTGCTATGTTACATTGCCAACTAGTCAAATTATGTTGGCTGTTAGAACACCATTGTACTCTTGTGGTGACCTTTAGATGATTTCTATAGTATTTCATTGGTGAGGCTTAGTGTTTTAAAGAATATTCTTGACTTGTTTGAATGCAATTTATTGTTCATTAGAAACAAATACTATGAATGTTAAATATTGTATATTTAAGATGAATGAGTGGGAATTAGATGATTACCTCAAAGAATTTTATGTTGAGACTCAACAAATGGTATGCATTTTCAACTACTGTACTCGAATGTGAAATTGAGTTGCATTATTTTTTTGTTGATGCTAATATATTTTGAAATGTATTATGTTACAAGAAAAAAGTTGGTCAAAAGTCCTCATTATGTGCAATTTCTTAGTTTAAATGTTCCCCTCACCCCCTCAAAGATCGAAGGAGGAATCTATATGGAGGATCAACAATTGGGGATGGTATTCTCACTATTATGAGACAACCATCCCCTACTCGTGAACAACTAGGGGTGCAATCCTAGTGCAAGATTTGGAATATTTACTAAATAAAGATGGAAACAAGGGGATGACATAGGTAATTTTTCTAATGGTCTATGTATTTTTAATTCCTACTTTAATGTTCTTGCTGCATAAGTAAAATTCTCAATATTTGTGAACCATGCATCCCTCTTTTGATTTGTTAGATTACCTTTTTTAATACTGTAGGAAGAGGGGGTGAAGCAAACCAAAGGTGAAGAGGGTGTCCCCAAAGTGACCAATGGCTATTTCTCAAGAGATGTATGGGAACCTTTGGCTACCCATAATTTTTTATTGTTCCTCATGTTAAATATTGTTTCTTTTTTACCACTTACAACAATTAAAATTACAATACTTTTGACTAACACACCATGCATTTTTTATGTTTTTTTTTTTTTCTTTTTAAATGTTTTAGTTGGGAGGGGTGGAGTAGAGCCACATGGACATGGATGATAATCACTTTCATAATGACTCCATCCCTAAAATGTGCATATTTTTTGTATTGTCTCTTTCATTTACCATGCTCAATAATTGCAAACCATGCATCCTTAAATCTATATATTGTATCTTTTTAATAACATAAGAGGAGGGGTGGAGTAAATTGAAGGTGAATAATGTATACCTGAAGCATCCAATGACTATTTTTCATGAGATGTATGGGAACCTTTGGCTGCCCTTAGTGTTTGATTGCTCCTAATGTTAAATATTGTATCTTTCCTCCCTCTTACAATAATCAAGATTAGAATTCTCTTGACATGCCATGTGTTTTTATATGTTCTTTTTGTTTTTGTTTTTGTTTTTGTTTTAGTTGGAAGGGGTGGAGTGGAGCCATATGGATGTGGATGATAGTAACTTGCATAATGACTCCATGCCTACAAATGTGCATATTCTTTCTAGTCTCTCTTTCATTTGACATGCTCATATCCCCGTGTTTGTTGTTCCATATATGTTTGGAGTTGGACTCAGATATATATGTCCACCTATGTGGTAGGAGGAGGTGGATTCATATGACCTTGATGACAATGATGATGAGGATATTGATGATGATGATGATCGTGATTGGCTTTTAGATGCTTCACATTCTAAAATAAAGGATGAATTGAATGTTGTAAGAACATTTGATTATCTTTGATGACATTATCTTATGTTTATTGTTTTATGATTTTAACATTATATTTTGTTTGATGAAATTATACTTTGTTTATTAATTTATTCTCTTAACCTCACATCTCTTCCTTATTGAATGATAATATGTAGGCAAGTACAAAATCAAGGATTGGGGTATTACAAGGTGGAATGTGTACCTTTGCTTGTTCAGGCCATGTGACACATTGATAGTTGATGGTGGCCATCTATTTTAGTCATGAGATAGGATTAACACTCACCATCATAAGATTAATAGTTAGCAACCCATTCCAAGGAGTCCCCCTGGGCAAGTCGTAAGTGGGAAATATATGCCTAACAGAAGAAAAGTCAATAAAAATAAAACAAAAAGGAGGCTAATAGAATAAATTTTGAAAAATTAGAGCATAAGAAAGAGAGATAGGCTGGAAATATTGTGGATGGATAGTGAAGATGGGTATGAGTTATGTTATTATTGAAACTCAACCTTGATTTCTATCGAAGATGAGATAGTTGCATATGATTTGAGTGAAAACTTGGCATGGAAAAGGGAAGCCTGCATTTAGTGAAGAGAATATCATTAACAAATGAAGTGAGAAAGAGAATGGGTGGATCAACCATAAGGTGCATACAACAATGGACCTCAATTTAAATGCATTATGTTCATTGGTTTTCATGAAGTTAATTTTACGTTTAATTTAGCTTACTTAATATTAACATTGATATTTCTGCAACAATCATCATTTTGATTATAGAGGGATGAGCCACAATCCCATTATAGTGATTAAGATCACATTCCTTTGAGAGAAATGCATTTTTAGAATGGTAGATATGTTCATCGGGGGGAATAACAAATGAAAGTGTGCATGACAATTTGCCTTAAATTGATATTATATTTCTTATGATGATTACATATTATATGCACTCTTATTTATTCCCCATACTTTTCCTTCAACCCTGACATTACATATTTTGATAGTGATGTATATTATTATTGAATATAGACTTTTTATAGAGATGAGTTGATGTAGTCATAGGCATGGATTGACCATGTTTAGGAGGTATGATAGTTACTTCTTATTTACCAAAATCAACAAGTTTATTCTTCATGTTGGTATCTTATTCTTGCATTTTTTTGGCATTTCTAAATTGTATATTTTTAAATGTAGGTGCCTAGGGTGATATGCATATGTGTGCATTCATGTGGTTAACCACTTCCACTTTTTTGTCCATTTATAGAGGCATAAGTGCCATGACATGATCATTAATATTGCCTTGCAGTTATTGCCTTGGACACTATTATTTATATACATACATTTTGGCATAATATATATGACATGTTTGATGTGTGGTCGAACATATTATTTGGATAGGATATTTGAATACAAGTGTTTCATTTTTGGTTTTTGTTAACTATGTATATTTTTGTTTATGGATAATTCAAACAATGGTTTGGTGGTTAATTTGCATTTAACAATGTATTGCATAATCATGCATGGTTAAATGATGAAATATATTTCCCATGTACTCATCTTATATTTTTTTTGTATGGTATGTGATGTTTTTTGACCAGTGATCTATCATCTTCACATGTATACCTTGTTCTCCTTTCATTCTTTCACATGTTTGCATGTCTGTATGGATATATAAAAGTAAATGTGGTGGGGAGGAGTGAAATATAATATTTTTATGCATGGCTTGTCTCTCTAACATTCCTTTATCTCATATCATGTGTTTATCTATTTAAGCAATCGACACAACATCTATTGATGACTATGGTGTATGGTTTGAGGTAGGAGAGGAGGATCAAGAAGGAATGGAGAAACACTCTAATACATTATAATGGCCTTAACATAGGTAAAGATTTCATACTGTAATATAATAATTTCATTGTTTTCATTTAAGTTAGTGTTATCACTTTGGAGTGCACCCTGTTTGAATATTTTCAAAGCACACCCTCACTATAGCTAATATAATGGAAAATTCTTAGACCATAGGTGACTCTGTGATGAGAAGAACCTATAGAGAGGGTTGGTTCCCTTTAGATTTATAAATTATATCTAAACTACTATGGTTTTTTAGGGTGAAAAGAGAAGAGGAAATGAAATGAAATCCTAATTATAGGGGCGATGCATCTAGATTGTTCATATTATTTGAAGTTATTGAAATTTATGCACACATATAAGTAATAACAATCCTTATTTTTGTGCTTGAGCATAAATATTTCAGATGAAAGGTTGAAAACCTATTCAAATGACCTGCATAAGGTGAGCTAGAGAGAGATAGGTGAGGAAGGGACCTACCAAAAAAAGATAAATATCACTTATATGCTCATGCATAATAAAAAATACACTATTCTTATATCCAAACATAAATATAAAACAAAATATTATTTATTGATGTATGGTCTAGATTACAATTTCTCTTTAGCTCCAAGAATTTTTCAAAAATTTCTTAATTAAGCTAATAAATATGCTTCAAAACTTAAAACAAACCTAAGTGGAGTTCCCAATAGATAAGGATTAGTCTTGGTTGATTAACTCAAGATTTAAATTCCTTTACAATATTTAAAATATTTAATAAAATATTCTTCCATTACAAAATTTTCATTCTTTTCAAACTTGACGTAGGAATATGGTGGGCCCATTTGAAAGGTCATTAACATTAAATTTCCAAAATTCACCAAACATGCATGAATACAAGGTTGGCATGGAAAGGAGATGGTGGTGCCCAATTTACAAGTCAAAGTCTCTTGCATGATGCTATGCCACATCTTGGATGGAGAACTCCAATTTGAACAAGTTAGAAGTGTTGAAAGCCTTCAATTAACAATAGATGTGGCACTTTGACAATAAGTCACTTCAAACTCAAGACCAATAAAATCCAAAAGCATCCACTTGCATGAAAATGAATCCTTGAATACTGACATAAACATGAGATCCTAATGAAACATTAGAAAAGTTCCATAGAAATAAGGATTGAACTTCTTGAACAGTCATCCAACTCTAAACTCCGCTTAGCCTTTTGAACAATTAAGCCAACTAGACTAGTTAAACCAAATAGGTTCATTTTAAAAACATGAACACCATGAAAACTACATAATAATACATGAAACCTAAAACAACAAAAAATTATGCCTGAAAATTAATTCCTCATCACCAAATTTATCATTTTAATGAGAAAAACTTCACCAATTAGTCAATAGGCTTGACTAGGCCCATTTTGTTCATATTTCTAGTAGACTAGCCATTTTTATTGAGATGGTATGGGAAAATCTAGGGTGATTTATAACCAAATGAATATTTTAAGATTAATACAAATTTCTAAGCTTTGAGCTCCAATTAATAGATTTTGTTAAATTGCCTTGTACTTCATTTTACACATCCTTTCCCACAAAAAATGTGATTTATTCCCTCATCTATATAGATCCATGCATTAAATTTACATTTATGAAATCATATTAGATTTAAATTTACATTTTAAATTTTTTATTTTGATACATGGTGATTTGATTTCAATAAAATCCACTTTTCTCAAAACTAGTTTTTAAGGTGCTTAGGAAGGTTCTAAAGCTGGAACTTCAAAATGATGATTCATGAGGTACAGACCTAAAAATATCAAAATAATTCCATTTATGTGTATAAAATTTACCCCTTTTACATACTTTAAAATACTATACTCTCATGTGAAATATATGAAAAATTACCACGTCAATAAAGTTTACTTTTGGGAAATTGACTTCATTCTGAGCTACCTATGCTCTTAGTGATTATTCATAAAGTATAGCCCATAAACTGATATAAAATTTTAATTAATTATAAATATATATGGATCCTAAAAACTTAATAATATCATTCATCTCAACTCCACACATGGTGAACAAAATGAGCATCTAAACAGGTGGCTAGGAAGGGTGTCTAGAATTGCAAAAAATGAAAAACTTCATTAAAATGAAAATATCTCATTCCAAGATTAAAAAATCCTAAAAAAATAATTATATTACATGTACCATTCTATAAAAACACTTTAAAATTCATTTTTCCATGAAAAGTCCAAAAATGTCTTTTTGGCCTAAGTGCCTATTTACCTACAAAACACTATGTGAGCATAGTTTGCATAAAATTTAAAGTTATGACACTTATAAAATTCTGGATTATTATGTAAAAAAATCATCCCATTATTTTCAATTATTCACTTTGGATTAGAATCTTCTAAGGCACTCTAGAACGAAGCATGCTCCAATAGTGACCTCAAACGAACACATTGAGGTCTGAGACAAAAAAGAAAATATGTTCACTTTTAAAATATCTATGATTTTTTTAAAAATGGTTCCCAAACTCATTATTACCCTGTGAATAAAATTTTATGTCTTAAATCCACATGTAGCTCCCAAAATCTTCAAATTTCTTCTAATTTTGGCCTCAGTGCATAGACTATCTTCAAATTTGATTTAGTGTTTTGAATATGAATTACATATAATTTGGAGGATATAAAGGTCAAAAAACATTCATTAATCTCAATATTCTTTTCAATATTTTGGAAATAGCTTCTACTACTATTTTCAAGCATGATTTGACCCTCAACCAATTTATTTAGTCTTTAAATTGAATATGTTTCATGTTTTGAGGGTAGCCTCATAGAGTTTGATAGGTTTTCAAGGTCAAATTTACCTTAAAATTTATTATAAATTTACTTAATAATATTTAAAACACTCTATACTTTTCTCCTAAGCATGTTTAGACCTTGGAACAAGGCAAATATGCCTTCCCATGACTGAGCACACACTTTGTTGAGTGGATATTGATGAAGCTTGAGAAATTATAGTGGTCATTCATCTTCATTAGGTGATTGTATATTATTTATATAAAAATAATCCTCTCGAAACATATTTTTTTAATCATTTGACTAACTTATGTAAGGTTTGAGCCCCTATACAATTATTTTTTGTATAAATTTGTATGGTTAGACTGTAAAGGTAGTCCATAGTTTTGTTGATGAAGTCCATAGTTTTGCTATAGGATTCTATATCTAGATTGTTGGATTTCATAGTTCTATTAAAATTTCTCATGTTTGTTACTTCCTCTTTCTCTTGAGAGATAATCATTCTCCAAGTAAGAAATCTGTTGAGAGCCCCAAAACTATTAAAGCTTTTCAAGCATCAACATATTTTTGATTGCGGTATTCCTATTAAGGCAACTATAGGTGAATATTACATGGCTGTAGGATGATGTTTCAATTTTGATCCCTTATTTGGCTTGAATTCATCCATTTATCATTGATGACCAACTAGCCCAGTCCTTGTTCTTTCAAAACTTCATCCTTCTTAGTTATTAGGCCTTTCCTAGCTTAAAAAGTGCTTTAGCTTCAATGTAGTTGTAGGTACGGACTATGTTATAGGCCTATAGGTGATCTTGGTATGATCATGTTTTTGCCTATACTAGGTCTATAAAGTGTAATTATCCTCTCAAGTCATATTATTTTTATTGTATGTCTATATGTTTGATACTTCTCTTGTTTCTTAGTCATGACCTAGGGTTTCAAATTGACATGCCTACTACCATGATTGTAGGTTGATTTTTTGAAATGACTGTAGCCTTTAAGACCCTAGTATATCCTCCTTTATAATATTTTTACCTCAAACCATATCTCAATCTATGCTTCCATGAGTCTATTTTCATTAAAGGATATCACCAAAACCCTCCTTGAAATAGACCCTCCTTCAAAGGCTCATTGTATATAATACTTTGTGTATGGATTGAGAACTAAAGGCATGATTTTAAAAGATCATGGTTGAGGTTGAGTAATTTTAGATTCAATATAATGCTTTTGAACCTCAATTTATCCCTCAAGAGACTATGAAACCCCTAAATACTTAAACCATTGCTCCACATTTGCCTACCAATCTTGAAAGTATGGTTGTAGATGAAATGGGTTATAGGTCCTTATAGTTGTCCTTGTAATGAGAGGAGTATGGTCTTCATCATTTAATAAAACCTCTAAACTAATTTCATGAACCCTAAACATCTTTTAGAAGATCATGGCTCCTTCATAGCATTCATATGACCTCTCTTGACTGGTAACCTTACTGACAATGCTCCTTCGCAATGTTTTCCTATAGGTGATCACCATGTTTTGAGCCACTTTGGAAAGCTTTACATATATTCTTGAAGTTCAAAAGCAAATCCAAAAGCCCTGATTCTCCCTTAAGAATCTATCGTGACAACTAGGCTTCAATAACCAAGAAGAGCCTTAAATTAGAGAAGAAAACCTTCATTGAAATAAAACAGGTCTATGTTGACTATATGACATCATCCATGTATGGAATGAAAATGAACCAGGCCTTAGAGTGATCAACATTAAGAATTTAAACATGTTCCTCCTAGACTCTTATGTTGGATGAGGTCATTAAATATGCCATGATGAAGAGAAGCTTACTATCAACTTGACATGATGCTTTTGATAGGTACTATGAATTTATGAACCTATTGTAGGTCACATCTTTATGACTATAATTTGATGTTTTGGCTAGCTATATACCTCATGATAATGCTTGATGGTGCTTTTATCAACATTGGCTCTCTTGACAAGCTTCATCAAATCAAGTTGGGGTTTGAGGATGATATGAATGGAAAGATGATGTAAAACACATGATGGAGGATGGATGGAAGGAAGGTAGAAACATAGTGGGAAAAAATAGAGTACAATAGTGATTTTGAGGTCAGTGAGATGAAGGTGGGAAAGATCATGGTGGAGCTTGATAAGGCCAAGATGAGGAACTATATGCAAATAAGCACATGAAAATATCATATAAAATGAATTTTAAGGCCATTAGAGGAGTGAAAGAGGGAAAACTTCAAACCTACTATTCTCAAAAAACCTTAAAATTTTCCAAAAGTCCTTAACATATGATAAACTAGCTCATTTGAGACACTAGAAAACATGGAAATGTGATTCTTTGGCAATGAATCTTGAAGAATCTCTAATAAAAATGACTAAAAATCATGCAAAATTGATTTAAAAAACCTGTAAGACACAAATTCTTCAAAATTTGATACTGCCTTCATCTTCTTGAACCGTACAACTCACCCTTGCAAGATTACCAGCACTAGAGATTGACTTATTGACTTTGAGACCTCTATTTGACCTTGATTTGAAATAAGAACACATTTAGAATGACATTTAAGGGTAGGGAAAGTCTTAAAGATTATGAAATAGTTTGAATTTTCCTAAAACTCTACCTAGGTGAAGGGAAAAGGAAGAAAAACAACTACCTTTCTAGATGTTAGGCAACAAAATTTGCCCTAACTTTAACTTGATAGTTCATGAGCATGGAGAATCTAATTGACAAACTACTTAAACAATAAGAAAGAATTTTGAGTTTATTTTCTTTCCCCCAAATTTAATATTTGTACCCTTGTCTAATAGACCATACCATAAAAAAACCTACAGTCATGTCACTCTATGCCAATAAGCAAGAAATTTAAAAAAAAGCTAGTTCTGACCCTATATGGCTATGAAACTTCTTAAAACTCGTAATGAATCCTAGATATATCCTGAAAGTGATTTCCCTTGCCCTAGATTATATGGATTTCATATAGATTTTTTACTCTTCTTGAAAAATAAGTGAAAAAGAGTCCTTTCCTCCTTTTAAAGATAATTCTTCAGTTTCCACCACTTAGAATGGAATGTTAGAGAAAACTCTCGTGGCTAACATGCATATTTTCATATTTTTGACCCTTTTAATAAACAATTTGGTATGTGGGAGGGGTAAAAGGGCCCTTTTTGGCTAAAATAAAATATCAAGAGACCTTTTAATGACTTGAAACTTAGTAGTTAGGATATTTTCATGTTTTTGAACATATTAAATGATATTTTGGCATGATTTAAAGTCTCTTCAAAATATTTTTTATTCTTTTATCCTGATTTTGACTTTTTTGACCCAAATTTGCACTTTTAAAACATAATTGACTAGTTTGACGAGCTATAAAGGGAAATTGACCATTATGGAGAAAGTTTCAGATAATAGGGTTAGTAATTTGGCCTTGATAGGCTAAATTAATAATAATTTTTTCAACTCTCTAGGTTGACCAACCTTTTGGTCAAAATAACTCAAAATTTTGGCAAGGATAAACCAAGACAAACACTGAAACTAGAAAAGTTATAGACCAATACACAATAAGAAAGACTAAACAAAAAAAATAGACATGTGCATGTGTACACTTAGAGGAAAAGACAATATCAACGTAGAAAATAAAATTGAAAGGATGTGTGGAAAAACACTAAGAGGAATGAAACTATAACTAGTCTATGTACAAACTAACCTCTAACTCGCTGGTCCTCCTGGATCAAAAGGAAATCTCTTTAGTATACTTTCATAATAAGATGGAAAATGATGTGCTACATCTTCCCTTGCAAGATCAATGATTGAGAATTCAAACAACTTCTTTACCAACTCATTTTGCATGACCATATGTGGAAAAGTAGTAGCAAAGTAACCTCTGATGTAAACATATTCACTTGGTGGCTCTTTCTCCTTATCAGGATCTATTTTTTCACAATATGGTTGACTAATCTGAGCACAAAATATGCTTGTGTTACCTTTTAGAATAATACCTTTTGTTGTAGGCTGATCAAGAAGATGATAGGCCATTATAAATATCTAAAATAAGTCTATGTAAACCATGAAATCTTAAGGTGGTAGGATTGAAGGACTACCCACTCCATATTGTTTGATTTTCTTGACAAGGCTACTCTCTTTAGCTGTAATCAGACCATAATCCCCTTGGAGCAGAGCATATTTACTTCCAAAACCTTAAAAAAGTCCTCTAATGAGCTTTCTAGCTGATTGGTAATCTTTGGCCATCCCACAATTGATCAAATTGATCAGTTATTACCTTCATTTCTTGATCCTCTTCATATGATGAAAAAATTATTTCCTTAACCTCTTCATGAACACTTGCATCCTCCTTGGCACATTCTTATTGAAGCTCATTTGATTCTAAAACTTCCTCTTCTAGCTCTGACATGATATGCTTCTCTTCCTGACTGTGAATGGTAGGAGTGTAAGATGACTCAACTTCTGATATAACTTGAGTTGGTTGGGAAACTTCAACATGGAGAGTGTAAGAGAAGCTCATGAAGCTTGGAATCTTGAATGGAGTAGATTTTTATGTCATGGTAGCTTCATTTTCTTTTCTCCATAGTTCTATCAATCTTTCTAACTCTGCCTTATCCTACTTCTTGATAGTTTGTTACTCCACAACTGCCTCTTTTTTCTCTTGAATGGTCTCTTGGATTAACTTCCAACATGGGAAGGCTAGAAAAGGATAATAATGATTTAAAACATTTTGAGGTTTTATTTCAAAGGGAAGCATATATATCATATATGAAGGTTCTGGTATAACAAATGAAGGGATATGAGATTGAGGATAATGTATCTGCTATCCTTCAAGACTCCTAAGTTTATCTTCTATTCTTTCAATGCAACCTCCAATATCCAACATAGTATCTAAGAGATTTTGGTGATTTTCCCTCTCAATGGGTGTCCATTCTTCCTTCACTATCTGCAATGAATCCCTCAAATGATGAATTAGGTGAGTAGGGGTATGTTGGCCATAATAGCTTCTTGAATATAACTCTAGTTCATGTTTGTCAAGGCTCACTAGAGTTTGATTAAGTGCTGATATGGATTGGGTAGATACAAAATGGCCATAATTAGGTTAGATATATGGGTAGGCTATCTCATCATAGGACATGTTATACTGATCATAGTAAGGATTATATCGATCCATATTGAAATATGCCATTAGAGACCATTAGTTAAACAAATATTAAAAGTAGTAATAATTTGAAATGATACATGATCTTTCGAATGCCTCTAAAGGCTAGTATGGAGAACGAAGGTCCCATAGAGCATGCTAGAAACTCTTATCACTCTAGAGTGCACCTTGTTTGAATATTTTCAAATCACACCATAACTCCATCTGATATAATGATAAATTCTTAGAGCATGGGTGACTCTGTGATGAGAAGAACCTCTTGAGAGGGTTAGTTCCCTTTATATTTATCAATTATATCTAAACTACTATGGTTTCTTGGGGTGAAAATGGAAGAGAAAATAAAAGTAAATCCTATTTTTAGGGGTGATGCACCTAAATTGTTCATATTCTCTAAAATTATTGAAATTAATTCACACATATAAGCAATAAGAATACCTATTTTTGTCCTTAAGCATAAATATTTTAGATGAAGGGTTGAAAACCTCTTCAAATGACTTGTAAACGGTGAGATAGAGAGAGATAGGTGAGGAAGGGACCTACCAAAAGGAGATAAATCTCACTTATATGATGATGTATAATAAAAAACACAATATTCTTCTATCCAAACTCAGATACAAAACAAAATCTTCTTTATTGATGTATGGTCGAGATTGAAATTTATCTTTAGCTCCAAGAATTTTTCAAAAATTGCTTGATTAAGCCAATAAATATTCTTCAAAACCCAAAACAACCCTAAGTGGATCTCCTAAGAGATAAGGATTACTCTTGGTTTATTAACTCAAGATCTAAATCCCTTTATAATATTTAAAATATTCAATAAAATCTTCTCCCCTTCAAAAATTTGCATGCTTTTCAAACTTAGCATAGGGATATGGTGGGCCCATTTGAAAGGTCATTAACATTAAATTCCCAAAATTCACCAAACATGCATGAATCTAAGGTTGGCATGGAAGGGAGATGGTGGGACCCATTTTAAAATTAAAAGTCTCTTGCATGATTTTATGCCACATCTTGGATGGATAACTCCACTTTGAACAAGTTGGAAGTGTTGAAAGCCTTCAATTAAAAAGATAAATAAGAATAGATGTGGTACTTTGACAATAAGTCACTTCAAAATCAAGACCAATCAAATCCAAATTCCTCCACTTTCATTAAAATTAATGCTTGAAGAGTGAGATAAACATGATATCCTCATGAAATAGTAGCAAAGTGGTGTAGAAACTCATATTGAACTTCTTAAATAGTCATCCAATGCCAAACTCCACATAGCCTTTTGAACAATTAAGCCAACTAGGCTAGTTAAACCAAATAGGTTCATTTTACAAACTTGGACACCATAAAACCTATATAAGAAGCCATGAAACCTACAATAATAAAAAATTACACCTAAAAAATAATTTTTCATCACCAAAGTTATGATTTTGACGAGAAAAACATTGTCAATTAGTCAATAGGCTTGACTAGGCCCATTTTGTTCAAAAGTTTAGCAGACTGACCATTTTTCTTGAGCTAGTAGGGGAACATATAGGATGATTTATGACTAAATAAATATTTGAATATGAAGAACAAGTTCTAAGGTTCAAGCTCCAATGATTAGATTATGTTACCTATACATCTTTTTACACACATTTTTCCAAAAAAATGTAATTTTTTCCCTCATATATATAATTCCATGCATTAAAATTGCATTTATAGAATCCTCTCAGAGTTTAATTAACATTTATAAAGGTTTAAAGTTGATCCATGGTGATTTGATTTCAATAAAATCCACTTTTCTCAAAACTAGTTTTTAAGGTGCTTAGGAAGGTTCTAAAGCTGGAACTTCAAACTGAACATTCATGAGGTACAGATCTCCAAATATTGAACCACTTATATTTATTTTTATAATATTAACCCATATAATATCCTTAAAATATTATACTCCCATGTGAAATATATGAAAAGTTACCATGTGAATAAAGTTTGCCTATGGGAAATTGACTGCATTCTCAGTTGCCTATGCTCTTAGTCATTGTTCATAAAGCACATCCCCTCAACTAATTTTAATTGTTCATGAATTATAATTAAATATAATTCCTTAAAAATTAATAATATCATTCATCCCAACTCCATATGTGTTGAACAAAATAAGCATCTAAACAGGTGGCTTGGAAGGGTGCCTAGAACTACAAAAAGTGAAAAACTTCACTAAAATGAAAACATCTCCTTCCAAGCTTCAAAAATCCTTAAAACATAATTATATTACCTTTATCATTCTATCAAAACACTCTAAAAGTTATTTTTCCATGCAAAGTCCAAAAATGCCTTTTTGGCCTAAGTGCCTATTTGCCTACAAAACACTATATGAGCATGGTTTACATAAAATTTGAAGTTATAAAACTTATAAAAGGCCTAATTATTATGTAAAAACATAATCCCATTCTTTCTAATCATTCACTTTTACTTATAAGCTTTTGAGGTGCTCCAAAATGAAGCATGCTCTAATGGTGACCTCAAACAAATAAGTTGAGGTCTGAGACAAAATAGTTAATATGTGAACTTTTAAAATGGCTATGAAATTTGGTATGATAGTTCCCCAACTCATGAAAACCTTTTTTACAAAATTTTAGGTCTTAACTAAACTTGCAGCTCTTGAAATCCTCAAATTTATCCCAATTTTGGCCTCAATGCATGGATTATCTGCAAAATTGACCAAGTTTTAGTTTTTTAAAGGTGAGTTACATGGAATTTGGAGGATATAAATATAAAAAACATGTTAATTAATATCAATAGTCTCTTCAATATTTTTTAAATAGCCTCCACCCCTATTTTAAAGCTTGATTTGACCCCTCAACCAATGTATTTAATCTTCGAAATGACTGTGTTTTCATGTTTTGAAGGTAATCTCATAGAGTTTGATAGGTTTTCAAGGTTAAATTAAACTTAAAATGGATTAAAATTTTATTTAATAATATTTAAAACACTTTATCCTCTTCTTCTTATCATGTTTAGACCATGGAACAAGGCAAATAGGACTTCTCGTGACTAAGCACACACTTTGTTGTAGGTTGATATTGATGAAGCTTGAGCAAGTCTAGTGTTCATTAATCCTCATTAGGTGATTCTAGATTGTTTATACAAAATTAATCCTCTCCAAACATCTCTTTGTATTCATTTTACTCCCTTATGCAAGGTTTGAGCCCCTATATAATTATGTTACGTACAAATTTGTATGGTTAGACTGTAAAGGTGGTCCATAGTTTTACTGATGGAGTCCATAGTTTTGTTGTAGGAGTCTACAACTAGACTAATGGAGTTCATAGTTTTATTAAAATTTCTCATGATTATTAATTCCTCTTTCTATTGATAAATAATCATTCTCCAAGTAAGAAAGTTGTTGAGAGCCCCAAAACCCTTAAAGCTTTTCAAGCATCAACATATTTTTGAGTGTGGTATTCCTATCAAGGCAGTTGTAGGGGTATATTGCATGGTTTTAGGATGATGTTTCAATTTCAATCCCTTCCTTAGCTTGAATGCATCCATTTATCACTGATGACCAACTAGCCCAATCCTTGTTCTTTCAAAAGTTCATCCTTGTTAGTTATTATGCCTTTCCTGGCTTAAAAAGTGCTTTAGCTTTAATGCATATGTAGGTAAGGACTATGTTATAATCCTATATGTGATCTTGGTATGAGAAATTTTTTTCCTATACCAAGCGTATAAGTGGAATTAGCCTCTTGAGTCACATTATCTTTATTGTATGTATATATCTTTGACCCTTCTCTTGCTTCTTAGTCATGACCTAGGGTTTAAAATTGACATCCTTGCTACCATGGTTGTAGGTGGATTTTTTGAATTCACTATAGCCATCAAAACCCTAATAAATCCTCCTTTATAATATTTTCACATCAAACCCTAGCTCAATATATTCTTTCATGAGTCCTTTTGCATTATAGGATATCACCAAAACCCTCCTTGAAATAGTCCCTCCTTGAAATAGAACCTCCTTCAACGGTTGACTGTATATAATGCTTTGTGTACAAATTGAGAACTAAAGGCATGATTTTAAAAGATAATGGTTGAGGTTGAGTACTTTGAGATTAAATATAATGTTTTTTCACCTCAATTTATCCCTCAAGAGACTATGAAACCCTTAAACACTTAAACCATTGCTCCACATTTGCTTGCCAATCTTGAAAGTATGGTTGTAGATGAAATGCGCTATAGGTCCTTATATTTGTCCTTACAATTAGAGGAGTATGGTTTTCATCATAAAATAAAACCTCTTGACTGATTTCATGAACCATAAACATCTTTTAAAATATCATGGCTCCTTCATAGCATTCATATGATCACTGTTGACTGTTAACCTTGCTGACAATGCTCCTTCTTAATGTTTTCCTATAGGTGATCACCATGTTTTGAGCCACTTTTCAAAACTTTACATATATTCTTGAAGTTCACGTGAAAATCTAAAATCCCTGATTCTCCTTTAGGAATCTATAATGACAACTAAGATTAAATAACCAAGAAGAGCCTTAAACCAAAGAAGAAAACCTTCATTAAAATAAAACAGGTCTGTGTTGACTATATGACATCATCCATGTATGGAATGAAAATTAACCAGGCCTTAGGGTGATCATCATTAAGAATTTAAACATGATCCTCCTAGAATCTTATGTTGGATGAGGTCATTGAATAAGCCATGATGAAGGGAAACTTACTATCAACTTGACATGATTCTTTTAATATTTACTATGAATCTATGAACCTAATTTAGGTCACCTATTCATGACTATAATTTGATGCTTTGGTTGGATATATACCTGATGATCATGCTTGGTGGTGTTTTTATCAACCTTGGCTCTCTTGACAAGCTTCATGGAATGGATTTTGGGTTTGAGGATGATAGGGATGGAAATATGATGAAAAACACATGATGGAGGATGGAAAGAAGGTGTAAACATACTGGGAAAAAGTAGAGTATAATAATTATTTGGAGGTGGGAAAGAGCATGGTGGAGCTTGATAAGGACAAGATGAGGAACTATATGCAAATATGGGAATAAAAACATCATATAAAATAAATTTTAAGGACATTAGAAGAGTGAAAGAGGGAAAAATTCAAACCTAATATTCTTTAAAAACCTTAAAATTTACAAAAATTCCTTAACATATACTAAACTAGCTCATTTGAAACACTAGAAAACATGGAAATGGGCTTCTTTGAAAAAATATATTAAATAATCTATAATAAAAATGAATGAAAATCATTAAAAATTGATTTAAAAACCCTGTAAAACACAAATTCTTGACAATTTCATACTACCTTCTTCTTAGACCGTACATCTCACCCTTGAAAGATTGCCAACACTACAAATTGTTTAATTGAATTTGAGACCTATGTTTGACCTAAAATTGAAATAATAAAATATTTATAATGACATGGAAGGGTAGGAAAAGTATTCAAGATTCTGAAATAGTTTGAATTTTCCCAAAAGTCTGCCCAAGTGAAGAGAAAATGAAGAAAAACAACTGCCTTTCTGGATGCTAGGCAGCAGAATTTTCCCTAAATTTAAATGGATGATTCATGATCATGAATAATCCAATTGAAAAAATAATTAAACCATTATGAATCCCTCTTATTCTAGTTTCTTCACTCCAAATTTGAGAGTTTTACCCTTCTCCAGCATACCATACCATCAAAAAACCTACAAATATTTCACTCTATGCCAATAAGCAAGAAATAAAAAAAAGTTGGTTCTAAGCCTATATGGTTATGAAACTCCATGAAAATCCTACTAAATCCTGTATATCTCTTGGAAATGACTTCCCCTACCCTGGATTGTATGAATTCCATACTCTTCTTGAAAAATAAGTGAAAAGGAATCTTTTCCTCCTTTTAAAGCTAATTATTTACTTCCCACCGCTTGGAATGGAATGTTGGAGAATAATTTCATGGATACCATGCATATTTTCATATTTTTTACCCTTTTAATTATCAATTTAGCATGTGGGAGGGGTAAAAGGGCCCTTTTTCACTAAAATAAGATATCAAGAGACCTTTTAATGACTTGAAACTTAGTACTTAGGATATTTTCATGTTTATGAACATATTAAAAGCTGTTTTGGCATGATTTAAAGTCTCTTGAAACCATTTTTGACACTTTTATCCCATTTTGACATTTTTTTACCCAAATTTGCACTTTTAAAACATAATTGACCAGTTTGACGAGCTACAAAGGGAAATTGACCATTCTGGGGAAAGTTTCAAATAATAGGGGTAGTAATTTGGCCTTGATAAGCCAAATTAATAACAATTATAAAAATATTTATGTGTAAAGAAACTACTCAAAATTATAAAATAAATTATGTTCATAGCTTTTGAATATTCTCATGGACCGTCATTTATTTCTAGATTTCCTTAGCTTTTTAATGCTAAAAATATTAATTATTATCATTAAATTTCACATGTATCATAACTTTTGTAGATGAAGTCCCAAATCTAGAACATAATGTAGCTACCCAATTTAGTGAGGACATGGAAGAAATTCTCGTAAGGATAAGATCCCAGAATGTAATGGGCATAGAAGAACATCTTGATTTGCACTTATCACTAATGGCTACAAAAGAGCAATCACTAAAGAGGGAAAACTATTTTTTAAATGAGCTTCTTAATGGTGTAAATACAAAGTTTATAAAGTTGTAAACTATGTTTTTTGACAAGAACAAAGAGGTCGAGAAGTTATACCATGCACTTCTCACACTAAGGGATGAGAAGATGGATGCTGAAATAAAGTTTGTCAATCTACAAGCTACCCATGCCTACACAAAAGCACTCCATGATGTAAGGGTGAAGATTGTGTAGTCCATTCAAATGAAGCATGAAGGAATAGTTTCCATATATGAGTAGTAGCTATAGATTTTGAAGGCAGAGTTTGATATCTTGTTTTCATAAGCCAATAGGAAATCTCCCAATAGAGGTGGTATTCCATACATGAACAATGATAATTAGTTGTGTGTAAAGACTCATGTTTTTGGTATTACATGATGTATGCTTATGAAATTGGATGTAAATAAATTGAAACACATGATTATTAACATTTTAATCTACAAAATTGATGTTTATTTTCCATTCATTGCTTAGTTCATATTGTGTATTTAATTCCTTTATGAAGGAACAAATTACTATGTTCATAAGTTGTTTAACCAAAAAGGTAAAAATAAAATACAAATTAACTTCTTATGAAAGTCTACTATGTCATCTTATTGATAATCATATGGGCTATGTCATCATGGATTTTAAAGTCCCTCAAGTGACTTCATGACCTATTTTGTAGATTCTTCTAATCATGTGGCTTATTTTTTATTTTTAAATATAAATTGAGCAAAAATGAGTGGTAATCACATAGTTTATAGGCATTTTTGGAGCCATGACATTTTTATATTAACTATAAATTTGCTTAATCCTATAACATATAGGTTGGATTATTTATGAATGTTCATAAAAGATGGTATTTATGTCCAAAATGTGCCAAGGTGCCAAATGTCTTGCAAATGACTATTGATAGGTAATTTAGGTAGTTACATTTGTTTCAAAAATAGTTAAATTTAGTTTTGTGATAATTTTTTCATGTGTACTAAAAAAAAGAAGGGCTCCAGACCCAAAACAATATGAATGGTGACTTCAAGTTTTAACAATATGTTTGTAACCCTATTTTATGTGCATAGAAATGAAGACTGGCTACTTATTGTTTGCTTAAGGGGAAATGTTTCATAGTGTATTATTTTCTAAAATTTAGTTTGAATATGATGATTCATTTATTTTATGTTATTAAATGTATGTGAGACCATTCATATTATTACTTTTAAGTTAACTAGTTTTAGGATGACAAGGTCCTTTTAGAAAGAGCATACTCACTCTATGAGTATACAAATTATAGTACAAAAGGTTAATTTAGATATCAAAGGAGTTGGGAACAATTTTTAAATATGTCATAAAGTGTCTTTGGACCTATCACTTTCAGATAGAGTTGATAAATCCCTTCAGTGATATAAAACTTGAGGAGAACACTTACATGTAATTGGTCATTGTGCAAATAAAAGAGTTTAGAAAGTTATCAAGAGGAGTATAGGAGTGTTCTAGTGAAGATAAAGTGTTTTTAAAATATGTTTGATATTAAAATCAAGCCTAGAAAGCCTTTATAGGATTAAAAAACCAATGATATTTAGAAAACCATGAATAGAAACTCATAATAAGTCACTTGTAGATTTAGTAAATGGAGATTGTGTGTATAGAAGAGGTAGTACCATGGATAGTGTAGTGGAAATCAAGATTAATAAATGAAATCCAAGATGTATAAATGTATCAAGACTTTCTTCAAAGGCTTTGCAAGTTTTGAAAACATTTGTAAACATTTATGTGAATTCAAAACCTTGAGACAAATCCTAAATGTATAGTGAGGTAAAGATCTTCATAAAAAAATTGAATAGAGGATCAAGTGTAGAAATATAATGGACTGAAGAGGTGTATTGTAACCATACATACCTTAGGAAACTTAAAAATCCTTTTGAAACCCTACATGAAGAGAGTAAGAGAAATTTGAATGCCCTAGGGCCCTAAAAACATAGTCAAAGAACATGTTTAGATACCTTGAACCTAAATATATGTTGCAGAACCATAAACCACATAGTGAGTAATGAATTAGTGAACTTTTAAAAATAAATGCAATCAAGAAAAATGAAAAGTATGAGATATGTAGCTTATTATCTACATCAATATTAAAACATCAACATCAAGAACTAACATCAACATAAAAAGAAACTAACATTAAGAAAAAACTAACATCAACATCAATATCAACAATAAATATGTAATACACAAATATGTACTTTATTTACCATTAAATTAAATTGTTTATCAATATTGAAACATATTTTTATAAAACTATTATATTGACTTTCAAAACCATAATTTTCATCCATTGGATCATAGTCATCGTAGCTTTCATCCTCTACAACATGTACATAAAAAATAGTGGTTTAATTGTTGAAATACTTTGGCCTAGTTGTATGAAAAGAAAGTCTATGTTGTGGGAGATTATGTATATCCTCCATAATGATACATATGTTTTCACCAAACAAAGACTAGATGCCTAAAATAGGTTATTCTGAACACTATATAGTTAAAAATGCACATTGAATGGTAGTTTGGCACCAACTAAAATATTGCATACTTGATCTAGATTCACATAGACATATGGATCATTAGACACCTTAATTGGTAATAAATTATCCAATAAGAGCCACATATATGAGGGAATGACACCATGAGTACCCCACACATTAGGTAAAATGACATCATTTTTTGGCCATTCATATGACCACTATATGTGGAAATCATGATCTGACATGTCTATGAATGTTGTGTACTCATAGCTCACCATCAAAACATGGTAGGTAGGATACACCATGTTTTAGTTTAGGAGAAAATTCACCCAATTCAATCCATTAGGCTGCCTAAATTTTTTTATGGTTTCAAGCCTCCTCTAATTGATGGACTCGACCACCACACACAAGATTTTGCGTAATGCTTGTCATTCTACATTGAGTTGTTCTAGTACATTTGATTTATTCCATATAAATTTATTAAATTCCTCTCATATTTATACAACACTCCACATGTAGTGTTAATTAAACCTACCACACAATTATAAAAATTAATTATCAATCATTTCCAAAAATAATTCACAAACATAAGTTAATCATTCTACTTAACTATTGAATTAAGAGAAGATAAACTATTGAATAAAAAAAGTTATATGAGTTTTGTTACTCCCTTCTCTATATAATATTGCTTTAGATTGATTATGGATTTTGTTGAGGGATCCATGAATCCAAATTTATGTTTCTAATGTGTTTTTTATAGGTTTGCGTGTAAAAAATATAGGTTTTAGAGTGACAAGTCTTTTCATGGACTAAATTTTATAATCAAGATTCACAATATGAATAAAATAAAATATTTTTATTGTTGTTTTCTGAATCTCTTGAAGTTATAATGTGTTCTTGTCTTTGATAAGGATTTAATAAATCCTTATGTATATAGGTAAAGGAATTATAATAGACATTGTGGGATAGAGATTTGAGAAGAAGCTAATAGTCACATTATGAGAGAACCACTTGAATTTGGTGGAGATGAGCATAGAGAGAATGTTTGAACAATAACCTTAGGTCTGTAACTGGTCCCTAGAACCTTTTATATTTTAGTGGTGGCATTGATAATGTATCACAGTTGAGAAACAACTTCGTGTTAGAGAGATTCATTTACTACCTAGTGAGGGAATGAGTTGTCAAATAATGTGTGTTATTTGGTGTTAATAGTCCAAATGTATTGATTAACATAATAACACTATTTTGAAATCAAAATAGGTCCTTTATTTGACTTAGAATAGGTTGAAGGATTCAAATAACTATTTTGGAAGCTAAAATGTAGTATTATACCTTATGCCCTGCTTTGTGCCTATCAAAAGAGAAAGGGTTACTTGTTTCTTGGGGATATAATATGAACCTATTTAAACCATAGTTAGTGAGTGAAGTTTTTTAAAAATTAAACTAAGTGATTTCAAATAATTAATGACTTCCAAGTACAAGATATAATAGAGAAAAGGGTCAATGAGAGCCCTTTTTGGGTTGATAGTCAACTTGTATAGAGGGATAAGACTTATTTATTTTTCATGTGAATTAAATAATTGAAGGAGTGGTATGGTTAAGTATCCATATTATAAAAATAGGTTTTAAATCCTATAAAAGCATTGTGAAATACTTGACACATGAATACATAACTATGTTATTGTTAGAAGACCTACAAGTTACAAAGTTGAGCATAATCAATGTATGGAGGTCAAGTTATCTCATATAGAAGTGAAAAAAATGGTTTATAATACTTTTTTTTTATTGACATAGGCATAATAATGTGTGAATATTTTAAATACTCAATTAAGTTTCATTGTGATGTATTAGTGCACTAAACTTGCTGTACACATTCCATAAATATGCCCAGTCAACTGAGAAAGTTGATATTTAACAAGGTAAGGAAAAATTAAAGGATCAAATCAAATTGAAAAGATTAAAATAAAGTTTAAAATTTTTATTTGAGCCTTTTAAATTTCCTATTGCTCAAGAAAATGAATTTTACAAAACTACGGGTCTGTGAAGGCCTAAGAAACCCTAGAATTAGGGTTTTAGTTTTTTTTAGAGATACAACTATCCAAAAAGGATAAATTTTTGTAGTATTTTCCTATATGATATTATTTATGTGATTCAAGTGACTTGGGACTAATAAAGTATGGATAAATATGGTATTTAGAGTAAAGGGTTTGGAAATGGCCTAATTAGGCCTTAAAGAAGGGTGTGTTATAAAGGAAGTGCTAAAAAAGAATGGAATTTGAAGATGGATATTTAACCACATCTCAAGGGGTGTAAATAAATATAAAAAAATTAATGACATATTTGTAAATTTTTTGGGATTGATGAACCCAAGGATCATTTGCTTAGGAATAGGCTATAAGCAATGAAGGAGCAATGTGACTTGAGATACAAAAATGAGTTGAATAGAGTGATTAAACCCTTAAAATGGACTGAGGTAAGTTTGAGAAGATCATTCAAGACTATATAAAACTAAATATTTATTCCTTTAATATTTAATAAATATTTGACTCCTGCAAGCTACAAGGTGGTGACCTAGTGAAATACAAAGTGAAGGTATAAGACTAAGTGTGTTAGGAAAATGAATGTTATGAACTATGGAACGTAGGTTTGGTGTCATGTGATAGGAATAATTATGTCAATAAGGTCTAAAGTATCCCAAGGATCATAAATTAAGGAACTATACTATCAATAATAGTGTAAAAAGGGGAAGAACTAGTGTGATGTAAAGGTAATCAAGGACAAGTCAAAGTCATGATTATGATTAGTCAAGGATATAGATCCAGATTATGATGCTAATGAGGACTTATCCCTAATGCCTCTGTATCATGAAGTAAGTATGATTTTAATGGATACAAAATATGGTGATATTCAATAGTGTGTATATGGTTGATACTAAGCATGTGTTATGCAGTTTCGTGGTAGAAGGATCAAATTGTGGTACACAATCATCACCTTTTTCACAATAAAAGAAACTTTGAGAATACTATATGAACCCTACTTGGAAGGTATTGAAAGGAAAAAAAATTTGAAAGAGGGAAGAGAGGGTGATGTCAAAGAGTATATAATGTGTTGAGATAATGAGAAATAGTTTATAATAATCTGTGAGAAGGATGTGTTTAAGGATAATTAAGTGACAAACATATACATCTGTGTATAACATATTTTGGATTATACATCCCAACCAAAGTGTTTGAAGCATTAAAAAGGGTATGAATAAGTGTTGACGAGCTGTAATCTTGTTGGGGAAAGATGAATAATGAATGTGAGAACCCTTTATATACCTTTAAATGCTTCTAAGTGTGAACTATTAGCCTAAACCTATACACAGTCAAAGAAAACATGCATAACTGACTATAATTTGATTCTTGTACCCATGAAATGGATTTAATATGAAATATATCCTATTGGGAGAGTTATAAGAGTTTAAAATAGACCCTAAATGGAATGTGAATCCTTTTAAGTGATGTGGAACTTGAGATAATGAATTTCAAGACCTTTCAGGCCTATATAGGGCGTGAAAACCATAGAATAAGGGTTTGGGGTTTAGAATGATTTTAAAACATCCAAAATTGGTCAAATTTTATTGATATATTGAAGTTAATTTAAGTATTTAACCTAGTTTCAAACCTATATAATCCCCATAATTATGGATTTTGAGTATTGTGTTTTGTTGAGGGCTTATAATACCTGTGGAGTAAGGGTATTGAAGGAAAATTAAATTTGTATAAAGAATTAGGGTAATAAATTATTGATTAAGATGGGGGAGACAAAAGTGTATTAAAAAATGTCAATATTTTGAATTTTTTGTATGTACATTACCCAAACTTGGGATCTTTGTCAATTTGGAGGGCTAGTTGAGGGGTGCCTTAAAGAAGGAAGTATATTGTGTCTCGAGAGTTATATCAAGAAAGACAAGTATAGGTTGTATGGACCAAAAATGTATTTGAGAAGGTCATCATTTATTTGAGAAGGTATGTTAGATACTCCCAACAAGGAGAAATGTCCAAAAATAGGCTAGAAGCCTTGTGAAGACAAAGTAAGGATTGCATGTATAATACAAAGGCAAGGGTTGATCCAAGACTTGAAAGGGGTATATATAGGTATATTATGATCTTTAAAGACCATCCATGATTTGAGAATGTTTCTTTGGAACCTAGGTCTAATTTTGGTCCTTGATACCTAACAAGGTTACCTAAGAAGGAACTAATGTGAGTTGTAACCAATGAAAGTTGAAGTAGGACTGAAAATGATCTAAAATAGTTTTTTTTTAAATCACAAGGAAGACTAATCCAATTTAAGAAAAGTTTTTTAATATAAAAAAAATCTATGAAATGGTCTTGATTCCAATAGATAGATGGGACTTTACAAGGCAAACTAAACATGGAATGTGAACTTATGAAAAGGAAAGTAAAGGTTTTAAAGCTAAAACAAAAATTATAATTGAGTCATGAAAGGAAAATTACCCTCTACCCTCATTCAATCTCAAAAATAATAGTTAACTATATCCTTATACCCTATTTCACTTATGACAGTCAATTTGAAAGTGGAAGGTTGTTTCTCACAAAGTGGTGTATGGTTTAGAAGAAAGGAATGATGTATAGACTAAGAGTGGTCATTGAAGGAGTATATTAGTTACTTTTTATATAGAAGGTAATGTCAAAGTGATAATATATAGCCATATTGAAAAGAGAAACCATGTCTACACATACTAACACCTTGTTGCTTGTTTTAAGATAAAATGAACATATGACTGTGAGAAGGGATAAAGACATTAAATTATTTGTGTCTTATCAAGATTTAGAAGAGATTAAGATCTTGAGAGTAACTTTTGGAAAGTGATCATAACAACATGAATTCATATTGGATTCTTGGATAGATTTGACATAGTCATACACAACCTTACACTATTTACATAGTCTGCCTTTGTGGATTATTTTTGTATCACTATTAACCCCATAAATGAAAATAAGTGTTAATGTCGATGTTCCTTATTTAAGACAAATGGATTGTCCTTTATATATAATTATATTATTTAGTGATCCTTCAAGATAATATATGTGTGCTTGGATTCTATGTACATCTATAGGGGTGTTAGGATTGTGATTATAGTCAAGAAAGCAAGCTTTGGACATACTATTTTAAGTGAAAGAAATAAGTAAGATTCATTGTGAAGATCATTGTGATCCCTGAGTAATTGAGTAAAATGATTCTAAATGCAAGAAACCTATGAGAAAGGAAAATTGGGTGAATAGATTTAAATGTTAATGAAAAGATACTTGGGTGAATGGAATACCTACTAAAATGGTGGCATGACAAACTAAAAATGTTAGTAAAATACATATCTTATTTACAATTAAAGGACCTTGAGCATAATCCTAGATAAGGGAGAAATATTTTAATGTAGAGAATAACATTGGAGGAAATAATGAGCACCATCATAAGGGGTACTCTCTTTGCATTTACATGGTGACATGAGGGAATCATAAAGAGCTTGGGTAACAATAATATTCCACCCAAGGGATAAATTTTGACCACCATTACAAAATTAATATAATTAAAGGTGACCAACATCACAAAATTCATTGTAAAAAGAGGACTAAAGAGAATCTTCTAAGCATGAACAAGGAATTAAAGCTACTAACCAATGAAATAAACCTCAGAACTATTTCATTCTTTGTTTATATAATTTTAATAACATTATTTATTTATATAATATTTATAGATTTAATTTATGCTTAAAGCAATGGCTAGATTTTTTGTATTCCTTAGGGTAGGGTTCAAATATCATTCAAAAAATCTTGTAAGGGATAGTACATTTATATAATATGTTAAAACATGTGGGTAGTCTAAGAGAACTAATCACCTTAAAAAAGGTATTTATTTTTTGTTACATGCATTTATTGTTGTTTTATGTCATTGAAACTTACAAATGGTTATAACCAAGATGACTTATATCTATTATGTCCAACCCTATCTTGCTTCACTACCTAATTAAGCTCATCATCCCAAACTTATCATTTTCTATTTTTATTATGTGGGGTTGGAAAAAGTGTGGTATCCTATGACATGATTTGATATCTATGTTTATTCATATTTTCTATGAAGTCTCTCTATTTATAGGTAGAAGTTCCATGCCCATCCTACACTTTTTGGAATGGATGAGGGATTGGGTGTTTTGCATTTGATATATCCCTACTCCGTAACTTGTTGTAAACCTATTCTACATAGTTTTTGAAGAATTCCATAGATTTTATGCTTATGTACATTGTAAAACATTTGTCAAATATCTCTCATGCTCCACGTATTAGGGCCTCATCATCATCAACTCTAGCAGTATATGAGATCTATTCATAAAGTGAAAAGTATCTAGTGAAAAATGACAAAAAATATGAAAAACATTTAGCTGGTCTTAAGTGTCATCCACTAGATTTTTTGTGACACCTTCTAGTTTATGGCTTGATCCTTGCATATCCATATCTGATACACCATGAATTTTGGTGTGTAAATCTCTAACATCCATGCCTTTTCCCTCATTTTGAATTTGAACTATATTATCTTTAACCTGGGTAATGAAAAGATATTACACAAGCTACAATCACCTCAAAGTTGTCAATACATACCATATGCAAGGGAAAAAAAAACTTACATGATACTCAACATCAATGTTGTTGATACTCTAGTTAACACCATGTTAGGTTGTGGAGCTAAAAGCTTCAACTATGTAGATGAAGACGAGGATGTTGAAGTTCCAAAAGGATGTCGGTCAAGATGAATGCATAAGGCAACCGGTGTCGGCAGGGAGTCGGTCGACATCGGTCGCCTGTGTGTTCTAGAACCATTCGTTGCACGAACAATTAGTTTGTTGAACTGAGTGTTTGCATGTAAAGGCTACTTTGAGTCTTGAGCTGTGTGCCTATTATTAGTAAACTAAGAGTCTAAGTTATTGTTTAAGTTTGGGATCTATTTATAGACCCATTGGCATGTATTGTAATTATGAGCTAGAAAGAAAGGCAAGGAAGATCCTTCCATTGTAAGATCATTGAGTTGCAGGTTATTGCAAGCTAATAGGAGATCTACATTTGTAAGTATGGTCTATTGAATTACAGGTTACAAGTTCATGAAAGATATACTTGAAGTACTTTAGAGTGGTTGGTGTACTAGCCAGGTTATTACTGACTGGTTGGAGAGGTGAACACCAAATCTGTGTGTGAGTTGTGTCTTGGGACTGTTTTTGGTAGGAGAGTGTTTTGAAGAAGAATTAATGTACACTTGAGGTGTGGCAAGCCTCTGTAAGGTGGAAGAGAGTGGCGTCTCTTTGTTGTATTCTTTTCTATACAAGTATTAATACAAGATTGTATATTGTCTCTCATATTCTGTGCTATTTGTGAATTCTAGTTACTTGTACTTCTGGTATATTTTTGCATGTTTAATTGCTTGTCTTTGGTAATCATATTGTGCTCTTTCTGAGGAGCAAGATCCTAACAAGTGGGATCAGAACAAGTGTGTTGTTCTTGGATTCCCTGACAACTGGTATCAGAGCTTTTGGTTGGGATACTAACAGGTTGGATTAGATCTAGTTAGTGTGTGTTGATTACAGGTTACTCACAGGGGTTTCTGTTTGAGTGGGAGTAGAGCAATGGCAAAAGATAGTAATCTACGAATGGAGAAGTTTAATGGTAGGAGGTCCAAGTCTAGGTATGGTAGAATAACCTATTGGAAATGTAGAAATCAAGGGCACTTAAAGAGAGATTGCAGGTCAGGTGAAGATCAGCATGAAGGACATGAAGAAGAAGTAGATGTTGCAGATTTCGTTGCACAAGATGCTCTGGTATGTTCTTTGGATAAAGTAAAATCTTGGGTTTTAGATTTTGGTGCCTCTTTTCATGCATCCCCAAATAGGGAATTTTTTCATGAGTATGTCCAGGGAGACTTTGGAGAAATTTGTGTAGGGGATGGTAAGCCTTGTCAGATGGTTGGCAAAGGGAAAGTGAAGCTGAAATTGCAGACAGGTAACACATGGGTGTTGAAGGAGGTCATGCATGTCCTAGTTCTAGAGCGGAATTTGATTTCTGTAAGAAGTTTGGGTGATGAGGGTTGCACAGTAACTCTCATAGTGGACTCTTGGAAGGTTACCAAGGGTGCACTTATTGTAGCAAGAGGTAAGAAAGTAGGTACGCTTTATCTATCTACTTGTATTACTGATTCTCTTTCTGGGTTATCTACTTCAACTGTAGATTCAAAGATGTGGCTTAATAGGCTTGGTCACATGAATAAGAAGGATATGCATGTTCTTGAGTCAAAGGGTATGCTTTAAGATTTGAAAGGCATGAATCAAGGTTTTTGAATGCAAAAGAAGAAGGTAACATTTCTTGAGGAATCTGATGTTAGTGACAAGAGCAGGAAAGCCTTGGTTTTCAAGGAGAAGGTGATGGATAGATTTTACCATAAGGGGTAGAAGAATTCTGAGTAGATCAAGGGTGATTTAGATAAGGGTTTGATCCAAAAGGAGCTCATGGGTAGAAGTCAGTTCTCACAAGCAAAACACAGAGACCGATGTTGGCTAGAAAACTAGCATCAGCATCTAGACAGGGACTGATGTCAGCTATGTGTAGCTCGACATCAGTGACTCAAGGAAAGATAAACATCAGTGTCAGCAAGGGGGAACTGACGTTGGTAATGAGGCAGTTGCAGGGAACCAAAATCAGTTAGTTGCAGACTGAGATGTGACTGGCATCAGTCACTGAGATGGATTTTGGGTGGACAGTAAGCTGTCAAGGAGTCTCAAGTGCCCATATGGAGGACTTAAAGGGTATGTAAGCCTCAAATTCATCATTTCCCTTCTTTACACTACTTATTGCTCACTTATGATAAAGAACTAGGAAGTTATTAAAGAAGCAGAGCAGGTAGATCCAAGAAACAGTGGGAGCTTGGCATGGATGAAGGATGTGATTCCTTAGAGAAGAACCAAATGGGAGTTTTGGGTGGAGTTGCCAACTGGAAGTAAACACTGAGAGACAAATGGATGTTCAGGATGAAGAAGAGTGGAAATGGACATGTGAGACAGAAGGCCAGGGTATATGGTCTTGAGTAAGCTATAGACAATGGAGGTTTGATCATTGTGTTTCTCTTTACCAAGTTGGATAATATTAGCTACATTATCTTATTACTGTATGATGTGCTTGTTGCAGGGTTACATATACAGGGAGTTGTTGAACTAAAGGTAAAGCTAGTTCAGAGGTACGTCATGAGGAATTTGGGAGCAGCAAGATTCTTTGGCATGAGTGTGTTCTAGGGACATAGAAGGTCACATGTTGACTTTGTTTCAGGATGATCGTGTGAGACCGGTTAGCACGCTGATGGTTAGACAATTCATAGAACAGGGTCTTGATTCACATAATGAGGTTAAGTGCATGGTATGTATTAAACCTGAGTTTTCCCAAGTAGTGGGAGTTATCAAAAAGTTTGGAGACAATCTAGGAAAGAAGCATTGGAGGGCAGTTCAATGGATTCTTAGAGGGACCAGCAATAGGTGCACATGTTATGCAGGTTCAAGTTATTTTCTACATGGTTGTAGATTTGGATGTGGTAGGTGATTTGGGTGATAGGTGTTGCACTACAAGTTTTGTGGTGGTTGGTCTTCAAGAGTGATCTTGAAGAGGGATATAGAGCCAAGGGAACAAACTAGATGATGTATAGGTACAGGTACAATTGTAGTTGTTTATCTCCAAGTGGGAGATTGTTAGGTTGTGGAGCTAAAAGCTTCAACTATGCAGACAAAGAGGAAGATGCTGAAGTTCTAGAAGAACCAGCATCACCAGTATGATCAACGTCAGTCAAGATGAATGCAGAAGGCAACCGGCATCGGTAGGGAGTTGGCCGATGTTGGTCAACACCAGTTAGACAGGGACCGACATTGGTCGCCTGTGTGTTCCAAAACTGTTCATTACAGGAACAGTTAGGTTGTTGAACTAAGTGTTTGCATGTAAAGGCTACTTTGAGTCTTGAGCTACATGCCTATTATTAGTAAACTAAGATTCTAAGTTATTTTTTAAGTTTGGGATCTATTTATAGACCCATTGGCATGTATTGTAATTATGAGCTAGAAAGGAAGGCAAGGAAGATCCTTCCATTGTAAGATCATTGAGTTGCAGGTTGTTGCAAGCTCATAGGAGATCTACATGTGTAAGTATGGTCTATTGAATTACAAGTTGCAGGTTCATGGAAGATCTACTTGAAGTACTTTAGAGTGCTTGGTGTACTGGCAGGGTTATTACTGATTGGTTGGAGAGGTGAACACCAATTCTGTGTGTGAGTTGTGTGTTGGGACCATTTTTGGTAGGAGAGTGTTTTGAAGAAGAATTATTGTACACTTGAGGTGTGTCAAGCCTTTGTAAGGTGGAAGAGAGTGGCATCTCTTTGTTGTATTCTTTTCTGTACAAGTATTAATACAAGATTATATATTGTCTCTCATATTCTGTGCTATTTGTGAATTCTAGTTACTTGTACTTCTGGTATATTTTCGCATGTTTAATTGCTTGTATTTGGTAATCATATTGTGCTCTTTCTGAGGATCAAGATCTTAACAAGTGGGATCAGAACAAGTGTGTTGTTCTTGGATTCCCCGACACACCATGCATTATGGTTGCATCCTCTATAAATACCTAAGTTGTCATATTTGTTATTAGGGTCACCTTGAGCACATGCTTGCAAGTATATCCCTAGATTGAAAATGAGAAATAGCACATAAACATAGAAGGTGTTACATTGAAGATGTGATAATTCAATGTCTCATCTCTCATACTGTTAACCTATGTCATATGAGGTTCATTATTGTTGAAGGTAACATGAGAATCTAGGATGTTCAAATCCCATACCCATGAAATATTTTCATGTTTTTTTAATTTAAAGTTATTTTAAAATTTGATGTCCTTACATAGCTATAGCCAATAATAATGTATGTAACCTGATGTTATTAATTGGTGAACCAACCAATTCACCCTATAACGTGTAGAAGTCCTTAATATGCTTAGGAAATGACATTTCAAATGGGAATGGTAAGATTCTATAGATGCATAAGTGTTTAACAACTTCATGACCATATTCTTGTAGATTAGGATTACAAAGCAAGTTAGTCAAACATTAGTCCATAAATCTAAGAGAAATGCATAGAGAACTAACTAAGCCTGTCTATTTAAGGGGAATTTGCAAATGACAAAGAAGAAATAAATAAAATAAAGCATACTAGTTACCTTCCCAAATGGATTCCATCATCCAAGAGTGGCTCAAAAATGTGTTCTCCCCTGATCAATCATCCTTATCTTTGTTAAAAATGGTGGCAGAACTCCTCCATGATCTCAAGAACACTTCTCAAAAACTAGACTTAAGATGTGAAATCACTAAATTAGACTATGAATGAAGCTTTCAACTAAAATCATTGGTCAAATGCAAAAGATTATGGAGATAATTCAACATAATAACTTTTCATAAATCAAGCTTAAAAATGTTATCCATGGCCTCTCTATTTATATATTTTCAAGAATGACTAGAATTAACCATGACCATCCATCTCAAGATTGAGATGTGTGGTCATGGATTGATTGAATTATGTAATTAGTATCTATAATATCCTCATCATGAATTTGGAAGAAGGGACATTAATGAGGCATGGGGGACCCATAATCTTGATATTTTGTGCACTTATAGCTTGATAGATGCCACCCCATAGATGACATCATTTGATGATGCAAATAATAGAAATTAGTTTTCAAAAATAAATATTCAACAAATATCATGAAAATTCCACTTAAGATCTTGATTTGGATTAATTATCCTTAAACAAGGTTAATCAACATTTGTGTAATTATTTGGAAATTAGCCCTCAATCAATCAAAATGGTAAAAAAATCATACTACTAGATCATAATTTGACTAGGGAAAAATTAGAGGGTGATGATAGATGTGTTGGAACCATAATCCTATTTAGGATGTTGCCAACACAAAATAAAAAAGGTACATGATGTGTACCAATAAATTAAAGAGAAAAGAGTGATCCAAAGCACAAAAGGAGATATGGTCATTTTGACTCAAAATGATCTGATCAAAGTTAGCTGGCCCATAAAATAAATGGCCCTATTTAGGGATACTTTGACCTAAATCAACACTTATAAATGACAAGTTTAAACCATTTAGGATGTTTTATGGATTGTAGCTTAAAATGTACATTTGAGTACAAATCGAGTAATATTGACCATTTCAACACAAATGGTGTTAGGAATTGGATGTCTACAGTTTTCCCCTATTTAATAAGGTGTAGAGAGACATTTAGGAAAAGCAACATCTTTTCAAAGAAATTTTTTTTCAAGAAGAAATTGGAACAGACCCATGATGCCCCCGCGATAAGACATTCTAGAATGGAAGAGAAGGATGGAATCTTGAAAAGAGAGAGAAAATAAGAAATTAACCCATGGAATAGATCACATCTAGATGAGCTAATGCTTCCACATGTGATTACCATCAATGATCAAAATACATTAGAGGTATAATATGCCCTAAAAATAAGGGGAATAGGAAAGATATAATCTATAAATCTAAGGGACACACTATAAATGTACCCAATTTGAGAGTACAAGCTATGCACTTATGGTATTGATCAATCTTGAGACAAGTTGCACACTAAAATATTTCCATTATGGGCATTAGTATGGAGAGCTTGTAATTAGAGTAAAAGAGAGAACATTCTACTTTAGGAAGGGAGTCACAACTAGAACATGGTCTCTAAAGAGAAGATAATAAGAAGTACTCCAGTAGAGTAAATATGATCATGATAAAATAGTTTTGCCCTAGTAGGGCTAATTTTGATCATTGATAAAGAAAATAAAATGGTTTTCCCTTCTAGATCTGATTTGATTCGGATGTGGTTCAAATGGTGGGCCCCAACATGGGAAATTGGCAAGCAAAATAACTTAAAGATATAACCCAAAAGATAAGTTAAAGTGAGTGGGTGAAAACGTACATGTGATGGTGTAATGGATTAGAAATCCATATAAAATTGAGCATATGAGAATGCACAAAGTGATAAAAGAGAAGAAATAAGAATGAAATATAACTAAGCTGACCTCAGTAGAAATTGAGCGTTGCCTACATAGTTCTATGGACTCATGTTCCAACATGAGCTTTAGGCTAATGTAGTTCACCCCTATTTGGGAGAGAATGGAATTATTAATGATGAAAACTGACCAAGAATTGATTAGATTCACAATTTATGCAAAGACATGCACATCTAAGCATATATTCGAGTGCTAAAATACATAATACCTAGATGTTAAATTCCATATCATGAGCCTAGATTATGTAAAGTGTTCTTGAGAACTATTCATCAAAGTGATGTTAAAGTTAAGACTTTGAGATCTGAGCACAAAGTTCTTGTTATAGAAAAATAAATTATGCATCACAAGTATGATGACTTAGAATGATAAAATATTCCAATTGTGATGAGGTGGTTCAAATGTTAATATCTATAAATAAAGATAATGGTAAAATAATGACCAAAACCAAAGTTACAGCTATTTGCATTTAAACATAAAAAAAAATACAAGTAAAAAGAAAACAAGACATCTTAACAACATGAGATGAAGATATGAATAATTTAGATCTATGTGGACCATCAAGATGTACTTGGAAAATAAAATAAAGAAGCAAGACCAAACAAGAAAATAAAATACCATCATGACAAACAACAATAAAATAAACACACATAAAATGCTTTTGAGTTTTGAATGTTTTACAAATGTTTTTGGAATTTTCTAAGTATCTTAACCCAATTGAGGATTAAGAGATACAAAATGGTCCAACTCATGAAATGGTGAAAATTCACCAACTTAAAATGATCATAATATAGTGAGAACGTATGATAAGAAGGACTAAGTTCACCTCAACATGAATCAATCATGGCTTACATAACCCCAAAATAATTCCAAGTCATAGTAATTCTACCCACACAAAATGCAATGGAAAACTGACTAGGTCACAAAAAGTTCACAAACAAAGGTGGACGATAAGAAAAATGATAACAGTAATGACTAGATGATGTGGAAATGGATGATAAAAAGGCATTATACCTAATTTTCCCATAGGTAGTTATAATCAAGAAACAATGTCATAATTTTGATTTTCCCATAGGTGGTTATAATCAGGGGTATTAAAACAATACTAATTTGCCCATAGGCAGTTATAATCACATATACAAAATGAGATAATAAAAGAAATATTACTTGCTAGATCAAATGTCACACTACTTCCATAGATTGTCATTCAACACAACATTCAAAAACTATTGAAACTAGATCAAAATATCCCCACAAAAAGTGTAGGATGAACCAAAGGAACCAAGATAAAAAATGGGATTGGTAAGATGATTAAAATCAAGCCTTGGTCAATAGTAAAGAAATGGTATAATAAAAATGGTATCAAGAAATGATCAAAAGATAATTGGTTATAGTGGAAATAAAGTTTCCCCCAAGCAATGATTGGCTTCAATTTCTCAAAAAATGGTGAGAGTGTAGGCTTAGTTTACTCACAAAATGATGAGAGTGTTCAAACTTAACAATTCCTCTCAAAATAGTGAGAGCATAGGAAAGGGGTGATTGAGCTAAGCTCAATAGAAATTGATTATTGCCTACATTGTCTTGAAGGACCTCAAGTCAATTTAGTTCAAATGACATGATTAATGGATTAAAATGGTATAATAATACCCTAAAATGGATTATAGGGTTTCCCCCAAGAGATGAGGTAAGGAAAATGTTCAATGGGTAATTATAAAAATGAAAAATGGTTCTAGTAGTCTTGTTGAGAGGAAGATGCACTTCTTAGTCAATATGTGAGACAAAAAAAATGATTAGTTATACAAGTTACTAGCCAATTCCCTTTCAAAATTATTACTCTATTAAGACCTTGATGTTGATTTAGATCTCAATAATGTTTTTGTGATCTTCATAGATTGTTGATTCTACTTCTATAAAATGTTGAGACAAGTTATCCTTATAACCTCAACAAAGGAAAGTGTTGCCAATGATAAATGATATAAGTGGGTAATAAATGGGTGGATTATAATGTAATGTATAATAAATGGGAAATAAATGAAGATTAGGATTTTTAGTCACACATAATGTTGATAATGTTGAATTCAACATAATTTTGGTTGTGGTGGGGCTGAAGACCTTTGAAGATGCTCTTAATAGGACCACTAGATTATTCTATTATTTGATCTTGAGAGTAGCTTCCATCTAATTATGATGTATATTGGAAGTTATTTTGATTTGATCTTGAAAAATATCTTCAGTAAATAGTGAAGAACTTTTGTGGTTAGCTATTGGTGCCTCGATGAGGGTTTCGCCAATGAATTTGTTCTGATCATCCCATAGCAACTTTGAGAAGGTTTCACTAAGAGATGTTAACATTTGAATTTAACTATCTTCTAGCACCTTTGAAAAGGTTTCACTAAAAGATGCTACTTTTGATCTTTTTTTATCCCTTAATTCCTCTGAAAAGGTTTCATAGTTGATTGGTCTTATTCAAAATGAATGTGGTCTTGGTCCTCCTAATATTCTATAAATGGTATGTCACCATATATGGAGTTCAAAAAAGTGTGATTCTATCAGTCCCAATCAACCTTTGTAGGAGGTGAAATGTCAATATAATGCCTATGTTGGGCGGTAATAATGGGATTGTCAAAGGCAACACAATCCTTTTAAAATATATTAGGATAACTTATGTCGATGCTAAAGTAATCATCCTAAAAAACCATAAAAGGATCACAAATATATTCAAATTAATCTGCAAGGTAATTGTAACCAATGTTGTAACCAATACTATAATCTATTTTTAAATCTAATTCCAAAGCAAGGGACTCTGAATCCAATGCTACAATTGATGTTGATTTTATTTTTGATGCTAAATTTGATGTCAGTTTGGAAATAGAACCTGACTCTAATTCTAATTCCTTATTTGATGTAATTGTTTTGATAATGTTCTATTGAATGATAAATTTTTGACAAGTAATGGCCTACGATGGCATAATGGGCTCAATAAAAATTGATTCATCTTAGAACGGTTCAACATAGACTAGCTCATTTAAGTGCAGGCCCTCAAAGAGAGGGAACCACTCATGGGATGTCTCAACAAAATCTTGTCTATCAAAGTGAGACTCCTCAATGAGTGGGAAAAGATTAAGAGACAACTCTGCAGAGACTAGCTTGTCAAGGAGAGAGGCTCTTTAAAAATAGTTAAAATATGAATAGGCAATGTATCACAAGTTGACTTGTTACAAATGGATGTTTCAAAAATAACATTTTGGTTTTGGTTCACAATTGGTTGCAAAAAATCAATTTTGAACACATTTTGATCTTCATAAAGTGGCTCTTGAAGAGGTAATGGTTCTTATTTTGGGTTGAATATTGACACAAAATTTATAAAGTGGGGAACATTTAGTTTAATGGGATTAGTGGTCTATGGTTCAATAATAGACTCTCCAAAAATTAGACTATTGAAGAAGGGATCAAACACCACTGGTTCATCAAATGGAGGTTATTCAACAATAAGTTCATCAAAAATTGGTGATGGGCCAAGAATGCTAATGACTAGGCACTTCTTAGTTTGGTTATTTGTCCAAACCAAAGGAAGAGGTCCTAAAATGGTAACAACTAGATGCTTCTTAGTTTAGTTTATCATGCAAACCAAAGGAGGAGGTCCTAAAATGGTAAAAAATAGATGTTTCTTAATTTGGTTGCTTATGAAAACCAAAGGAGGAAGTCCTAAAATGGTAATGGTTGGATGCTTCTTAATTTGGTTACTTGTGTAAACTAAAGGAGGAGGTCCTAAAATGGTAATGATTGGATGCTTCTTAATTTGGTTTCTTATGAAAACCAAAGGAGGAGGTCCTAAAATGGTAACCTTTGCATGTTGTAGAGCCTGATTTCTCATACAAGTTGAAAGAGAAGAAGGACACCCCAAAAGGTAACCTTTGAGCATGGAGCACAAATTGAAGGGGAAGGACAAGAATGACATATGACAATTGACATGGATGTGATTGGTTTTCAATAGATAGGGCCAAAGAGGGAAACATCCTCAAACAAGATGGATTGTTTATGTCTATCATAAGGATGTTCTACCTTACAAATAGGGCCATAAGAAACCCTATTTCAAGTGTACTTTAGTGTCATTATTTAAATAGAGTGTTCTTAACATTTTATCAGGATTTGGACAATGTTTCTTAAATGTTCAAACAAGGTATGCTTGGTTTTATTCAAAAAAATGACTAAGGAACCAAAGAGACTACAAATTGAGGGTGGCTTGGAACCACACACAATTATAAGAATTGGTTCATGAATTTACTCAACCTTTGGTAAAGAGGAAATCATATAGATTGGAAGAGGGTAAGGTAGCTCAAAGATCCAAAGTGAAAACTAGTACACCAAAGCCTAGATTTTTGTGATACATTTATATCATAAAATATAGCTTCAACTTTGATAAGTTGATCCTTGAAAATTAGAGGAAACCTCTCTATATTATGAATAAGACAAAATGAACTAAGAAAATCAAGATGTAAAAACATGCATGAATCACTAAGTACAAAACTAGGACCAAATAGGGAGAATAACATTGCTACATGGTTCTATTAGGATAAAATATGTTCTAGGACTCATAGTGTGAGTGATATGCAAGATGACTTGAGTCCACCAAGATGATAATTTTATTTGAGTCTAATAAATGACCCTCAATCCAAATGGAAAATTGAACCCAAGTTAGAATGAGTTTAGTGTGTAAATCATGAACCCAATTGAACACACCAACCCTAAAAACTTAAAAAGGTTCAATTTCGAATGTGGATTATAAATGAGGGACTTAAACAAATTGGGTAAAAGGTATAGACTCAATTGGGAAGCATAACTACACTAGAATGGATGACATGACACAAAGTTTTTTATAACAATTTAAACAAGGAAAAGATAAGTTTTCCAATTGGATAGCATAATGCCTCTCTTTCTCAAGAATTTTGGGGATAATGTGTTTTTGTTAAGTTAATTTAGTTAACATGCTATTTTAGACACAAATGAAGACCATGTAAGCTAATGACAAAAAACAAATGTCTTACATCTAAACTGACAAGGTATGGTAAAGTTAAATCGATTAAACTAGAAAGTTTTTGATCATTCTAGGGTCATGAATTACACAATGACTTTCACATCAAATGATGAAAAAGAGAAGAATGAAAACTAGGTATCTATGGCACTTGGATTGTTGCAAAAAGGTCTAGTCTTTTTGGTAACCACTACATCTTGTTATTCACTCAATGTAGTGTGATGTCCAAAGTGCAGATACATCCCATGTGAAACTCTATCACTAGAATGTCGTTTAATCTCTCAAACCTCTAATCCTAGTTAGAGTGGTTGAATTCAATGCTGGGTGATAAAACCCTAGGTCAAATATTCCATAAATAAATTGTGGGAGTTAATGAAGTCCTCCTTTAAAGCCAAGTTTGTATACAAATAAATGATATAAAAGAAAGACTTTAGGGTTGTGTTCAAGGTCACCCAAACTATGACGAGTTTTTGGGGAGTGCTTTAGATGACATTCTTTCTAAGCCTTGGAATAGGACTTTTATAATATAAATGGTGCTTTTTATACGAAGGATTAACTAAAGGGGACAAGTGTAAGAGCATACACATGACATCCCTCTCTTTGCCAAACAAACTAGATCAAATAACTAATTAAATACAAAAAGCTTGGAAAGGTGAGTTCATTTTTAAGAACCAAGTTGAAATATTAGGTGATGTTATTTTTGGCCCTTGGCCTTAATTTCTAAAATGGTAAAAGATTGAAAAAAAAGGCCACATGAAACAATCAAGACCTAAGTTCATTTTAAGCCCAAATCGAAGATTCAAGACTTAGCCTAATTTCATGATTAAAACACTAAATTTTAAAATGTTGCAATAGTTATGATGTGTTTTAAGCACTAAATGAAATGTATCTAAGACTTCACCAAACTTAGGTTCATTTTAAGCACTAATTAAAATTTGTGAAATCAAGCATGTTCATTTTAAACCCAAATGAAAGTGTGTTTGGTTAGTTAAAAAAATTCAAACCAACTTCCAAACTACCCCCTCAACCTAAAAAAACACAATTATAAGGTCTGAATTTGAATAAATTAAGAGTTTAAGAAAATTAAATTAAGAATTTTATCTCTCACATTGATATTCAAGTTGCATTAGAGAGGTGATTTGGGTTGATAGGTGATTCAGGTTGGACATGCAAGTTAGGTTGACAGGTGAGTCAGGTTGTACTGTGAGTTGGGTTGATAGGTGAGCTAGGTTGGACATGAGAGTTGGATTTACAAGCACATTGGGACAAACCAAATATGAGTTGGGATGAACAAAATCCAAGTTGGTCTAAACCAAAGCTGAGTTGGAATGAACCAAATCTGAGTCAGGCCAAACCAAAGTTGAGTTGGGACAAACTAGAGCTGAGTTGGGTTGAATCATCACCATGTTGGGATGAACTAGAGCTGATTTGGGATGAACTAGAGCCGATTTGGGTTGAACTAGTGCCAAATTGGGCCATCCTAAGAATAAAACCATGGTTTATAAAAATGGACTTTTTTGCGCAAATTTTTGCTTTTTTTCTTCCATACTCCAAGAGCCTACATGACAATAGTTAGTAGGTTGCTTGTAAAGGCTTTGTGAGCAATTTTTTGGGCTTCACTCCCACTGGGTGTGTCAAAATGTAGATTAGGATCACAAATAAAGTTAGTCAAACATTATTCAATAAATCTAAGAGAAATGCATATATAATTAACTAATTAAGCCTATCTATTCAAGGGGAATTTACAAATGATAATGAAGAAACAAATGAAAGAAAACATACTAGTTACCTTCCCAAATGGATTCCATCAGCTAAGAGTGGCTCAAAAATGTTTTATCCCCTGATCAAACATCCTTTTATTTATCAAAAATGGTGGAAAAACTCCTTCATGGTTTCAAGAACACTTCTAAAAAATTAGACTAAAGATGTGAAATCACTAAACTAGCTTATGAATGAATCTTAAAACTAAACTCAATGGTCAAGTGCAAAGGATTGTAGAGAAAATTCAACATAATAAATTTTCACAAATCAAACTTAAAAATGATGTCTATGGCTTGTCTATTTATATATTTTTAGAAATGACCAAAATCAACCATGACCATCCATCTCAAGATTAAGATGTGTGATCATGGATTAATTAAATTATGTAATTAAAATCCATAATTATCCCCATCATGACTTTGGAATAAGGGACATTAATGATGAATTGGAGGTAATAAAGAGGCATGGGAGATCCATAATCTTGATATTTTATTCACTTATGGCTTGATGGATGCCACCCCATAGATGACATCACCTAATGATGCAGATAATATAAATTAATTTCCAAAAAGAACTATTCAACAAATCTCATGGAAAATCCACTTAAGATATTAATTTAGATTAATTAGCCTTAAATAAGGTTAATCAACATTTGTGCAATTATTTGGGAAATGGCCCTCAATCAATCAAAATGGCTAGAAAATCATATTACTAGATTGTAATTTGATTCAAGAAGAATTATAGGGTGACACTAGATGCATCGGAACTGTATTCCCATTTAGGATGTTACCAACAAAAAATAACAAAGGTACATGATGTGTACCAACAAATTTTAGAGAAAAGAGTGATCTTGAGCACAAAAGGTGAAATCTTAATTTTGACTCAAAATGATCTGATCAAAGTTAGCTAGCCCATTAAATGCATTACCCTATTTAGGGATAATTTAACCTAAATCAACACTTGTAAATGACAAGTTTGAACCATTTAGGGTGTTTTATGGATTTTAGCCTAAAATGTGCTTTTGATTACAAATAAAGATTGAAAATTTTAACACAAATGATGTTAGGAATTAGATGTCTACAATTCTAACCCTCTATGCCCAAATGTTGTTCCCAATATTCGATAAAGGATGAGAGGAGTGATATCTTCTTTCACATGAGAGGAGCATTATGAACCCAATGTCCTAAAACATCACATGTCTAACATAATCTTCTTTCACTTTTTCTATCAAATTCTTCATCCATGAATGATGAACATGCCATATGCATACGTAGACCTCATAGTTAAATGTCTCCCTAAATAACATAATAGTTTTGCATAAGCAAATAGAATAAGGTGGGGATGGTGTCTATGAACATAAAAATATGAAGTCCATGATGTGTGTAGGAATAATGATGATGAACCTAATAGCTTTTATCTCTGTACTGGCATTGTCAACCATGAAGGCATTGATTATCCATTCACTGTATTTCAAATGCACTCTTTGAAGAATAATTTACATCCATTATCTTATGTCGACAATAATGACTAAGACATAATGAACCATATAATGAGCACACCTTCATGTTTGGAATTAAATGCCAACAATATGTATAATTATAACTTTACAAGAAAAAAAATAAAAACATCATAATAACTATTATTATTAAAAATATCAAAACAATGAATATTATCAACTACTCTTACAAACATTGGCACAATACCTTTATTTCATTCATCCCAAATGTTGCATTCATCACCAATAAGCTATACTTCCCAAATCTTAGCAACCATTCTAGCTATTGTGGGAGTTGGATGCCAAACATGAAGGGTATTTCCCCATCGCCATCAAAATCTCCCCCATTTTATCCCTGATAGAAAAACCACTTATCAAGATTCACCAATGCCCAGTCTTGAACACTTATTACATTATCAGCATTGTACATGTATTTTTCCTCCTTGATCAATCATTATTTATTGTATATGTCATCCTCGATCAATAAATCATCCCACTCTGTTTCAGCACTAAATAATACAAGTTTATCATGCACAATCTCCTGGTGTTTAAGGTGGATAGAATTAGAAGACATTCCCAATAATATTACCCTATGAAGCCATTCATTATCTCAAGGGCTGATGTGAGGAGCAAAAAAACATTTCTTACCCTAAACTGATCATATTATTAGTTGTGGTAATAGTTATAGTCATTTTCCATGTGTTCTACTTGATTGTATATGAGTAGCACATGATTGGGTCTATAGACCATGCATCATGTGCTAAAATGACAATGACAACTACACCTTATATTCCTTTTACTTGGTTGGCTACCCTTTCCCAACTTGGGAATTAAAAACTTGTCTTTTGGCATGGCATCAATTTATTGAAAGTCATTGCGGCCATATAAACACTAGTACCTACATGATTATGGGGAACAAATAAACAATCATGCAAGATGAAAAAAAATTACATGAACAAAATATAATAGCATCTAAATAGACAACTACATGAAATCTATAGTGTGAGGTGACTCATATGACATATTCAGAGGTTGTACTAATCTTGATATCCTTTTCAGTAAAATTTGAATTTATCTTATGATGTGAAACATAAAAATTTGTAGGGAACAATGCCATTCTCAATTTTCCTTTTGATGAAGTTGTCAACCCTATCCTACTCAACCCAAGCAACCCACAAGTGTTCCTCATTGACATTAGTAAAATTGGCCCACTTGACAAAACTACAATCAAATGGACCCTCACTTGGCTTCTACAGTTTAAGGCATATTATTTCTTCCCACATTTTGCCATCTATTGTAGCCCACAAGTAAAACATTTCATTGAATGAATTAGAAATAGACTTTTCATATTGAGTGATTGTAAGTTTCCATGTATTACAAATGACACTTTTTATATTAAAATCAATATAAAACCCTTCATAAAACATATCAAAATAAATGCATCAAAAAAAATAAATGGAAAAAATAGTGCATCCTTGAGGTAGTTGAATTTATATATGATCTTAAGTGGCACACACTAACTACGTATATGTGGGTTGGGCCCAAGAATGTGATTTTGATATGAAACCCATAGCTTTAGGAAAGGGTTAAAAAAAGAAAAATTTCTAGGAAGCTCATAAAATTAAGACATATTTTTAAAAATAAGGAAATTTGTTGTGAAGCCCATATAGTTAGGAGAGGGTAAAAAAGTGAAATTTCCAAGAAGCCCTTGTGATACTATCATAATTTCAACATACTAGAGCATAATTTTTAGACACTAAATTTAGGGATGCCCATGAGAATATAGAACATAATTATAAAACAAAATGAAAGCTTATTCTTCATTACATGTACAAAATTATACTATTGTCCAATGTCAATTGTTTACAACTAATATGAATAGTACCCATCATGATCACAAACATTTCTATCATCCTTAGATTCTTTTGATGGTGTTAGAAAATTATTTCTTCACCACATTGCTTCCTGGTATGTAAGGTCATCCAAAACATGTTTGGGATCTAATTTAGGATTTGAATCCGAAGAATTCCACAACTGTACACAATTATCATTAAGAACATCCCATGTTAAAAGTTAAAATTTAATCACAAGGTGATATGTATGAAATAATCTCTCTTACAAGAATGCTACATAACTAGTTATATCAAAGTACATGTCAAACCAACTTTTCATCATGCGATTCAATGATATTTCATGTTGTGAAATAATTAATTTTGATAAGAGATTAGATTTAAAAATTATATCCAATGTTTCCATTTCTTGACATGACCAATTGCCTTTTGAAATATCTAAACTAAAAGAATTATTAGTATTCAACCAAATTTTGTCAATGTGATTTGTATGAATAGCCTAAGAAGGTAGTGGTTCACTAAAGATTTCATTTGACTGCAACTTGATTTAAGTCTCTTCTTGTTACATTTTTGAGTTGGATTAGGGAATTTCATAAGTGATTGGTATGCTAACTAGAGAAGGGTTCAAAAACATCGACATATTACAAACAAACACAAAAACTATGAATATGAAAAATATAAGATTAACATTCAACACTAGTATTTTAAAAGTATTTTATGGAATATTATTTTAACTTACATCAAAATCCTATTGGATTCAATGTATGATCTATTAAAGGGAAAGGCAATTATATATGAATAGGGAGATTTCTTTTGACTAGGTTGTTAAATATATGACCAACTACAATGGACTAAAATATAAAAATTAATATATTCAATTTTATTATTTTCTAATTATAGTTTTTGTGTGGCCTCTAATTTGAGGGTTTATGTGTTTTTTTCAAAGTTTATAGCCTAAATTACAATTCAAATTTTCTTATCTTTTTTCTTCATTGTGCATTTAATAACTTGAATTATGTATGGGACTCTTAGATTTTTTTCCAATCAATTTTAGAATAAAACTTATTTATAAACATTACACCAACTCAATATCCTTATACTTATGATTCAGTTCATATACTTATTTCATGTAAATTTTTGTTTTAAGTTCTAAAAAATAGAGAAAAGAAACTCGATATGGGTATGGTTGAAAAACATATTTGTTTGTTCATGCATTGAATCAAAATATTTTGAAGATGTCCTCTTTGGCTTGTGAGGAAGACCTATATATAAGAAAGCACTAAAGTATAAATATTTTTTAGACATATAGTTATGTGGATTGCCTAGAGATAACTAGATCTTGAAAGCTAGAGCTTCCTTAGGGGCTATCAATCCACATGTTTTAATCAATTAAGTTCATAAAACTAGAAGGAAGGTACTTACATCAATAATTAAAATATATTATAATTGAACACAAGAATTCTTGTTTAAAAAATAGACTAGAAATAACCAAAGTAGTGATAAAGTAATTAATACTAGTGCCAAGGGGTTAGGGCATGATTCAAAAAAATTTAAAGGGGTATGTAAATGATCAAGAACACAACAAATCAGGTTTGGCTGGAGATAGATGGGTGAAAATAGCTTGTCATTTTTCACTACCATAGTGACAATCGATGGTTATGGTAACCATTAGCAAATAAGGTGTTTGTCATTGGTTGGGTGGACCATCAATGGTTGAGTCAAGCACCAGTGATTACTATGTAAGTTATAGGTTGTTAATTACTAATAAACAAGATTTAAAAGATGGATTTTAGGAGATGGGAAGGGTTGGGCTAATTTGAAGGAAAAGAGTAAATGAATACTAACAAATAAGTACTTATCTTACCAGAAGTTGATTGGGCGAGTGGTTGAAGCAATTAGCCTATTGGTGGAATTTGGCTTGATTTTAGCAGTGTAACGGTACTCAAGAAATTGATTGAGTATGGTGATGGGTCAAATCTCAATAAAATTATTGATGATGTTGATTGACTTACAAAATAACAATCTTGGATCCCTAAGCTCCTAATAATTATTGTAAATGGATCTCTCTTCTATGCTTCTCTCTTCTTAGAGGCATAAGTAAGAGGTTAAATTCAAGGTGAAACTAGGCCATCTAAATATTATTTATCCATGCAAAGGCTCACAACAAGATTTAGATGAGTTCTATTTAGAAAAGGTTGGTGGATGATTGCATGCTTATGATTGAAGAGGTGTACCTTGACCATCGATGGTCAGGGTTTCCCAAGGGTGATCATCAATGGTTACCTTGACCATTAATGATCATGTCCCCAAAGGAAAAAGGTCTTGAAGGCTAGGTTGAGTCAATTTGTGAAATTGATTGCAAGTGAACTTGGTTAGGCTAGATTGGTGTAGATTGGTCCCAAGAAGATCCTACATAGGTCCAAGGGGATTTTTGAAATCATAGTGTGCATATTTCTAGTGTCTATATTTTACCTCTTTTTATTGTGCATCTTGTGTGAATGAGTTGTAAAATAATAATAAAGTATGGGTCAAAGGTATGGTTGCATTGAGAGTAGAAGGAGGTGTTCCCCCTCAAACTCAGAGCTGATGAGAAGAAACCAAAATTGGGTCAAGGTTTAATAAGTGGGTAGTTGATGATAAAAATGGGTGAATGATAGGTTGGTCATGGAAGTGCAAATAAGTGCAAAAAAAGTGGCAAAAAGGTAAGATATTCAAGATCATGTATAGACTAGGTTGCTAATATTAGTAAAAATAAGGGTTAGTGCTAAGAAGGACAAGTGACAAGTGAACCATGTGACCACTTGTAGATGTGGTATTTAGGAACACTCATAAATTCAAGTCTTATAAGTAATGTCTTTGTGTTTGGTTGGTATCTAAGGTATTAATTTCTCTCGAGGAAAACATAAATTGGTCAAGTGTCATAGGAATCTGAGGTAGGAAGTGTTCCCAAATGAACATGAATAGGTTAGGTAAGCACAAGGTGGTGCACACTTAAGAAAGGTCAACATGGAAATCAAAGGACAGAAAAAAGTGTCACAAAATGCACACCAGATGGACCAAAATATACCAATGGTGATGTGACTAAGTGGTTGAGTTAGTTGGAGAAGGTAGCCTCCAAAGATGGGTAAAACCTAATTTAGTTTTGATAAGAAGGGTAATTGTAGGTGTAAATGTAAAAGTGGGGTGTCCTGGCCATTAATGGTCACGGGTCCTAAAAGGTAACCATTGATGGTCACCCTGACCATCAATGATCAAGGTAAACCTTAAAAATATGTTGGCTAAAAAGTAAAAACCAAATTAATTTTACTCAGTTGTAACTTTTATGCAGTTGACTTTATGCTCTAGAAATATTGGTGTTTTGTGATGAAGGTGTTTGCTAAGTTGGTGACTAGTCAATGGTTAGAGGCATGTGGGTGTGATCTTTATGGGTTCAAGATGCAGGGAGCATGTATATGTGGTTGAGTGGCTATACATGGGCTCTAGCCATGGTAGAGATAAAATAATGAGGTAGGTAGTGTGTTAAATTGAGTATATAGTTATGATTTGATATAATTGTATTAGGTTAAGAGGTTAATATTTTTATTAGGAATGCTCATGTTGGGCTAGAATGCCTTAGATAGGGTTTGAGGTAAAATTAGGAATTAGTGGGGTGGGTAGGTAAAGTGGTATAGGTTGGTGGGTAGGCTAGCTACTTGAGTAGTTTAGAATTCAATTTAGGTGGTTTATAGGGTAGTAGTGGTTTTGGTCAATCTCACTATTGAATGACCATAATGATCATCAATTATTTTGGTTGACCATCGTTGATTGACACACAATGAACTAGGGGTGTCTAACTATTGGTGATCACCATGACTGTTGATGGTTGAGAGGGTCGCATATTTTTATAAGTGTGTTTAAGAAGGTACTTACTAATAAGGTAACTCCTACATTCTAAAAGGGAAATAAACATTCATGAGGTAGATGGCTATGAGAAATAAAGGGACAAATAAGATGGTTAAAATATAGGGTAGATGAGAATAACATAGGTAACTAAATCAAGTGTCTGATAGGATGTAGGCTAGAGAGTAGATTCAGATGTGTGATCATGTGTCACATATCTTTCTTGAGATATAGGAGGGGATGACTCCAAAAGTTTTGGCCCACATGGATGAGGTGGGGTTGGGAGCTATGAGGCACTACCAATATGTGCCTTGATATGTGTTCATGATCATAGCACTCATCAAGAGATGGGATCCTACTATGAACACCTTCTTGATTTCAATGAGGGAGATGACCATTATCCCTGAGGAAGTACATAGCATTACCAAATTCCCACTATGTGGTGATGTGATTTATTATATCGAGTATGAAGAGTGAGAGGATTTCATCAAGTACTTGTATAGAGATGAGAGTGATCAAATTTGATGGCATGTTGGAGAATTCTAATACACAACATTGCATCAAAGAGCCCTAACTGAGAGGAGGCTTATGACCATGCTAATGATTATGGTGACATGTTTTGGGTTTCTAGATTCAAGTAGTTGGAGGTTTCCTTATTTTCTACTAGGTGTATTGGTGGAGATCCTACTAGGTCAGATAGTATTTGGTTAGGTTCCTATTTTTCTTGTGTAGATATATAGGTTAGTGTGGGGGTTTAGGTACCATAGGAGATATGGCATTAGTTTCAGCCTAGTTTTACATTACTGGGCCTATGAGCATATTCAAATGCTAAGAATAATAATATTTTTGTGGGTAGGTTACACATAGATAGAGTTCCTTTTTTGCTTCATTTAATAGTGGGATGATTTGGATACATTAGGTGTATGGGGTGGTGCTCATGATGTAGAGTGGTTTATGGGTGCATTAAGTACACTAGTGGTTAGAGATATCACTTGAAGGCTGTATGTTTAGTTTCTAATATGACTAGGGTATAAAAGATAGACCCTCTCCCTTATAAGCTACAAATGGATAGTAGGTTAGCAAGAGGGAGAGATGGAGTTGATGTCATTTGATAGGGTGTATCAATAATTTCATTTGGTACAAGGTATCCCAAGCCCATTTCCCATGTATAAGAGGGAGGATTTAGAGGTTTGATTACCAATGCCACAACTTGCTCGTACAATTATAGATGGTAGGTATGAGGAGATTTCTATTAGGGATATGATAGATGATGCTGGGTTAGTAGATAGATACATGGCCTAATATCAACCCATATATATAGCTACAAACCTTAGTGGGGATGATGGAGGTGAGAGGTTGATGGTTTTGGATCTTGTTGACCATGATGAATAGGTAAAGTTGTAGCCCAACTATAGGTATATGTACTATAGGGATAGGTATCCACACTATAAGGTTAGATTGTTGTGACATAGAGTAAGGTGGTGACTATCATAGTAGACTGAGATCAGGCATAGACGTCCCTTAGGGTAGTCATGCAAGAAATAGATGCTCTTAGATAGAGGGTAGCAGTAAGAAAGGGACTAACACTAGTAGCTAGAGGACCACCATACATAGTTTTGAGGTTATGATACTTATCCACCATTGAAAATTTTAGGTATTATGAGGTGATGGTTCTATATCTACTACCACAAGTGATATGATATAGGGAATACAAAGCTAGTTTGGCTAGTGGGCCATCTATAGCTACCTCAAGATAGTGGACCTCCAGACTAGACTAGGTAAGGATATCAGTGGGACCATAACCAGATGGGAGTGTAGGGGTAGGTGGTAATGGTATAGGTACTCTATGGAAATGATTTACATTTTTTTGATATATTTGTATATATAGGTGTACATTATTTTGATACTGGCTTGCATGTTGATGCAATGAGATGTACATTTCTGAGAGAGAGTTTACACATTGTTACATGTATTTATGATGACACAATGTATATGATGTTGATGTATGTTTATGATTCATGGTTTATATGCTAATGTGGTTATTCATGTTTATGTTTATGGTTGATGGTCTATGGTTTCCTACATATGCTTTATGAGATGTTGACTCAATAGTTTAGGCATGTGATGGTTATGATTCTCTGATTTGGTTCATGGATATAAGAGGATATGATATGGATGGATATACATCATATGATAATGTGATCATAACAATATTATTTGTGGTTATGTTGATGTTGTAAGATGAATTGTTGTGATGTGGTGGTTAATAAATAAATAGGTGGATGATATACGATATGGTTCATTATGTCTTGATGATTGATTTTGTTTATGTTCATGATGATGAATGGTGTAATTAAGGTTGTTTATGATATGATATATGTTATCATGATGTTTTAATAGTAGATGGATATTATGATGTTTATGCTATGATGTGGTGTGATGTGATTTTATGGTGTTTTAACCATAGATAGATATATGATATGTTGCATGGATATAGTTCATAATGGTGTGTTTATTATTTGATATTTATTGTTTATGATCATGGGGATAAAATCTGAACATGGTTAAGGATGTAATTATAATACATAATGTAAGTAGATAGCAAACTAAATGTAAAGAAAATGATAATAATCATGAGACATATGTCTACATGAAAAAATAAAATATAAGAAAAGAAACATGGGGCATTTTCATTGGTATGGACAAAAATGAAACTCAAAGTTGGATTGGATTAGTGAAAATAAGCCTTTTAAATGCTTCACATTAGCATGCTTAGGTTGATAAATGGGTATCTTGATCACATTGTGTCAAGTAATCTCATAGTCCCAAATATATGATATATGGAGGGAGGATGGGTGAAACTGGAACCTTTGTGTGAAACTAGCATGCCTCTTTTGTAGGCTTCCAAGAGGATAGTATAAGCAAGTCTATGCTAATATATAAAGTGTAGGCTAATAAATACAATAAGTCTACTAAGGAGAGATGATTGTGACTTCCCAAGGTTATTTCTTTTATGAGAGTTGAGTGTGGCATTTATCATTACTTTTGCTTTTGCTTATGGGTTTTTCACTACTTTTGATTATGTTTTAAGGTTGGGGAAGCTGATCAATGAAAGAAGTTTCCAAAAAATTGCTAGCATTGACAAGTCCTTTACTCAGCCATCCTTCAAGGAAGTGGTCTAAATTTATATGCTTAGTTTAATTTCTTTTGATAGCTATCCTTTGATGGAGTAGTCCACCTTATGTTTTTGCAATTTCAATTAATTTTTCAATAGCTTCCCTTTAAGGGAGTAGGCTATGAATGATAAAAATTACCCATGATTCATTTTTGACTTTGATATTGCTTTTGATTTTGTTTGATTTTACTTAACATAAAATTTTGTATACATGCTCAAGGGGTTACCTTTATGAAGGCCAGACTATGATCATAAGAAAGTTTCATAGGTGAAAAGAATATTAGGTGACAACAACCATGGGAAATGATCCTAAGGAGTGATGGGAAGTACCATGAAAATCATACCATATGTAGATATGTGGTACCCATAGCTCAAGATAAGGCTATGAATATAATGGATAATCACATGATTCAACTATAGTCAGTTACCACTAAAAAGAGGGAAAATGAATGTGGTTGCAAGGGATGAGATTAAGTTATAAAATGGTGATTGTGTCCCCTTGTTAAAAATAGAAAGGATGAAGATATGAATCATTAAAAGGCTAAATTTATAGGTTGCCTTCGAGAGAGGATAAATGATAATCTTCTAATCTATACTTATGGGTTATGATGTAGGGTCTAATCTGATTGAAGGCAAATTTTTGCCTTTTAATTTTCTACGTATTAGTTACATGTTGATTTTCCCTTGAGAATAAGATTTACAATATTGAATTATTGTACTTCTAGGTGTTTGTTGTAATCATGCTTGATTTTATCTTGATAGACATGAAGATGGTAAAGAGTATCCAAATAACACTCATCAAGTAGCTCAAGTTGAGCTAAACATGCTTGACAATAATTATCTTTTGAAATAAGATCACATAAAGATATGTGAATACAAGATATTTAAACTTCAAGAGGCAATACAGCCTCAACTCCAAACACTAGAGAAAAAGTTATAGCACCTGTAGGGATTTGAATGCTAGTAAAATATGCCTATAAGGTAAAAAGGATGTGTAAATGCCAATCCTAACCTGAGGTAATGACCATTTTGGTAATCATGTTATTAAGGGTTTTGTTAGAAGCCTTTGCTTGTCCATTTGCTTATGGGTGATAAGGTGATGAGAAACTTAGTTTAATTCCAAATACATCAGAAATACCTTGAACTTATTTATTTTTGAATGATTTTCTATTTTTAGTGATGATCTAATGGGGCACACCAAAGTGGTAGATGACATGATGGGTGATAAATTTGATAATCTTTTCATCTTTTATTGAGACAAGAGGAATAGCCTCCACCCATTTGGTGAAATATTAGATCATGATGATGATAGAGTGATGTCACTATGAAGAGTGGGGATTAATTTCACCAATAAGGTCTAGAATTGATTGTGAAAAAATCCAAAAGTTGATGGAAACTTGAAGGTTATGACTGGGTACATGGTGAAAATTAGCATGTTGTTGACACATGACACACTTTTTCACATAATCACAATAGTCTTGGTTACAGGTAGTCCAATAATAGCCTAGGTGGAGGATGTACTTAGCCACAATGAGTCTAATAATGTGACCTCCATAGATACTATCATGCATCTCCTTAATAGTGTGAAAGGTTTATGGACCATGGAGGCAATTAAAAAGGAGACCATCAAGGCTACATTTATAGAAGATTACTCCCATAATGGTATAATAGTAGGCGCTCTAAATAAATGCTAAATCAACATTCCTAGAGAGGCCAGAGGGGATAATGCCAAGGTTAAGGTAGTCAAAGGTTTGTTGATACCAAAGGTCAGGTTAGATCCCTTCCACATTGAAGATGGTTGGAGTGTCTAACTTGATGCAGGAAGGTTCAATGAGGTGATAGACAATGATTGATAGCTTGGAGTCTGAGGGTGATAATAGGATCTAAGAGATAAGAGAAGCCCTGGTATTGTCAAACTTATTGGTAGATCGTGGGGTAGTTTGAATATGGTAGTGTTTAAATGATGATATGAGTTATGTAACTAACTATCTATATAGTTGAAAAATCTCATTCTTACACTAGTAGATGCCATTAAATTGATTGAATACAAGTTAGGAGTCACTAAATATTTTAGTTGTTCTGACTCCTAAAATTAATGTGGTTTGGAGACCTATTACTATGGCTTCATATTCAACCATATTGTTGCTACATTCAAAGTCAAATTTAAAAGAGAGAGGAAGTAGGTCATTGACAAGGGGGATAAGGATGATACTGACTCCCCCACCAAGTTGCCATTTGGAACCATTGAAGAACAAGGTTACATGATTGGTGAAATATTCTTAGGATAGGCTTACGATAGACTCATCTAGAAATTCAAGAGGAGATTGGTTGTCTATTAAGGGTGCATCAGCCAATTGGTCAATAATGACTTACCCATTAATTGACTTATGTTAGAGGAACTCAAGTTCAAACTCAGCTAAAAGCATGAGTCACTTGGCCATATGTTGGTTTTGGTATGGCTTGAAGTGAATGTACTTGAGTGGGTTGATATTGGTTATGACAAAAGTTTTGTGGTTAAGAAGGTAGTTATGAAGTTTGGTGGCCATGAAGACTAGGGCCAAGCAAAGTTTCTCAATATGAGTATAATGAGTTTTTTAGTCTACAAGGGTGTAGATTTTGTAATAGATGGCCTAATATTTGTGTTTTTCATCCTGATGGGCAAACATTGTGCCTTGGGAAAGGTAGGTGGTAAAGATATAAAGGTATAAAGGCTAGCCATCCTTAGGGGGTGTAAGGACAAGTGGAGGTAGAAGGTACTCTTTGAGTACATCAAAGGCCTTTTAACAATCAATATTCCACTTGAAATTGATATCATTTTTCAAGAGGTGATGTAAGGGTTGACATTGGTTAGAGAGCTGAGAAATGAAGAAATAAATGGAATAGAGCTTACCCTATAGACTAAATAGTTGCTTAAGATTAGTTGGATGTAGTATCTTGATAATGTCTTTAATTTTGGTTAGATACACTTTGATTCCTTGAAGGAAAATGATGAAGTCAAGGATTTTGCCTAATAAGACCATAAAATACATTTTGTAGGATTGAGGTGGACATGGTAATGGATGAGTCTCTCAAATATAATTTTGAGAATGGATAAGGTGTCCTTGTGATATTTGGACTTCCCAAGGAGGTCCTCCATGTAGTCCTCGATGATTGTATGGATACGGTCATGGAAGATGTAAGTCATATAATGTTGGTATGTTACACCAACATTTTTAAGACTAAAGGGCATGAATCTTTAATAGAAAGTCTCCCATGGGGTGATAAAGGTAGTTTTGTCCTAAAATTTAGGGGTAATCAAAATTTGATTATAACCTAAGAATCCATCCATGAGAGACAACATCTCATGTCGTAATGTAAGATCAATATGTTGGTCAATGCTAGCTATATGAAAATCATCCTTTGGGGAGGTGAGTTTAAGGTCACAAAATTCCACATAGATACATAGTCCCCCTATGGCTTTAGTGATAGGTATGATGTTCAAACCCCACTAGGGATAATCAATGGGTTGAATTAAATCAACAAAGAGTTGGTGTTGAAGTTATTTTTTATAAGATGGGCTATGTGAGGATACATTGCTCAAAGTTTCTATCTGGCATGATTTGATTAAAGATTGGTTATAATGTTATGGGTCACAATGGCTAGGTCAATACTAGGCATGTCAGCATATGACCAAGTGAATGAAATGATATGGTCATATAGGAAGGTAGAGAAGTCTTTAAGTTCCTCAGTGGTGATAAATTAGCCAAGTATGACAACATGAGGGTTACTCAATGTGCCTATGTTAATATCCATAGTGGATTCATTCAACATGATTGAGGTTTCTAGAGGTAAGTATTTATGGATGGAGGAATTAGATGAACCAAGGAAGGTTAGAATAGAATCATCATTGAGTGTGTGAGGTTATAGATAAATGTGGAGAAACATAATTCCCAAGGTAGTATTCATAGTGTCATTAAAGGATTTGAGGACATTAGAAGGTTTAGACATGACATTGTCTAATAATTTGAGTTGGTTATAGTCATGAGAAGAGATGGCATTGATGTTAGCTCCCCCATCGATCATAACCCATTTGATGTGGGTTTAAATTATATGGGTAGTAATAAAGAGAGGAGGATTTGGGTCCTTAAGGTAGATAAAAGGTATCTCAGAGTCATTGAAGGTAATAAGGGTGGAGAGTTAGAGATCACCTACAAAGGTTTCTATAGGTCAAGAGTTTCTTGGTCTAACCTCAATGGCTTGCATAGCCTCTATCATTCCCTAGTGATGGTGAGGTGAGGTAGAAATAAGCTCATAGAGGCTCATCTTAGCTAGGGTCTTGTGGAGTTACTTAATAATGACCCTCCTGATGGACTTAGAAGGGTTATCATAAGAGGTCCCTAAGATGGTCACTTTGGGCTTAGCTAAAGATGAAGAGATTGGGATCTAGATTGGTTTAGGATGAGAAGATGGGTATGTCCATGGAACAAATACCTTGGTCTACCCTTTATCCTTTTGTTGTGATCATGTGACCACATTAATGGTGTGGATAGAAGGAAAAGATGTGATATGAGGTTGGGTAGGTTCCTTGCCACTCTAAGGTGAGAATGGGGGGTTAGGCATGCATTAGAAAATGATTTTTGGGTGTGTTGGTAGAGGGGTTAATTGAAGTTCATCCAACTAAAGATCATATTATTCATATAGCTGATGGATAGTGGCCTAGAGAGATTTTTAGTTTTCCATGTCATGTTTTGGTGTTCTATGGTAGGAATAGACTTGATGGTCACTAAAATAGGTTGGTTTTGAACCAAGATGATTGAAAGATCTGATAGGAGGTAAGGTGAGGCAAGAAGCTTTAAGAAACCTTTAAAAAATGGTTGAGTAAGACTTATCTGGGGGGTGAGAAGGGTTGGTAAGCTAGATGTTTTGATGATAGGGGGTTTAAGTAAGGTGGTTTTTATTGTTAATAGTTTTGGTTTGGGCATGTTGGTTTTTGGAGTGTTCAAGGTTGGTAGTCTAACCTTTTATAATTTTGGGAAAATGAACCTATAAAATAGTAAGTGGGCTAGTGTAACCAATAGTGGTGGGTGGCATATGTTAAAAGGATCCTTCTTCTCAAGAAAAGTTGAGGGATGAGGTCCAGAGATGGAAGGTAAGGTGGGAGGAGGTAGAGTCCTATCCATATGGACTTTTAATGTCTTTACCTCTTTGGTTGGTTTGGGTTGAGGCTTGGGTATAGGTTCAGATGTGGTTAATTCCACTTTTAGGGATGGGCAAACCAAACTCCATGTAGGGAAGGCACCAAGATTTGTGAAGGGTTTGGTTTGATGTTCGATATTTTGATATATGATTGTCTTGGTTGATTGAGAGGGTGAGGGGTTTTTAGAAGTCTTGATTAGTTTAAGAGGGGGTGGAGAAATGATATATTGGTTGGTTAAAGGTGTGGCATAAGGTTGGTGTTGTGATGTAAGGGAGCCCTAATTATTGGTAAAAAGTGGTTTGATCTATATCCAATTTTAAGGCAAATTTTTATTTTTGAACTAATGTAGAGAAAGGTTTGTGTACTGGTTTTAGTCCCTAGGTAGTAGATACAAAGGATAAACTCATAAGATGGGGAGGATGGGTGGTAGTTTGGTCTATTTCTTCAAGCGAGGGATGTAAGGTTAAAATAGGCGATTTCTATGTGAGAGGTGTTGGTGACGAAGTTTTTTATTTAGTGATAATGTCCATAGGAGTAGTGGTTTATTCATTAGTTAGTGGTAAATACTCAATTAAGGTTCATTGTGATGTATTAATGCACTAACCCTACTGTACACAGTCCATAAATATGCCCAGTCAATTGAGAAAGTTGATATTAAACATGGTAAGGGCAAAAGTAAAGGCTCACACCAAATGGAAAAGATGAAAATGAAGTTAAAAAAGTTTATTTTAGCCTTTGAAATTATCTATTACTCAAGAAAATGAATTTTACAAAACTATAGGTCTTTGACGGCCTAAGAAACCCTAGAATTAGGGTTTTAGTGTTTTTGAGAGCTACAAACATCCCAAAAGGATACATTTTTGTAGTATTTTTCCTATATGATATTATTTATGTGATTAAAGTGATTTGGTACTAATAAATTTTGGATAAATATGGTATTTATAGTAAAGGGTTTCGAAATGGCCTAATTAGGCCTTAAAGAAGGGTGTGTTATAAAGGAAGTGATAGAAAGGAATGGAGTTTGAAGATGGATATTTACCCACATCTTAGGGGGTGTAAATAAATATAAAAAATGTAATGACATCTTTGTAAATTTTCTTGGATTGATGAACCCAAGGATCATTTGCTTAGGAATAGGCTACAAGCAATGAAGGAACAATGTGACTTGAGATATTAAAAGGAGTTAAACATAGTGATTAAGCCCAAAAAATGGACTGAGGTAAGTGTGATCAGATCATTCAAGAATGTATAAAACCAAATATTTTTTCCTTTAATATTTAATAAATATTTGACTCTTAAAAGCTATGAGGTGGTGACCTAGTGAAATACAAAGTGAAGGTATAAGACTAAGTGTGTTAAGAAAATGAATGTTATGAACTATGGAATGCAGGTTTGGTGTCATGTGATAGGAATACTTATGTCAATAAGGTCTAAATTATACCAAGGATCTGAAATTAAGGAACTATACCAAAAATAATAGTGTAAAAAATAGAAGAACTAGTGTGATGTAAAGGTAATCAAGGACAAGATAAAGTCATGATTATGATTAGTCAAGGATAGAGAACCAGATTATGATGCTAATGAGGACTTATCCCTGATACCTCTATATCATGAGGTAAGTATGATTTTAATGGATATGAAATATGGTGATAATCAATAGTGTGTATATGGTTGATACCAAGCATGTGTTGTGCAGTTCCCTGGTAGAAGGATTAAATTGTAGTACACAGTCATCACCTTTTTCACAATAAAATAAAATTTGAGCATACTATATGAACCCTATTTGGAAGGGATTGAAAGGAAATTTTCTTTGAAAGAGGGAAGATAGGGTGACGTCAAAGAGTATATAATGTGTTGAGATAATGAGAAAGAGTTTATAAGAATCTGTGAGAAGGATGCGTTTGAAGATAATTAAGTGACAAACATATACATCTATGTATACCCTATTTTGGACTATACATCCAAACCAAAGTGTTTGAAGCATAAAAAAATGTATGAATACATGTTAAGTAGCTGTAATATTGTTTGGTAAAGATGAATAATGAATGTGAGAACCCTTTATATACCTTCAAATGCTTCTAAGTGTGAACTATTAGTCTAAACCTATGCACAATCAAAGAAAACATACATAGTTGAATATAATTTGATTTTTGTACCCATGAAATGGATTGAATATGAGATATAGCCTATTGGGAGAGTTATAGGAGTTGAAAATAGACCCTAACATGGAATTTGAATCCTTTTAAGTGATGTAATACTTGAGATAATGAATTTCAAGACCTCTTAGGCTAGTATAGGGCATGAGAACCATAGAATAAGGGTTTGGGGTTTACAATGATTTTAAAACATCCAAAATTGGTGAAATTTTATTTCTATATTGAAGTTAATATAAGTATTTAACCTAGTGTCAAACCTATATAGTCCCTATAAGTATGTGTTTTGAGTATTGTGTTTTGTTGAGGGCTTATAAGAAATAGTGGAGTAAGGGTATTGAAGGAAAATTAAATTTGTCTAAAGGAATATGGAAATAAATGATTGATTATGATGAGGGAGCCAAAAGTGTATCAAAAAATGTCAATATTTTGAATTGGTTGTATGTACATTACCCAAACCTAAGATCTTTGTCAATTTGGAGGGCTAGTTGAGGGGTGCCATAAAGAAGGAAGTATATTATGTCTTGGGAGTTGTATCAAGAAAGACAAGTATAGGTTGTATGGACCAAAAAGGTATTTAAGAAGGTCATAGATTCTTTGATAAGGTCTGTCAAATACTCCTAACAAGGAGAAATGTCCAAAAATAGGCTAGAAGCCTTGTGAAGATAAAGTAATGATTGTGTGTATAATACAAAGGAAAGGGTTGATCCAAGACTTGAAAGGGGTATATATTGGTATATTATGATCTTTAAATACCATCCATGATTTTATAATGTTTATTTGGAACCTAAGTCTAATTTTGGTCCTTGATACCTAACAAGGTTACCTAAGAAGGAACTAGTGTGTGAGTTGTAACCAATGAAAGTTGAAGAAGGATTGAAAATGATCTGAAATAGTTTTTTTAACTCATAAGGAACACTAATACAATTTAATGAAAATTTTATAAGATAAAAAAATCTATGAAATGGTCTTGATTCCAATAGATAGATGGGACTTTGCAGGGCAAATTAAACATGGAATGTGAACTTATGAAAAGGAAAGTAAAGGTTTTCAAGCTAAAACAAACATTGTAAGTGAGTAAAGAAAGGAAAATTACCATCTACCCTCATTGAAACTCAAAAAAAATATTTAACTATGTCTTTATACCCTATTTCACTTATGACAGTCAATTTGAAAGTGGAAGGTTATTTCTCACAAAGTGGTGTATGGTTTAGATGAAAGGAATGATGTATAGACTAAGAGTGGTCATTGAAGGAGTATATTAGTTATTTTTTATATATAAGGTAATGTCAAAGTTATAATATATAACCATATTGAACAAAGTAACCTTGTCTACACATACTAACACACTATTGCTTGTTTCAAGATAAAATGAATATATGAGTGTGAGAAAGGATAAAGATATTGAATTGTTTGTCTTATCAACATTTAGAAAAGATTAAGATCTTGAGAGTAACATTTGGAAAGTGATCATAATCTCATGAATGCATATTAAATTCTTAGAAACATTTGACATAGTCATAGCCAACCTTACACTATTTACATAGTCTGCCTTTGATTGATTGTTTTTGTATCACTATTAACCCCATAAATGAAAATAAGTTTTAATGTTGATGTTAATTATTTAAGAAAAATGGATTTTACTATATATGTACATATATTATTTAGTGAGCCTTCAAGATAATATATGTGTGCTTGGATCATATGTACATCTACAAGCGTGTTAGGATTTTGATTATAGTAAGGAAAGCAAGCTTTGGACATACAATTTTAAGTGAAATAGACAAGTAAGGTTCATTTTGAAGATCATTGTGATCCCTAAGTAATTGAGTAAGATGATTCCAAATGCAAGAAACTTGTGATATAGGAAAATTTGGTGAAGAGGTTTAGATGTCAATGGAAAGATACTTGGGTGAATGGAATCCCTACTAAAATGGTGACATGACAAACTAAAAATGTTAGTAAAATACATATCTTATTTATAATCAAATGACCTTGAGGAGAGTCCTAGATAAGGGAGAAATATATTTCAATGTGGAGAATAGCATTGGAGGAAATAATGAGCACCATCATAAGGGGTAATCTCTTTGCATTTACATGGTGACATTAGGGAATCATAGAGAGCTTGGGTAAAAAGAATATTTCACCTAAGGGATAAATGATGACCACCATTAAAAAATTAATATAATTAAAGGTGACCACCATCACAAAATTAGTTATAAAAAGAGGACTAAAGAGACTCTTCTAAGCTTGAACAAGGTACTAAAGCTACTAAAAAATGAAATGAAGCTCAGAACTATTTCATTCTTTGTTTATATAATTTCAATAACATTATTTAATTATATAATATTTATAGATTTAATTTATGCTTAAAACAATGGCTAGCTTTTTTGCATTCCTTAGGGTAGGGTTCAAATATAATTCAAAAAATACTTTAAGGGAGAAAACATTTACGTAATATGTTAAAACATGTGGGTAGTCTAAGAGAACTAATCACCTTTAAAAATGTATTTATTTTTTGATACATGAATTTATTGTTATTTTGTTGTAATTGAAACCTACAAATGGGTTCAATCAGGATGCATTATATCTATTATGTCCAACCTTATCTTGCTTCACTACCTAATTAAGCTCATCATCCCAAACTTATCATTTTGTATTTTTATTATGTGGGGTTGGAAAAAATGTGGTCTCCTATGACATGATTTGATATCTATGTTTATTCATATTTTCTATGAAGTCTCTCTATTTATAGGTACAAGTTCCATGCCCATCCTACACTTTTTGGAATGGATGAGGGATTGGGTGTTGTGCATTTGATATATCCCTACTCTACACCTTGTCGTAAACCTATTCCACATAGTTTTTGAACAATTCCATAGTTTTTATGCTTATTTCCATTGTATAACACTTGTCAAATATCTCTCATGCTCCACGTATTAGGGCCTCAACATCATCAACTCTGGAAGTATACGAGATCTATTTGTAAGGTGAAAAGCTTCTAGTGAAAAATGACAAAAATATGAAAAACATTTAGCTGGTCTTAAGTGTCATCCACTAGATTTGATGTAACACCTTCAAGTTTATGGCTTGATCCTTACATATCCATTTCTGATACTCCATGAATTTTAGTGTGTAAATCTCTGACATCCATGCCTTCTCCCTCATTTTCAATTTGAACTCCATTATCTTTAACCTAGGTAATGAAAATGTATTACATAAATTACAATCACCTCAAATTTGTTAAAACATATAATATGCAAGGGAAAGAAACTTACATGATACTCATCATTGATGTTGTTTATGCTCTAGTTAACATGATGAATTATTGTTTCATCCTCTATAACTACCTGAGTTGTCATATTTCTCATTAGGGTCACCTTTAGCACATGGTTGCAATTATATCCTTGGATTGAAAATGTGAAATAACACATCAACATAGAAGTTGTTACATTGAAGATGTGATAATGTAATGTCTCATCTATCATAATTTTAACCTATTCCATATGAGGGTCATTACTTTCAAAGGTAACATGAGAATCTAGGATGTTCAAAGCCTGTACCCATGAAATATTTTCAATTTTTTCTACTTTAAAGCTATTTTAGAAGCCGATGTCCTTACATAACTATATCTACTAATAATGTATGTAAATGGATGTTGTTAATTGGTGAACCAACAAATCCACTCGGTGATTTGTAGAAGTCCTTACTATGCTTAGAAAATGACATTTCAAATGGGAATGGTAAGATTATATAGATGCATTGGTGTTTTACCCAGCATGGATAAGTGTTTGACAACATCATGACAACATTATTGTAAATTATGATTACAAAGAAAGTTAGTCAAACATTAGTCCATAAATCCAAGAGAAATGTATAGAGAATTAACTAACTAAACCTATCTATTCAAGGGGAATTTGCAAATGATAAAGGAGAAAAAATAAAAGAATATTAATTACCTTCCCAAATGGATTCCATCATCCAAGATTAGCTCAAAAATGTGTTCTCCCCTGATCAATCATCCTTGTCTTTGTCATAAATGGTGGTAGAACTCCTCCATGGTTTCAAGAACACTTCTCAAAAACTAGACTCAAGATGTGAAATCACTAAATTAGTCTATGAATGAAGCTTGCAACTAAAATCAATGGTCAAATGCAAAATATTTTGAATACAATTCAAAATTATAAATTTGCATAAATCAAGCCTTAAAATGATGCCCATGGCCTCTTTATTTATAGATTTTTAAGAATGACCAGAATCAACCATGACAATCCATCTCAAGATAGAGATGTGTGGTCATGGATTAATTGAATTATGTAATTAAAATACATAATTATCTTCATCATGAATTTGGAAGAAGGGGGATTAATGAGGCATGGGGGACCCATAATCCTAATATTTTATGCACTTATGGCTTGACAGATGCCACCCCATAGATGACATCACTTGATAATGTTGATAATAGAAATCAATTTACAAAAATAAATATCCAACAACTCTCATGAAAAATCCATTTAAGATATCGATTTGGATAAATTAGCCTTAAACAAGGCTAATCAACATTTGTGTAATTATTTGGAAATTGGCCCTCAATCAATCAAAATAGTCAAAAAATCATATTACTAGATCATAATTTGACTAGGGAAAAAATGGAGGGTGATCCTAGATGCGTTGGAACCATATTACTATTTAGGATGTTGCCAATACAAAATAACAAAGGTATAAGATGTATACCAATAAATTTAAGAGAAAAGAGTGATTTAGAGCACAAAAGGTGATATTATCATTTTGACTCAAAATGACCAGATCAAAGTTAGCTAGCCCATAAAATGAATGGCCCTATTTAGGGATACTTTAACCTAAATCGACACTTTTAAATGATAAGTTTAAACCATTTAGGGTTTTTTATGGATTTTAGCTTAAATGTTCATTTGAGTACAAATCGAGTAAGATTGACAATTTCAACACAAATGGTGTTAGGATTTGGATGTCTACATTTTCCCCTATTTGATAAGGTGTAGAGAGACATTTAGGCAAAGCAACATCTTTTCAAAGAAAAATGTTTTCAAGAAGAAATTAGAATAGACCCATGATGCCCCCTCGAGAGGACATACTAGGATGGAAGAGAAGGATGGACTCTCAAAAAGAGAGAGAAAATGAGAAATTAACCCATGGAATAGATCACATATAGATGAGCTAATGCTTCCACATGTGATTAGAATCGATGATAAAAATACATTAGAGGTATAATAGGCCCTAAAAATAGGGGGAATGGGAAAGATATAATCTATAAATGTAAGGGACACACTATAAATGTACCCAATTTGAGAGTACAAGCTATGAACTTACGGTATTAGTCAATCTCAAGACAAGTTTCATACTAAAATATTTCTATTGTGGGAATTGGTGTGGAGAGCTTGTAATTAGAGGAAAAGAGAGAACATTCTACTTCAGGAAGGGAAGCACCACTAGAATGTGGTCTCTAAAGAGAAGATAATAAGTACTCCAGTAGAGTAAATATGATCATGATAAAATAGTTTTGCCTTGGTAGGGCTAATTTTGATAATTGATAATGAATAAATAATGGTTTTCCCCTATATATCTGATTTGATGCAGATGTGGGTCCCAACATGTGAAATTGGCAAGCAAAATAACTCAAAGATATAACCCAAAAGATAGGTTAAAGTGAGTGAGTGAAAATGTTCATGTGATGGTGTAATGGATTAGAAAACCATATAAAACCAAGCATATGATAATGCACAAAGTGATAAAAGAGAAGAAAATAAGAATGAAATATAGCTAAGCTGACCTCAGTAGAAATTGAGTGCTGCCTACATAGTTATATGGACTCATGTTCTAAAATGAGCTTTAGGGCAATGTAGTTCACCCCTATTTGGGAGAGAATGGAATTATTAAAGATGAAAATTGACTAAAAATATATTATAATCATAATGTATGCAATGACATGCACATATAATCATAGATTCAAGTGCTAAAATGCATAATACCTAGATGTTGAATTCCATATCATGAGCCTAGATTATGCAAAGTGTTCTTGAGAACTATTCATTGAAGTGAAGTTGACATTTATACTTTTAGAGTTGAGTACAAAGTGCTTGCTATATAAAAATAAATTATGTATCATAAGTATAAATGACTTAGAATGACATAATATTCCAATTATGCTGAGTTGGTTCAAACGATAATACCTATAACTAAGGATAATGGTAAAATAATGACCAAAACCAAAGCTACAGCTATTTGCATTTAAACAAAATATCAAAGACAAATAAAAATAAAATAAGACATCTTAACAACATGAGATGAAGATATGAATAATCTAGATCTATGTGGACCATCAAGATGTACTTGGAAAATAAAATAAGGATGCAAGACCAAAAAAGAAAATAAAAGACCAGCATGAAAAATAACAATAAAATAAACACACACAAAATGTTTTTGAGTTCTAAATGTTTTAAAAATGTTTTTGGAATTTTATAAGTATCTCAACCCAATTGAGGATTAAGAGATACAAAATGGTCCAACTCATGAAATGGTGAGAATGCACCAACTTAAAATGATCATAATATAGTGAGAACATATGATAAGAGGGAATAAGTTCACCTCAACATGAATCGAGCATGGCTTACATAACCCCAAAATAATTCTATGTCATAGTAATTATGCCGACACAAAATGCAATAAAAAACTTACTAGGTCACAATAAGTTCACAAACAAAGGTGAATGACAAGACAAATGATAATAATAATGACCAACTGATGTGGCAATGCATGATAAAAAGGCATTGTACCTAATTTTCCCATAGGTAATTATAATTAGGGAATAATGTCATAATTTTGATTTGCCTAGAGGTGGTTATAATTATGGGTACTAAAACAATACTAATTTTCTCATAGGTGGTTATAATCATAGATATAAAATAAGATAATAAAATAAAAATTACTTGCCAGATCAAATGTCACACTACTTCCATAGACTATCATTCGACATAGCATTCAGAAAATATTGAAACTAGATAAAAATCCCCCCATAAAAAGTGTAGGATGAACCAAAGGAACCAAGATAAAAAATGGGATTGGTAAGATGACTAAAATCAAGCCTTGGTCAATAGTAAAGAAATAGTATAATAAAAATGGTATAAGGAAATGATCAAAAGACCATTGGTTATAGTGGAAATAAAGTTTCCATAAAGTAATGATTGGCTTAAATTGTTTGAAAATGGTGAGAGAGTAGGCTTAAGTTACTCACAAAATGATGAGAGTGTTCAAACTTAACAATTCCTCTCAAAACAATGAGAGCGTAGTAAAGGGTTGATCGAGTTAAGCTCAATAGAAATTGAGTGATGCCTACATAGTCTAAATGGACCTCAAGTCAATTTAGGTCAAATGGCATGGTTAATGGATTATAATGTTATAATAATACCCTAAGAGGGTCTATATGGTTGCCCCTAAGAGATGAGGTATGGAAAATATTTAATGGGTAATTAGAAAAATGAAAAATGGTTCTACTACTCTTGATGACAGGGAGATGCATGTCTTAGTCAATATGTGAGACAAAAAACTGATTAGTTATACAAGTTACTAGCCAATTCCCTTTTAGAACAATTACTCTGTTAAGACCTTGCTATTGATATAGATCTCAATAATGTTTTTGTGATCTTCATAGATTGTTGATTTTACTTCTTTCAAATGACGAGACAAGATATCCTTATAACATTGATAAAGGAAAGTGTTTCTAGTGATAAATGATAGAAGTGGGTAATAAATGGGTAAATTATAATGTAATGTATAATAAATGGGAAACAAATGAAGATTAGGATTTTTATTCACACGTAATGTTGCTAATGTCAGATTCAACATAATTTTGGTTGTGGTGGGGCTAAAGACCTTTGAAGATGCTCTCAATAGGACCACCAAATTATTCTATTATTTGATCTTGATAGTAGATACCATCTAATTATGATGTAGATTAGAAGTTATTTTGATTTTATCTTGAATAATATATTTAGTAAATAGTGAAGAACTTTTGTGCTTATCTATTGGTGCCTCGATGAGGTTTTCACTAATGAATTTGTTCTGATCATCCCATAACACCTTTGAGAAGGTTTCACGAAGAGATGTTAACATTTGACTTTGACTATCTTCTAGCACCTGCAGAAAGGTTTCACTAAAATATGTTAATTTTGATCTTTTCTTATCCCTTAGTGCCATGAAAAAGGTTTCATAGGTGATTGTTCCTCTTATAAATGAATGTGGTCTTGGTCTTCCTAATATTTTGTAACTAGTATGTCACCATAGATGGAGTTCAACAAAGTGTGATTCTATCAATCCTAATCGACCTTTGTGGGAGGTGAAATGTCAATATAATGCCTATGTTGGGTGGTAATAATGGGATGGTGAAAGGCAGCACAATCCTTGTACAAGATATTAGGAGTACTTGTGTCGATGCTAAGGTAATCATCCTCAAAAACCATAAAAGGATCACAAATATATTCAAATTGATATACAAGGTAATTGTAACCAATGTTGTAACAACCAATACTATAATCTATTTTTGAATTTTATTCCAAAGTAAGGGACTCTGAATCCAATGTTACAACTAATGTTGATTCTACTTTTGATGCTAAATTTGATGTCAGTTTGGAGATAGAACTTGACTCTAATTCTGATTCTTTATCTGATGTGGTTGTTTTGATAATGTTCTATTAAATGATAATTTTTTGGCAAGTAATGGCCTATGATGGCATAATGGGCTCAATAAAAAGTGATTCACCTTGGAAGGGTTCAACATAGACTAGCTCATTTAAGGGAAGGCCCTCAAAGAGAGGGAACCACTCAAGGGACATCTTAAAAAAATCTTGTCTATCAAAGTGAGACTCCTCAATGAGTGGGAAAATATTAAGAGACAACTTTGTAAAGACTGGCTTGTTAAGGAGATGAGGCTCTTTAAAAATAGGTAAAATATGAATAGGCAATGTATCACAGGTTGAATTGTCATAAATGGATGTTTTGAATATAACATTTTGGCTTTGGCTCACAATTGGTTGCAAAAAATCAATTTTGAACACATTTTGATCTTCATAAGGTGAATCTTAAAGAGGTAATGGTTCTTGTTTTGGGTTGAATATCAGCACAAAATTTATAAAGTGGGGAACATTTGGTTTAGTGGGATCAATGGTTTATAGTTCAATAATGGACTCTCCAAAAATTAGACTATTGAATAAGGGATCAAACACAACTGGTTCATCAAATGGAGGTTATTCAACAATAGGTTCATCAAAAGTTCGTGATGGGCCAAGAATGGTAATGACTAGGCACTTCTTAGTTTAGTTATTTGTGAAAACCAAATGAGGAGGTCCTAAAATGGTAATGACTAGACGCTTCTTAGTTTAGTTTCTCATACAAACCAAAGGAGGAGGTCCTAAAATGGTAATAACTAGATGGTTCTTAATTTGGTTACTTGTGAAAACCAAAGGACGAATTCCAAAAATGGTAATTGTTGGATGCTTCTTAATTTGGTTGCTTGTGAAAACTAAAGGAGGAGGTCCTAAAATGGTAACGGCTGGATGTTTCTTAATATGTTTTCTTGTGTAAATCAAAGTAGGATGTCCTAAAATGGTAACCTTTATATGTTGTAGAGCTTGCTTTCTCATACAAGTCTAAAGAGAAGAAGGATACCCAAAAATAGTAACCTTTGAGCGTGGAGCATAAATTGAAGGGGAAGGATAAGGATGGCATATGACAATTGATAGGGATGTCATTAGTTTTCAATAGATAGGCCAAAGAGGGAAATATCCTCAAACAAAATGGAGTGTTTATGTATATCATAAGGATTATCTACCTTACATCTAGGGCCATAAGAAACCCTATTTCAAGTGTAATTTAGTGTCATTGTTTAAAAAGAGTGTTCTTAACATTTTGTCAATATTTGGACAATGTTTCTTAAATGTTGAAATAAGGTATGCTTAGTTTTATTCAAAAAAATGACTAAGGAACCAAAGAGACTATAAATGGAGGGTGGCTTAGAACCACACACAATTATAAGAATTGGTTCATGAATTTACTCAACCTTTGGTAAATATGAAATCATATAGATTGGAAGAGGGTAAGGTAGCTCAAATATCCAAAGTGAAAACTAGTACACCAAAGCCTAGATCTTTGTGATACATTTATATCATAAAACCTAGTTTTAACTTTAATAAGTTGACCCTTGAAAATTAGAGGAAATCTCTTCAAATTATGAAGAAGACAAAATGAACTAAGTAACTCAAGATTTAAAAACATGCATGAATCACTAAGTACAAAGCTAGGACTAAATAGGCATCACAACATTTCCACATGGTTCTAGTAGGATAAAATATGATCTAGGACTCAAAGTGTGAGTGATACACAAGATGACTTGAGTCCACCAAGATGATAATGTGATTTGAGTCTAATAAATGACCCTCAATCCAAATGGAAAATTGAACCCAAGTTAGAACAAGTTTAGTGTGGAAATTGTGAACCTAATTTAACATACCGACCCTTAAAACATAAAAAGGTTCAATTTCAAATGTGGATTATCAATGAGGGACTTAAACAAATTGGGTAAAAGGTCTAGACTCAATTGGAAAGCATTACTACACCATAATGGATGACATGACACAAAGTTTTTTATAATAATTTAAACAAGGAAAAGATAAATTTTCCAATTGGATAGCATAATCCCTCTCTTTCTCAAGAATTTTGGGGATAAATTGGTTTTTTTAAGATCATTTAGTTAACATGTTATTTTAGATAGAAATCAGGGCCAAGTAAGCTAATGACAAAAAACGTCTTACATCTAAACTGACAAGGTATGGTAACATGGGGTCAATTAAATTTTCAAGTTTCTGATTGTTCTAGGGTCATGAATTACACAATGACTTTCACATCAAATGATGCAAAAGAGAAGCATGAAAACTAGATATCTATGGCACTTGGATTGTTACAAAAAGGTCTAATCTTTTTAGCAACCACTAAATATTGTTGTTCACTCAGTGTAGTGTGATGTCCAAAGTGAAGATACATTCCACATGAAACTCCATCACTAGAAGGTATTTTAACCACTCAAACCTTTGATTCTAGTGGTATTGGTTGAATTTAGTGCTGGGAGATGAAAACCTGGGTCAAAGATTTGATAAAGAACTTGTGGGAGTTAATGAAGTCCTCCTTGAAAGCCAAGTTTGTATACAAAAAAATGATATAAAAGAAAGACTTTAGGGATATTTTCAAGGTCACCCAAACTATGATGAGTTTTTTGTGAGTGCTCTAGATGACATTCTTTCTAATCATTGGACTAGGATTTTTATAATATAAATGGCACTTTTATTCCAAGGGTTCCCTAAAGGGGACAAGTGGAATATCATACACACATCATCCCTCTCTTTGGCAAACAAACTAGATCATATAACTAATTGAATACAAAAAACTTGGAAAGGTGAGTTCATTTTTAAGCACCAAGTTGAAATATTAGGTGATGTTGATTTTGGCCCTTGGCCTTAATTTCTAAAATGGTAAAAGATTTCATAAAAAAGGCTACATGAAGCAATCAAGACCTAATTTCATTTTAAGCCCAAATTAAAGATTCAAGACTTAGCCTAATTTCATGATAAAACACCAAATTTTAAAATGTTACAATAGTTATTATGTGCTTTAAGCAATAAATGAAATGTATCCAAGACTTCACCAAATCTTAGGTTCATTTTAAGCACTAATTAAAATGTGTGAAATCAAACATGTTCATTTTAAACCTAAATGAAAGTGTGTTTGGTTAGTCAAAAAAAAATCAAACCAACTTTAAAAACTACCCCCTCAACCTATAAAAACACAATTATAAGGGCCTACTTTGAAGAAATTAAGAGTTTTACAAAATGACATTAATAATTTTAGCTCTCATGTTGATAGTGAAGTTGCATTGGATAGGTGAGTTGGGTTGATAGGTGAGTCAAGTTGGACATGCAAGTTGGGTTGGCAGGTGAGTTGGGTTGTACAAATGACTTTCACATTAAATGATGCAAAAGAGAAGCATGAAAACTAGGTGTCTATGGCACTTGGATTGTTGCAAAAAGGTCTAGTCTTTTGGAAACCACTACATCTTGTTGTTCACTTAGTGTAGTGTGATGTCCAAAGTGTAGATACATCCCATGTGAAACTCCATCACTAGAAGGTGGTTAAACCACTCAAACCTCTTATCCTAGTTGGAGTGGTTGAATTCAATGCTAGGAGATGAAACCCTAGGTCAAATATTCTATAAAGAACTTGTGGGATATAATGAAGTCCTCCTTGAAAGCCATGTTTGTATACAAATAAATGATATAAAAGAAAGACTTAGGGCTCTTTTCAAGGTCACCCAAACTATGATGAGTTTTTGGGGAGTGATTTCGATGACATTCTTTCTAAGCTTTGGACTAGGATTTTTATAATAGAAATGCTAATTTTTATACCAAGGTTTCCATAAATGGGACAAGTGGAAGAGCATACACACGGCATCCCTCTCTTTGCCAAACAAACTAGATCAAATAACTAATTGAATACAAAAAGATTTGAAAGGTGAGTTCAGTATTAAGTACCAAGTTGTAAGATTAGGTGATCTTTTTGGCCCTTGGCCTTACTTGCTAAAATGGTAAAAGATTTCATAAAAAAAGGCCACATGAAATAATCAAGACCTAAGTTCATTTTAATCCCAAATTGAAGATTCAAGACTTAGCCTAAATTCATGATTAAAACACCAAATTTTAAAATATTGCAATAGTTATGATGTGCTTTAAGCACTAAATGAAATGTATCTAAGACTTCACAAAATCTTAGGTTTATTTTAAGCACTAATTAAAATGTGTGAAAGCAAGCATGTTCATTTAAAACCTAAATGAAAGTGTGTGTAGTTATTCAAAAAAAATACAAACCAACTTCCAAACTACCCCCTCAACCTAAAAAAACACAATTATAAGGGCCTACTTTGAATAAATTAAGAGTTTGAGAAAATTACATTAAGAATTTTATCTCTCATGTTGATATTCAAGTTGCATTGGATAGGCAAGCTAGGTTGATAGGTGAGTCAAGTTAGATAGGCATGTTGGGTTGACAGGGGAGTTGGGTTGTACAGGTGAGTTAGGTTGATAGGTGATCTAGGTTAGATAGGTGAGTTGGGTTGAGAAGAAAGTTAGGACAAACCAAAGCTAAGATGGGATGAACCAAAGCTAAGTTGTTCTGAACCAGAGCTGAGTTTGGATGAACTAGATCTGAGTCAGGGCAAACCAATGTTGAGTTGGGACAAAACAGAGCTGAGTTGGGCTAAATCAGAGCCAAGTTGGGATGAACTAGAGCTGAGTTGGGATGAAATAGAGCTGAGTTAGTTTGAACAATAACCAATCTGGGTCATCCTAAGAATAAAACCATGGTTTATAAAAATGGACTTTTTTCTCAAATTTTTACTTCGATACTCCAAGAGCCTACATGAAAATAGTTAGTAGGTTGCTTGTAAAGGCTTTGTGAGCAAATTTTTGGGTTGAAATCTCATTGGGTGTGTCAAAATATAGATTAAGATTACAAATCAAGTTAGTCAAACATTAGTCCATAAATCCAAGATAAATGCATATAGAACTAACTAACTAAGCTTATCTATTCAAGGGCAATTTACAAATGATAATGAAGAAACAAATGAAAGAAAGCATACTAGTTACCTTCCCGAATGGATTCCATCATCTAAGAGTAGCTCAAAAATGTGTTCTCCCCTAATCAAATATCTTTGTCTTTATCAAAAATGGTGGAAAAACTCCTTCATGGTCTCAAGAACACTTCTAAAAAACTAGACCCAAGATGTGAAATCACTATATTAGTCTATGAATTAATATTGCAACTAAAATCAATGGTCAAATGCAAAGGATTGTAGAGACAATTCAACATAATAACTTTGCACAAATCAAACTTAAAAATGATGTCCATGGCCTCTCTATTTATAGATTTTTAGAAATGGCCAAAATCAACCATGACCATCCATCTCAAGATTAAGATGTGTGGTCATGGATTAATTAAATTATGTAATTAAAATCCATAATTATCTTCATCATGACTTTGGAAGAAGGGACATTAATGAGGTATGGGAGGTGATAAAGAGGCATGAGAGACCCATAATCCTGATATTTTACTCACTTATGGCTTGATGGATGCCACCCCATAGATGACATCACCTGATGATGCAAATAATATAAATTAATTTCCAAAAATAAATATTCAACAACTCTCATGGAAAATCCACTTCAGATATTCGTTTAGATTAATTATCCTTAAACAAGGTTAATCAACATTTGTGTAATTATTTGGAAATTGGACCTCAATCAATCAAAATGGCCAGAAAATCATATTACTGAATTATAATTTGACTCGATAATAATTCTAGGGTGACACTAGATGCATTGGAACCATATTCCCATTTAGGATGTTACCAACAAAAAATAACAAAGGTACATATGTGTACCAACAAATTTAAGAGAAAAGAGTGATCCTGAGCATAAGAGGTGAAATCATAATTTTGACTCAAAATGATCTAATCAAAGTTAGCTGTCCCATTAAATACATTACCCTATTTAGGGATACTTTGACCTAAATCAACACTTGTAAATGACAAGTTTGAAACATTTAGGGTGTTTTATGGATTTTAGCCTAAAATGTGCTATTGAGTATAAATCAAGTAAGATTGACAATTTTAACATAAATGGTGTTAGGAATTGGATGTCTACAATTCTAACCCTCTATACCCAATGTTGTTCCCAATATTCGAGATAGGCCAAATGAGAGGAGCGATATATTTATAAAAACTTTCTTAACTCTCTTATATCTATGTCATCATTGGCACAACTATGCATTATGAACCCACAATCCTAAAACATTGCATGTCTAACATAATCTTCTTTCACCTTTGCTATCAAATTATTGATTTATGAATGATGAACATGCCATGTGTTTGGTTAGTCAAAAAAATCAAACCAACTTCCAAACTACCCCCTCAACCTATAAAAACACAATTGTAAGGGCCTACTTTGAAGAAATTAAGAGTTTGAGCAAATGACATTAAGAATTTTATCTCTCATGTTGATAGTCAAGTTGCATTAGATAGGTGAGTTAAGTTGATAGGTGAGTCGAGTTGGACAGGAAAGTTGGGTTCATAGGTGAGTTAGATTATATAGGTGAGTTAGGTTGATAGGCAATCTAGGTTGGATAGGTGAGTTGGGTTGATAGGCAAGTTGGGACAAACCAAAACTGAGTTGGGATGAACCAAAGCTGAGTTAGTATGAACCAGAGCTGAGTTGGGATCAACTAGATCTGAGTTAGGCCAAACCAAAGTCAAGTTGGGACAAACCAAAGCTGATTTGGGTTGAATTAGAGCCAAGTTGGGATGAATCAGAGCTAAGTTGGGATGAACTAGAGCTGAGTTTTGTTGAACCAAATCCAATTTGGCCCATCCTAATAATAAAACTGTGGTTTATAAAAATGGACCTTTTTTCTCAATTTTTTTCTTTTTTGCTTTCATACTCCAAGAGCCTACAGGACAATAGTTAGTAGGTTGCTTGTAAAGGCTTTGTGAGAAAAATATTTGGGTTGTAGTCCCATCAAGTGTGTCAAAATGTAGATTAAGATTAAAAATAAAATTAGTCAAAAATTAGTCCATAAATCCAAGAGAAATGCATATAGAACTAACTAACTAAGCTTATCTATTCAAGGGGAATTTACAAATGATAATGAAGAAACAAATGAAAAAAGCATACTAGTTACCTTCCCGAATGGATTCCATCATCTAAGAGTAGCTCAAAAATGTGTTCTCCCCTGATCAAATATCTTTGTCTTTATCAAAAATGGTGGAAAAAATTCTTCATGGTCTCAAGAAAACTTCTAAAAAATTAGACCCAAGATGTGAATCACTAAATTAGCCTATGAATTAATCTTGCAACTAAAATCAATAGTCAAATGCAAAGGATTGTAAAGACAATTCAACATAATAACTTTGCACAAATCAAACTTAAAAATGATGTCCATGGCCTCTCTATTTATAGATTTTTAGAAATGACCAAAATCAACCATGACCATCCATCTCAAGATTAAGATGTGTGGTCATGGATTAATTAAATTATGTAATTAAAATACATAATTATCTTCATCATGACTTTGGAAGAAGGGACATTAATGAGGCATGGGAGGTAATAAAGAGGCACGAGAGACCCATAATCCTGATATTTTATTCACTTATGGCTTGATGGATGCCACCCCATAGATGACATCACCTGATGATGCAAATAATATAAATTAATTTCCAAAAAAAAATATTCAACAACTCTCATGGAAAATCCACTTAAGATATTCATTTAGATTAATTATCCTTAAACAAGGTTAATCAACATTTGTGCAATTATTTGGAAATTGGACCTCAATCAATCAAAATGGCTAGAAAATCATATTACTAGGTTATAATTTGACTTGATAATAATTATAGGGTGACACTAGATGCATTGGAACCATATTCCCATTTAGGATGTTACCCCAAAAAAATAACAAAGGTACATGATGTGTACCAACAAATTTAGGGGAAAAGAGTGATGCTAAGCAGAAAAGGTGAAATCATAATTTTGACTCAAAAAGATCTAATCAAAGTTAGCTGGCCCATTAAATGTGTTACCCTATTTAGAGTTACTTTGACCTAAATCAACACTTTTAAATGACAAGTTTGAACCATTTAGGGTGTTTTATGGATTTTAGCCTAAAATGTGCTTTTCAGTACAAATCAAATAAGATTGACAATTTCAACACAAATGGTGTTAGGAATTAGATGTCTACAATTCTAACCCTTTATACCTAATGTTGTTCCCAATATTTGACAAAGGAAGGATGAGACGAACGATATCTTTCTAAAAACTTTTTGAACTCTCTTATATCTATGTCATCATCAACAAAACTATGCATTATGAACATAAAGTCCTTAAACATTACATGTCTGACATAATATTCTTTCATCTTTGCTATCAAATTCTTCATCCATGAATGATGAACATGACATATGCATAAGCACAACTCATAGTTGAATGTCTTCCTAAATAACACAATAGTTTTTCTTAAGAAAATGGTATAAGGTGGGGATGGTGTCTATGAAAATAAAAATATGAAGTCCATGATGTGTGTAGGAATAATGATGATGAACCTAATAGATTTTATCTCTACACTGGTGTTGTTGATCATGAAGGCATTGATTATAATTTTCATCCATTATCTTATGGTGGATTCTTTGAAGATGAATTTGCATCCATTATCTTATGTTGATAGTAATGACTAAGACATAATGACCCATATAATGAGAACACCTTCATCTTTGGAATCAAATGCCAACAATATGTATGACAAGAACTATACAATAAAAACATGAAAACATTAGAATAACTATTATTATTAAAAGCATCATAACAATGAATATTATCAACTACTCTTACAAACATTGGCACAATCCTTCATTGCTTTCATCCCAAATTTTGCATTCATCACCAATAAGCTATACTTCCCAAATCTTAACAACCATTCCAACTATTGTGGGAGTTGGATGCCAAACATGAAGGGTATTTCCCCATCCCCATAAAACTCTCACCCATTGTATCCCTGATAGAAAAACCACTTATCAATATTCACTAGTGCCCACTCTTGAACACTTATTGCATTATCAACATTATACATGTAGTTTTCCTCCTTGATCAATCATTCTTTATTGTATATGTCATCCTTGCTCAAGAAATCATCCCACTCTATTTCACCACTAAATAATACAAGTTTGTCACACACCATCTCTTGGTGTTTAATGTGGATAAAATTAGTAGACATTCCCAACAATAGTACCCTATAAACCCATTCATTAAGTTGGGGGTTGATGTGAGGATCAAAAAAACATTTCTTACCCTTAAACTGATCATATTATTGGTCGTGTTAATAGTTATGCTCATTTTCCATGTGTTTTACTTGATTGTATATGAGTAACACATGATTGGGTTTATAGACCATGCATCATGTGCTGAAATGACAATGACAATTTCACCTTATATTACTTTGACTTGGTTTGCTACCCTTTCCCAACTTGGGCATTAAAAACTTGGGCTGATGTGAGGATCAAATAAACATTTCTTACCCTTAAATTGATCATATTATTGGTCGTGTTAATAGTTATGCTCATTTTCCATGTGTTATACTTGATTGTATATGAGTAGTACATGATTGGGTCTATAGACCATTTCCAAACTTGGGCATTAAAAACTTGTCTTTTGGCATGGCGTCAATTTATTGAAAGTCATCAGGGCCATATAAAGACCAGTACCTACATGATTGTGGGGAACAAATAAACAATCATGCAAGATGAAAAAAAGTACATGAACAAAACACAATAGCATCTGAATAGACACCAACTTGAAATCTATAGTTTGAGGTGACTCACATGACATATTTAGAGGTTTTACTAATCTTGATATCCTTTTTAGTAAAATTTGAATTTCTCTTATAACGTGAAACATAAAAAACTGTAGGGAACAATGCACTTCTCAATTCTCCTTTTGATGAAGTTGTCAACCCTGTCCTACTCAATCCAAGCAACCCAAAAGTCTTCCTCATTGACATCAATAAAATTGGCCCACTTGATATAATTTCCATCACATGGACCCTCACTTGGCTTCTACAATTTAAGGCATATTATTTCTTCCCACCTTTTTCCATCTATTGTAGCCTACAAGGAAAACATTTCATTGAATGAATTAGAAATAGACTTTTCATATTGAGTGAATGCAAGTTTCCATGTATTACAAATGACTTTTTTTAATTAAAATAAATATAAAACCATTCATAAAACCCATAGCTTTAGGAAAGGGTTAAAAAAATAAAAAATAGGAAGCCCATAAAATGAAGACATAGTTTTAAAAATAAGGGAATTTGTTGTGAGGCCCATATAGTTAGGAGAGGGTAAAAAAGTGAAATTTTGAAGAAGCCCATGGGATATTATCGTAATTCCCACGTACTAGTGCACAATTTTTGGACACTAAATTTAGGGAAGCCCATGAGAATATAGAATATAAATATGAAACAAAATGAAAGCTTATTCTTCATTACATGCACAAAATTATACCATTGTCTAATGTCAATTATTTACAATTAATATAAATAGTACCCATCATGATCACAAAAATTTAGATCATTCTTATATTATTTTGATGGTGTTGGAATATTATTTCTTCACCACATTGCTTCTTGGTATGTAAGGTCATCCAACACATGTTTGGGATCTAATTTAGGATTTGAATCTGAAGAATTCCATAATTGTACACAATTATCTTAAAGACCATAGCACATTAAAAGTTAATATTTAATCACAAGGTGATATGTATGAAATAATATCTATTACAAGAATGTTACATAACTATTTCTATCAAAGTACTTGTCAAACCAACTTTTCATCATGTGATTCAATGATATTTCATGTTGTGAAATAATTAATTCTGATAATATATTAGACTTAAAAATTACATCTAATGTTTCCATTTCTTGACATGACCAATTGCCTTTAGAAATATCTAAACTAAAAGCATTATTAGTATTCAACCAAATTATAACAACGTGATTTGCATGAATAGCCTAAGAAGGTAGTGGCTGACTAAAGATTTCATTAAATATGACTACAACTTGATTTAAGTCTCTTCTTGTTACATCTTTAAGTTGGATTAGGGAATTCCATAATTGATTGGAATGATAACTAGAGAAGGGTTTCAAAAACATTGACATATTACAAAAAAACACAAAAACTATCAATATGAAAAATATCAGATTAAAATTCAACACTAGTACTTTAAATGTATTTTATACCATATTATTTTAACTTACATCGAAATCCTATTGGATTCAATGTATGATCTGTTAAAGGGAAAGCCATTTATATATAAATAGGGATATTTATTTTGATTCGCTTGTTAAATATATGACCAATGAATAAAATATAAAAATTAATATATTCAATTTTATTGTTCTCTAATTACAATTTTTGTGTGGCCTCTAATTTGAGGGTTTATGTGTTTTTTACAAAGTATTATAGCCTAAATTATGGTTCAAATTTTCCTGTCTTTTTTCTCTATTGTGCATTTGATAACTTGAATTATGTATGGGACTCTCAAATTTTTTTCCAGTCAATTTTAGGTTAAACCCTGTTTATAAACTTTACACCAACTTAATATCCTTATATTTATGCTTCAGTTCATATACTTATTTCATGTAAATTTTAGTTTTAAGTTCTAAAAAAGAGAGAAAATAAAATCGATATGGGTATGGTTGAAAAACCTATTTGTTTGTGAATGCATTTAATCAAAATATTTTGAAGATCTCCACTTTGGCTTGCGAGGAAGACCTACATATAAGAAAGCACCAAAGTAGAATTATTTGTTAGACATATAGTTAGGTGGATTGCCTAGAGATAACTAGATATTGAAAGATGGAGCTTCTTTAGGGGCTATCAATCCACATTTTTTAATCAATTAAGTTCTTAAAACTAGAAATAAGGTACTTTTATCAATAATCAAAAGATATTTTAATTAAACTCAAGAATGCTTGTTTAAAAAATAGACTAGAAATAACCAAATTAGTGACAAAGTAATTAATACTAGTGCCAAGGGGTTATGACATGCTTAAAAAAAATTAAAGGGGTTTTTGAATGATCAAGAACACAAAAAATCAGGTTTGGTTAGGGATATATGGGTGAAAATAGCCAGTTATTTTTCACTACCATAGTGACCATCGATGGTTATGGTAACCATCAGCAAATAAGGTGACTTTTAGTAGTTAGGCAGACCATCAATGGTTGAGTTAAGCATATGTGATTACTATGTAATTTTTAGGTTGTTAGTTGTTAAATAAAAAGATCTAAAAGATGGATTTTAGGAGATGGGAAGGGTTGGGCTGATTTCAAGGAAAAAAGTAAATTAATATTAACAAATAAGTACTTATATTACCAAAAGTTGATTGGGTGAGTGGTTGAAGCAATTAGCCTATTGGTGGAATCTAGTTTGATTCTAGTAGAGTAATGGTACTCAAGAAATTGATTGAGAGATGGTGATGGGTCAACTCTCAATAAAATTATTGATGGTGTTGATTGACCTACAAAAGAATAATCTTGGATCCCTAAGCTCCTGATAATTATTGTAAATGGATCTCTCTTTTATGCTTCTCTCTTCTTAGAGGCATAAGTAAGATGTGGAATTCAAGGTGCAACTAGGCCATCTAAATATAATTTATCCATGTAAAGTATCATAACAAGATTTAGAAGAGTACTATTTAGAAAAGGTTGGTAGATGATTGCATGCTTCTGATTGAGGAGGTGTACCTTGATCATCGATGGTCAGGGTTTCCCAAGGGTGATCGTCAATGATTACATTAACCATCAATGATCATGTACCCATAAGACAAAGGTCCTGAAGGCTAGGTTGAGTCAGTTTGTGAAACTTATTGTAATTGAAATTGGTTAGGCTAAATTGGTGTAGATTGGTCCCAAAAATCATAGTGTGAATATTTATAGTGTCTATATTTTACCCCTTTTTGTTGTCAATCTTGTGTGAATGAGTTGCAAAAGAATAACAGAGTATGGGTCAATGGTCTGGTTGCCTAGAGAGTAAGAGGAGGTGTTCCCCCTCAAATTGGGAATTGATGAGAAGAAACCAAAATTGGGTCAAGGTTTGATAAGTGGGTAGTTGATGATAAAAATGGGTGAATGATAGGTTGGTTAGGGAAGTGAAAATAAGTGCACAAAATGTGGAAAAAAGGTAAGATATCCAAGATCATGAATAGACTAGGTTGTTAATATTGGTAAAAATAAGGGTCTGTGCTAAGAAAGACAAGTGACAAGTGAACTATGTGACCACCTATAGGTGTGACTTAGAGGAACACTCATAAATTCAAGTCTTTTGAGTAATGTCTTTATGTCTGGTGGGTATTCAAGGTAGGAAGTGCTCTTAAGGAAAACATAAATTGGTCAAGTGTCATAGGTATCTAAGGTAGGAAGTGTTCCCAAACAAACATGAGCAGGTTAGGTAAGTGCAAGGTGGTGCACACATTAAGAAAAGTCAACATGGAAATGTTGTCATGGCAATCAAAGGACCAAGAAAAAAGTGTCACAAATTACACACTAGATGGGCCAAATAGACCAATGGTGAGGTGACTAAGTGGTTGGGTTAGTTGGAGAAGGTAGCCTCCAAAGATGGGTAAAACCTAGTTTAGTTTTTCAAAGAAGGGTAATTGTAGGTGTAAATTTAAAAGTGGGGTGTCCTAACCATCGATGGTCAAGGGTCCCACAATGTAACCATAGATAGTCACCCTAACCATCAATGATTAGGGTAAACCTTAAAAATATGTTGGCTAAAAAGTAAAAACCAAATTAATTTTACTCAGTTGTAACTTTTGTGTAGTTGAAGTTGTGTTCTAGAAATTTTGGTGTTTTGTGATGAGGGTGTTTGCTAAGTTGGTGACTGGTCAATGGTTGGAGGAATGTGGGTGTGCTCTTTATGGGTTTGAGATATAGGTAGTTTGTGGATGTGGTTGAGTGGCTATACATAGGCTCTAACCATGGTAGTGATCAAATAATGAGGTAGGTAGTGTGTTAAATTAAGTAGATATATATGATTTGATGTAATTATATTAGGTTAGGAGGTCAATATTTTTTTTAGGAAAGCTCATGTTGGGCTAGAATGCCTTAAGTAGGGTTTGGGGTAAAATTATAGGTAGAATTAGGAATTAGTGGGGTGGGTAGGTAAAGTGGGTTGGGTTGGTTGGTAAGATAGCGACATGAGCAGTTTAAAATTCAATTTAGGTGGTTTATAGGGTAGAAGTGGTTTTGGGAATTCTCACTATGGAATGTCCATAGTCACCATCAATGGTCAGGGTTATTCATGAACTAGGGGTGTCTAACTATTTGTGGTCACCATGATTGTCTATGGTTGAGAGGGTGGGGGATTTTTTTAAGTGTGTTTTAAGAAGATACTTACTAATAAGGTAAGTCCTACATTCTAGAAGGGAAATAAACAGGCATGTGGTAGATGGCTATGAGAAATAGAGGGACAAATAAGATGGGTAAAAGCTAGGGTAGATGAGAATAACATAGGTAGCTAAATCAAGTGTCTGATATGATGTGGGCTAGAGAGTAGATTTAGATGTGTGATCGTGTGTCACATATCTTTCTTGAGATATAGGAGGGGATGACTCCAAAAGTCTGGGCCCACATGGATGAGGTGGGGTTAAGAGCTATGAGGAACTACCAAAATTTTCCTTGAGATGTGTTCATGATCATAGCACTCATTAAGAGATGGGATCCTACTATGAACACCTTCTTACTTCCAATTGGGGAGATGACCATTGTCCTTCAAGATGTACATAAAATTACCAAATTTTGACTATGTGTTGATGTTGTTTATCATATCGAGTATGAAGAGTGAGAGGATTTCATCAAGTACTTGTATCAAAGACCCCTGACTGAGAGGAAGATTATGACCATGCTCATGATTATGATGACATGTTTTAGGTTTCTAGATTCAAGTAGTGGGAGGTTTCCCTATTTTCTACTAGGTGTATTGATGGAGCTCCTTATAGGTCAGATAGTATTTTATTAGGTTCTTATTTTGCTTATGTAGATATATAGTGAGTTGTGGGGGTTTAAGTACCATAGGAGATATGGCATTACTATCAGCCTAGTTTTACATTATTAGGCCTATGAGCATATTCAAGTGTTAAGAATAATAAGATTGTTGTGGGTAAGTTACACATAGATAGAGTTCCTTTTTGAATTCATCTGATAGAGGGATGATTTGGATACATTAGTTGTATGGGGTGTTGCTCATGATGTAGAGTGGTTTAGGGGTGCATTAGGTACACTAGTGGTCATAGATATCACCTGAAGGCTATATGCTTAGTTTCTAATCTGGCTAGGGTTTAAAAGATAGACCCTTTATCTTTAAAGCTACAAATGGATAGTAGGCAAGCAAGAGGTAGAGGTGGAATTGATCTCATTTGATAGGGTGTGTTAGTATTTTGGTTTGGTATAAGGTAACCCAAGCCCATTTCTGAGGTATAAGAGGGAGGATTTAGAGGTTTGATTACCAGTGCCATAACCTACACCTACAATTCTAGATGGTAGGTATGAGGAGATTTTTATTAGGGATCTGATAGATTATGTTGGGTTAGTAGAGAGATACATGGCCTAGTATCAAACCATATATATATATAGCTGTAGACATTAGTGGGGATGATGGAGGTGTGAGACTAATGGTTGTGAATCTAGTTGACCATAATGGATAGTGAGGGGTAGCTTTAGTTGTAGCCCAAGAATAGGTATAGGTACTATAGGGATAGGTGGCCACACTACAAGGTTAGATTGTTATGATACATGGTCAGGTGTTGACTATCATAGTAAACTAAGATCAGGCACAAGCATCCCTTGGGGTAGTCATGTAATAAAGAGATGTTATTAGATAGAGGGTAGTAGTAGGAAAGGGACTAACACTAGTAGCTAGAGGACCACCATACATAGTTTTGAGGTTATGATACTTATCCACCATTGAAGACCTTACGTATTATGAGGTGATCATTCTAGATTTTCTACCATAGGTGATGAGATATAGGGAATACAAATCTGGTTTGGCTAGTGGGCCATCTATAGCTACCTCAGGATAGTGGGCCTCTAGAGTGGGCTAGGTAAGGATACCAAGGGAACCATAACTAGATGGGAGTGTAGAGGTAAGTGGTAGTGGTATAGGTAATCTAGGGGCATGATTCAAATATTTTTTGATACATTGGTATGGATAGGTGTACATTATTTTGATACTAAAATGCATGTCAATGCAGTGAGATGTACATGTTTTGAGAGAGAGTTTACACATTATTACATGTATGACACAATGCATATGATGATGATGATGTATGGTTTATAATGTTATATACTATGTATGTTTATGGTTCATGGTTTATATGCTAATTTGGTTATTCATGTTTATGCTTATGGTTAATGGTCTATCATTTCTTGCATATTCTTAATGTGATGTTGACTCAATAGTTAAGGCATGTGATGGTTATGATTCTCTGATTTGGTTCATGTATATGAGAGGATATGATATGGATGGATATAATTCATATGATAATGTGATCACAATGACCTTATTTATGGTTATGTTGATTTTGTAAGATAAATTATTGTGATGTGGTGGTTAATAAATAGATAGGTAAATGATATATGATATGGTTCATGATGTCTTGATGATTGATTTTGTTTATGTTCATGATGATGAATGGTGTAATTAAGGTTTTTTATGATATTATATATGTTCTCATGATGTTTTAATAGTAGATGGATATTTTTATGTTTATTCTATGATGTGGTGTGATGTGATTTTATGGTGTTTTAACCATAGATAGATATATGATATGTTGCATGGATATAGTTCACAATGTTTTGTTTGTTATTTGATATTTGTTGTTTATGATCATGGGGATAAAATATGAACGTGGTTAAGGATGTAATGAGAATACATAGTGTAAGTAGAGAACAAACAGAATGTAAAGAAAATGATAATAATCATGAGACATATGTCTACATGAACCAATAAAAGATAAGAAAAGAAACATGGGGCCTTTTCATTGGTATGGACAAAAATTAAACTTGAAGTTGGATTGGTTTAGTGAAAACAAGCCTTTTAAATGTTTCACATTAGCATCCTTAGGTTGATAAATGCATACCTTGATCACATTGTGTCAAATAAGCTCATAGTCCCATGTATATGATATATGGAGGGAGGATGGGTGAAACTGGATCATTTGTGTGAAATTAGCATGACTCTTTTGTAGGCTTGAAAGAAGATATTATAAGCAAGTCTATGCTCATATATAAATTATAGACTAATCAATACAAGAAGTCTACTAAGGAGAGTTGATTGTGGCTTCCCAAGGTTATTGATTTTATGAGAGTTGAGTGTGGCATTTATCATTATGTTTTCTTTTGCTTATGGGTTTTTCACTACTTTTGATTGTGTTTTAGGGTTGGGGAAGTTGATTAGTGAAAGAAGTTTCCAAAAAATTGCTAGCATTGACAAATCATTTACTTAGCCATCCTTTAAGGAAGTGGTCTAAGTTTATATGCTTAGTTTAAATTCTTTTGATAGCTATCCTTCGATGGAGTATTCCACCTTATGTTTTTGTAATTTCAAATAATTTTTCAACAGCTGCCCTTTAAGGGAGTAGTTTGTGAAAGCTAAAACTTACCCATGATTAATTTTTGACTTTGATATTACTTTTTATTTTGTTTTATTTTACTTGACATAAAATTGTTTATACATGCTCAAGGGGTTACCTTTATGAAGGCCAGACTAAGATCATAATAAAGTTGTATAGGTGAAAAGAATATTAGGTGACAACAACCATGGGAACTGATCTTGAGGAGTGATGGGAAGTACCATGAAAATCATACCATAGGTAGATCTATGGTACCCATAGCTCAAGATTAAGCTATGAATGTGATAGATAATCACATGATTCAACTATAGTCATTTGCACCTAAAAAGAGGGAAAATGAATGTGGTTGCAAGGGATGAGCTTAAGTTAAACAAATGGTGATTGTGACCCCTCGTTAACAATAGAAAGGATTTAGATATGAAGCATTAAAAGGATAAATTTATAGTTTGCCTTCCAGAGAGCACAAATGATAATCTCCTAATCTATACTTATGGGTTATGATGTAGGGTCCAATCTAATTGAAGGGAAATTTTTGCCTTTTAATTTTCTTTGTATTAGTTACATGTTGATTTTTCCTTGAGAATAAGATTTACAATATTGAATTATTGCACTTTTAGGTGTTTATTGTAATCATGCTTGATTTTATCTTGATAGACATGAAGATGGGAAAGAGTAGCCAAATAACACTCATCAAGTAGCTCAAGTTGAGCTAAATGTGCTTGATAATAATTGTATTTCAAAATAAGCTTGCATAAAGATATGCAAGTAGAAAACATTTAGACTTCAAGAGGCAATATAGCCTTAACTCCAAACACTAGAGAAAAAGGTGTAGCACCTGTATGGGTTTGAATGCTAGTAAAATATGCCTATAAGGTAAAAAGGATGTGTAAGTGCCAATCCTGACCTTAGGCAATGACCATTTTGGTAATCATGTTATTAAGGGTTTTGTTAGAATCCTTCACTTGTCCACTTGCTTATGGGTGATAAGCTGATGATAAACTTAGTTTAATCCCAAATACATCACAAATACCTTGAACTTATTTATTTTTTAAGGATTTGCCATTGTCAGTGATGATCTTATGGGCCACACCAAAGTGGTAGATGATGTGATAGGTGATAAATTTGATAATATTTACATCTTTTATCAAGATAAGAGGAATAGCCTCCACCCATTTTGTGAAATATTTAGTCACGATGATGATAGAGTGATGCCACTATGAAGAGTGGGGATTAATTTCACCAATAAGGTCTAGAACACATTGTGAAAAAAGACAAAAGTTGAATGAAACTTGAAGGTTATGGCTGGTACATGGTGAATATTAGCATGTTGTTGACACTTGACACACTTTTTCACATAATCACAATAGTCTTGGTTAAGGTTAGTCCAATACTAGCCTAGGTGGAGGATGCTCTTAGCCACAGTGAGTCCACTAAATTGACCTTCATAGATACTATCATGCATCTCCTTAAAAGTGTGAAGGGTTTTTGGACCATGGAGGCAATGAAAAAGGAGACCATCAAGGCTAAATTTATATAATATTGCTTCCATAATGGTATAATAGCAGGTGCTCTAAATGAATTCTAAATCAACACTCTAAGAGAGGCTAGAGGGCATAATGCCAAGGTTGAGCTAGTCAAATATTTGTTGATTCTAAAGTTCAGGTTATATCCCTTCCACATTAAAGATGGTTGGAGTGTCTAACTTGACGTAGGAAGGTTTGGTGAGGTGATAGATAATGACTACTAGCTTGGAGTATGAGGGTGCTGACAGGATCTAAGAGGTAAGAGAAGCCATGGTGTTGGAAAACTTATTGGTAGATCATGGGGTAGTTTGAATATGGTATTGTTTAAATGATGCTACGAGTTATGTAACTAACTATTTATATAGTTGAAAAATCTCATTTTTACACTAGTAGATGCCATTGACTTGATTGACCACAAGTTAGGTGTCACTAAAGATTTTAGATGTTTTGACTCCCAAAACTAATATGGTTTGGAGACCTATTACTATGGATTCATATTCAACCATATTATTGGTAAATTCAAAGTCAAATTTAAAAGAGAGAGGAAGTGGGTCATCAAAAAGGGGGATACAGATGATACTAACTCCCCCACCATGTTGAAATTTGGAACCATTGAAGAAAAAGGTTATATGATTGGTGAAATCTGCTTAGGATAGGTTTGTTATAGACTCAACTAGAAATTCAAGTGGAGATTGGTTGTCTGTTAAGGGTGCATCAACCAATTGGTCAATAATGACTTACCCATTAATTGACTTATGTTAGAAGAAATCAAGGTCAAACATAGCTAAAATCATGAGCCACTTGGAAATATGTTGGTTTTTATATGGCTTGGAGTGAATGTACTTAATTGGGTTGATATTGGTTATGACAAAAATTTTGTGGTTAAGAAGGCAGTTATGAAGTTTGGTGGCCATGAAGACTAGAGCCAAGTAAAGTTTCTCAATATGAGTATACTAAGTTTCATAGTTTATAGGGGTGTAGATTTTGTAATATATGGCCTACTCTTTGTGTTGTTCATCCTGATGGGCAAGCATTGTCCCTAAGGAAAGGCTGGTGGTAAGGATATAAAGGTATAAAGGTTGGTCATCCTTAGGGGGTGTAAGGACAGGTGGAGGTGGAAGGTACTCTTTGAGTGCATCAAATGCCTTTTAACAATCAATATTCCACTTGAAAGTGATATCATCTTTCAAGAGGTGAAGTAAGTGTTGGCATTGGTTAGAGAGCTGAGAGATGAAGAAATAAATGGATTGGAGCTTCCCCTATAGAATATAGAGTTGCTTAAGATTAGTTAGATGCAGTATCTTAATAATGGGTTTAATTTTAGAAAGATACACTATGATTCCCTGAAGGAAAATGATGAAGTCAAGGAGTTTACCTAATAAGACCACAAAAATACATGTCATAGGATTGAGGTCGACATGGTAATGGATGAGCCTCTCAAATATAATTTTGAGAATAGATAAGTGGTCCTTGTGATATTTATACTTCCCAAGGAGGTAATCCATGTAGTCCTCGATGATTTTATGGATAAGGTCATGGAAGATATAAGTCATAGAATGTTGGTATGTTGCACCAACATTTTTAAGACTAAAGGGCATGACTCTATAATAGAAAGTCCCCCATAGGGTGATAAATGTAGTTTTGTGCTAAAATTTAGGGGTAATCAAAATTTGATTATAACCTAAGAATCCATCCATGAGAGACAACATCTTATGGCCTAATGTAAGATCAATATGTTGGTCAATGCTAGGTAGAGGAAAATCATCCTTTGGGGAGTTGAGGTTAAGGTTAAAAACTCCACATAGATACATAGACCCCCTATGGCTTTAGTGATAGGTATGATGTTTAAACCCCATTAGGGATAATCATTGGGTTGAATGAAGTCAACAGAGAGAAGGTGTTGAAGCTCTTTTTTTATAAGAATGGCTATGTGAGGATAAATTTCTCAAAGTTTGTATCTGACATGATTTGCTTCATGATTGGTTATAATGTTATGAGTCATAATGGCTAGGTTAATACTAGGCATGTCAGCATATGACCAAGTGAATGCAATGATATGGTCCTAGAGGAAGGTAGAGAAGTCTTGAAGTTCCTCAGTGGTGATAGATTGTTCAAGTTTGACAACATGAGGGTTAATGAAAGTACCTATGTTAATATCCATAGTGGATTCATTCAAGATGGTTGAGGTTTCTAGATGTAAGTATTTGTGGATGGAAGAATAAAATCATCATATTAGTATTGAATCGTGTTTATGATAGGAGAGTCTTCTCCCATAAATTTAGGATTGGTTAAAGAAATGGATAAGGGTGCCCCTTATTTTTGATAAGTCAAAGGGCTGAGGGTGAGCATGTTGACAATTAAAAAATTTAGGTGGGATGATGTCCTCATTATCATACTCATGTGTAGGGGACATTGGTGATGAAGGGGTTTCTTCTTCAACAATGGTAGAAAAAGGTTGTGTTGATTTATTATTATAGGATAGAATGAATCCAAGGTCATGCTTTTCATGAGGCTTTCAGATCTTAATCAAGATCAATGTGTGCAGGCCATGCTCATATCATCCTAAGCCAAACCCTTTTCCAAGCACACTTGTGAAGGTATATTTTGCCAAATTTTGGGTTGTCCAAGTAAGAAAAGGTGGATGTGAGTGGTCGAGGTGAAGAGGGTGCATCAAAAATGTTAAGTGGTTTTTCAAGTCCCCCATAGATGAAGTTGGTTTGATAGTTGGGAGATCCTAAAGGAATAATGGCTCCAATGTTGGGATCATAACTGAGTTGATGGTTGAGTTTCTCATATTCTTGAGGAGTTTAAAAGGCATCAAGGGTGAAGATATGGTATTCTCCAAGGGTGAGGTGTTGGAAGGTAGATTCTAGGGGATTAGTGGTGGGTATCTAGTTTATGGGAATAGATGAACTAGTAGATGCCTCCAAGGAAGGGAAAGTAATGTCTTCATTTCCCATGATTGGGGTCTTGGTGGTAGATGCTTAGGATGTTTTTGTCAAGGGTAAGAGGATGTCATTAGTTTGGTAGGTAATGTTTCATTATTTAAAAGGGATTGGGTTAGCTTGTATGATACAAGCTAACCGTTATGTTCAAACTTGACACAATGATAGAGGGTAGAAGGTACACAATCCATAGAGTGGATCCAAGGTCTCCCCAGTAGAACATTGTACTAAAATTCACTTTTGACCACATAGAAATGTTCAAGGAGTGTGTGAGGTCCTAGATAAATGTGGAGAACCACAATTCCCAAGGTAGTGGTCATAGTGTAATTAAAGGATCTAAGGATCGTAGAAGTTTTGGACATCACATTGTTTGATAATTTAAGTTGGTTATAGTCATGGGAAGAGATTGCATTGATGCTAGCTCCCCCATCAATCATAACCCATTTGATGTGGCTTTTATTTATATGGGCAGCAATAAAGAGAGGAGGATTTGGGTCCTCAAGGTAGATAAAAGGTATCTCAAAGTCATTGAAGGTAACAAGGGTGGAGAGTTAGAGAGCACCTACAAAGGCTTATATAGGTTAGGAGTTTCCTATTCTGACCTTAATGGATTGCATAACCTCTATCATGCCCTAGTAATGGTGAGGTGAGGTAGAAATGAGCTCATAGAGGCTCATCTTAGTTGGTGTCTTGTGGAGTTACTTAAGAATGACCCTCCTGATGGATTCAAAAGGGTTATCCTAAGAGTTGCCTAAGATGGTCACTTTGGGCTTAGCTAAAGATGAATAGATTGGGATCTAATTTGGTTTAGGATGAGAAGATGTGTATGTCCATGGAATAGATACCTTGGTCTTCCCTTTATCCTTTTTTTGTGATCATGTGACCACATTAATGGTGTGGATACAAGGAAAAGATGTGATATGAGGTTAGGTAGGTTCTTTGGCACTCTAAGGTGAGAGTGGGGGGTTAGGCATGCTTAGAAAAAGAATTTGTGTGTGTTGGAAGAGGGGTTTATTAAATTTCATCCAAGAAAATATAATCTTATTCATTTAATTGATGGATAGTGGCCTAGAGAGATTTGCAGTTTTCCATGTCATGTTTCGGTGTTCTGTGGTAGGAAAAGACTTGATGGTCACTATACCAGGTTGGTTTTGAACCAAGATGATTAAAAGGTCCTATAATAGGTAAGGTGAGGTAATAATCTTGGATCAACCTTTGAAAAATTTCTGAGTAAGACTTATCTGGGGGTGGGAAGGGTCTAGAGATTGTGGTTCTGGCTGGTAAGCTAGGTGTTTTGGTGATAGGGGATTTAAGTAAGGTGGTGTTTCTAGTTAATGGTTTTGGTTTGGGCATGTTGGTGTTTGGATTATTCAAGGTTGGTAGTCTAAACTTTGATAATTTGGGAAAATGAACCTATTAAATAGTAATTGGGCTAGTGTAGCCAATAGTGGTGGGTGGGATATGTTAAAACGAGCCTTCTTCTCAAGCAAAGTTGAGGGATGAGCTCCCAAGATGGAAGGTAAGGTGGGAGGAGTTAGAGTCCTAGCCATATGGACTTTTAATGGTTTTACCTCTTTGGTTGGTTGGGTTGAGGCTTGGGTATAGGTTCAAATGTGGTTAATTCCACTTTTAGGGATGGGCAGACCAAACTCCATGTAGGGAAGGCACCAAGATTTGTGAAGGGTTTGGTTTGATGTTTGATTGTTTGAGATATGATTGTCTTGGTTGATTGAGAGGGTGAGGGGTTTGAATAAGTATTGATTAGTTTAAGAGGGTGTGGAGAAATGACATATTGGTTGGTTAAAGGTGTGGCATAAGATTGGGGTTTAATGATGTAAGGGAGCCCTATCTATTGCCAGAAAGTGGTTTGATGCATATCCAATTTTAATGAAAATTTCAGTTTTTAAACTAATGTAGAGAAAGGTTTGTGTACTATTTTTAATCCCTAGGTAGTAGATACAAAGGATAAACTCATAAGATGGGGAGGATTAATGGTAGTTTGGTTTATTTCCTCAAGCGAGGGATGTAAGGTTAAAATAGGTGGTTTTTATGTGAGAGGTGTTGGTGATGAATTTTATTATTTAGGGATAATGTCCATACCAGTAGTGTTTTATTCATTAGTTAGTGGTAAATACTCAATTAAGGTTCATTGTGATGTATTAGTGCACTAACCCTATTGTACATAGTCCATAAATATGCCCAGTCAACTAAGAAAGTTGATATTTAACATGGTAAGGACAAAAGTAAAGGCTCACACCAAATGGAAAAGATTAAAATAAAGTTGAAAAAGTTTATTTCAGCCTTTTAAATTATATATTGATCAATAAAATGAATTTTACAAAACTATGGGTCTGTGAAGGCTTAAGAAACCCTAAAATTAGGGTTTTAGTGTTTTTGAGAGATACAACCATCCAAAAAGGATACATTTTTGTAGTATTTTCCTATATGATATTATTTATGTGATTCAAGTGATTTGGGACTAATAAAGTATGGATAAATATTTTATTTATATTAAAGGGTTTGGAAATAGCCTAATTAGGCCTTAAAGAAGGGTGTGTTATGAAGGAAGTGATAGAAAGGAATGGAGTTTGAAGATGGATATTTAAACACATTTCAGGGACTATAAATAAATATAAAAAATGTAATTACATATTTGTAAATTTTTTTGGATTGATGAACAAAAGGATGATTTGCTTACGAATAGGCTACAAGTAATGAAGGAGCAATGTGAGTTAAGATACAAAAAGGAGTTGAACAGATTGATTAAACCCTTAAAATGGACTGAGGTAAGTGTGATAAGATCATTCAATACTATATAAAACCAAATATTTATTCCTTTAATCTTTAATAAATATTGGAATCTTGCAAACTACAAGGTGGTGACCTAGTGAAATACAAAGTGAAGGTATAAGACTAAGTGTGTTAATAAAATGAATGTTATGAACTATGGAATACATGTTTGGTGTCATGTGATAGGAATAATTATGTCAATAAAGTCTAAAGTATCCCAAGGATCAAAAATTAAGGAACTATACTAGCAATAATAGTGTAAAAAGGGGAATAACTAGTGTGATGTAAAGGTAATCAAGGACAAGTCAAAGTCATGATTATGATTAGTCAAGGATAGAGAACCAAATTATGATGCTAATTAGGAATTTTCCCTAATGCCTTTGTATCATTAGGTAAGTATGATTTTAATGGATATGAAATATGGTGATATTCAATAGTGTGTATATGGTTGACACCAAACATGTGTTGTGCATTTCCCTGGTAGAAGGATCAAATTGTGCTACATAATCATCACCTTTTTCACAATAAAAGAAACTTTGAGCATACTATATGAACCCTATTTGGAAGGGATTGAAAGGAAATTTTGTTTGAAATAGGGAAGCAAGGGTGATGTCAAGGAGTATATAATGTGTTGAGATAATGAGAAAGATTTTATAATAATTTGTGAGAAGGATGTGTTTGAAGATAATTAAGTGGCAAACATATACATCTGTGTATACCCTATTTTGGATTATACATCCCAACCAAAGTATTTAAAGCCTAAAAAAAGGTATGAGTAGGTTTTGAGGAGTTGTAATATTGTTGGGGAAGGATGAATAATGAATTTCAGAACCCTTTATATACCTTCAAATCCTTCTAAGTGTGAACTATTAGTCTAAACCTATATATAGTCAAAGAAAACATGCATAATTGACTATAATTTGATTATTGTACCATGAAATGGATTTCATATGAGATATATCCTATTGGGAGAGTTATAGGAGTTAAAAATAGACCCTAACATGGAATGTGAATCCTTTTAAGTGATGTGGAACTTGAGATAATGAATTTAAAGACCTCTCAGGCCTATATAGGGCATGAAAACCATAGAATAAGGGTTTGGGGTTTAGAATGATTTTAAAACATCCAAACATATTGAAGTTTTATTTCTATATTGAAGTTAATCTAAGTATTTAGCCTAGTTTCAAACCTATATAGTCCCCATAAGTATGGATTTTGAGTATTGTGTTTTGTTGAGGGCTTATAAGACCTAGTGGAGTAAGGGTATTGGAAGAAAAGTAAATTTGTATAAAGGAGTAGTGTAATAAATGATTGATTAAGATGGGGGGGGGAAAAAGTGTATAAATAAATTTCAATATTTTGAATTGGTTGTATGTACATTACCCAAACCTAGGATCATTGTCAATTTGGAGGGCTAGTTGAGGGTGGCCTTAAAGAAGGAAGTCTATTGTGTCTTGGGAGTTGTATCAATAAAGACAAGTTTAGGTTGTGTGGCCAAAAAAGTTATTTGAGAAGGTCATTAGTTCTTTGAGAAGGTCTACCAGATACTCCCAACAAGAAGAAATGTCCAAAAATAGGCTAGAAGCCTTGTGAAGACAAAGTAACGATTGTGTGTATAATACAAAGGCAAGGGTTGATCCAAGAATTAAAATGGGTATACATAGGTATATTATGATCCTTAAAGACCATCCATGATTTTAGAATGTTTCTTTGGAACCTAAGTCTAGTTTTGGTCCTTGATACCTAACAAGTTACCTAAGAAGGAACTAGTGTGTGAGTTGTAACCAATGAAAGTTGAAGAACAACTGAAAATGATCTAAAATATATATTTTTTAAATCAAAAAGGAATACTAATCCAATATAAGGAAAGGTTTCTAATATTTAAAAAAAATCTATGAAATGGTCTTGATTCCAATAGATAGATGGGACTTTGCAGGGCAAACTAAACATGGAATGTGAACTTATGAAAAAGAAAGTAAAGATTTTCAGGATAAAACAAACATTGCAAGTGAGTCAAGAAATAAAAAGTACCCTCTACCCTCATTGAAACTCAAAAATAATAGTTAACTATGTCCTTATACCCTATTTCATTTATGGCAGTCAATTTGAAAGTGGAAGGTTGTTTCTCACAAAGTGGTGTATGGTTTAGATGAAAGGAATGATGTATAGAATAAGAGTGGTCATTGAAGGATTATATTAGTTGTTTTTTCTATATAAGGTAATGTCAAAGTGATAATATATATCCATATTGAATAGAGTAACCATGTCTACACATACTAACACCCTATTACTTGTTTCAAGCTAAAATGAATATATGAGTGTGAGAAGGGATAAAGACCTTGAATTGTTTGTGTCTTATCAACATTTAGAAGAGATTAAGATCATGGGAGTAAATTTTGTAAAGTGATCATAACCTCATGAATTCATATTAGATTCTTCAAAAAATTTGACATAGTCATACCCAACCTTACACTATTTACATAGTCTGCCTTTGATGGATTGGTTTTGTATCACTACTAACCCCATAAATGAAAATAAGTGTTAATTTCAATGTTAATTATTTTAGACAAATTGATTTTCCTTTATGTGTACTTATATTGTTTAGTTAGCCTTCAAGATAATATATGTGTGCTTGGATTCTATGCACATCTATAGGGGTGTTAGGATTGTGATTATAGTCAAGAAAACAATCTCTGGACATACTATTTTAAGTGAAAGAAATAAGAAAGATTCATTGTGAAGATCATTTTGATCCTTGAGTAATTGAGTAAGATGATTCCAAATGCAAGAAACTTGTGAGAAAGGAAAATTGGGTGAATAGGTTTAGATGTTAATGAAAAGATACTTGGGTGAATCAAATCCCTACTAAAATGGTGGCATGACAAACTAAAAATGTTAGTAAAATACATACCTTATTTATAATCAAAGGACCTTGAGCACAGTCCTAGATAAGGGAGAAACATTTCAATGTGGAGAATAGCATTGGAGGAAATAATGAGCACCATCATAAGGGGTACTCTCTTTGCATTTACATGGTGACATGAGGGAATCATAGAGAGCTTGGGTAAAAAGAATATTCAACCTAAGGGATAAATTATGACCACCATTATAAAATTAATATAACTAAAGGTAACCACCATCAAAAAATTATTTTTAAAAGGAGGACTAAAGAGACTCTTCTAAGCATGAACAAGGTACTAAAGCTACTAACCAATGAAATGAACCTCAAAAGTATTTCATTCTTTGTTTATATAATTTAAATAACATTGTTTGTTTATATAATATTTATAGATTGAATTTATACTTAAAATAATGGCTAGCTTTTTTGAATTCCTTAGGGTAGGGTTCAAATATCATTTAGAAAATCCTTTAAGGGACAGTACATTAATGTAATATGTTAAAACATGTGGGTAGTCTAAGAGAACTAATCACCTTAGAAAAGGTATTTATTTTTTGTTAGATGCATTTTTTGTTGTTTTTTTGTCATTGAAACCTACAAATGGTTGTAATCAGGAAGCATTATATCTATTATGTCCAACCCTATCTTGATTCACTACCTAATTAATCTCATCATCCTAGACTTATTTTGTATTTTTATTATGTGGGGTTGGAAAAAGTGTGGTCTCTTATGAAATGACTTGATATATGTGTTCATTCATATTTTCTATGAAGTCTCTCTATTTATAGGTAGAAGTTCCATGCCCATCCTATACTTTTTTAAATGGATGAGGGATTGGGTGTTGTGCATTTGATATATCCCTACTCTGTACTTTATTTTAAACCTATTCCACATAGTTTTTGAATAATTCCATAGTTTTTATGCTTATGTCCATTGTACAACATTTGTCAAATATCTCTCGTGATCCATATATTAGGGCCTCAACATCATCAACTCTAGCAGTATACAATAACTATTCATAAAGTGAAAAGCATCTAGTGAAAAATGACAAAAAATATGAAAACCATTTAGCTGGTCTTAATTGTCATCTACTAGATTTGATGTAACACATTCTAGTTCATGGCTTGATCCTTGCATATCCATATCTAATACACCATGAATTTTGGTGTGTAAATCTCTGACATTCATGCCTTCTCCCTCATTTTCAATTTAACTAAATTATCTTTAATTTGGGTAATGAAAATGTATTACTTAAACTATAATCACCTCAAAGTTGTCAATACATATAGTAGGCAATGGAAACAAAACTTACATGATACTCAAAATTGATGTTGTTGATGCTCTAGTTAACACCATGAATTAGGGTTACATCCTCTATAACTACCTAAGTTGTCATATTTCTCATTAGGGTCAGCTTGAGCACATGCTTGCAAGTATATCCCTATATTAAAAAAGAGAAATAACACATCAACATAGAAGGCATTACATTGAAGATGCAATAATGCAATGTCTCATCTCTCATACTTTTCACCTATGCCATATGAGGGTCATTATTGTCAAAGGTAACATGAGAATCTAGGATGTTCAAAGCCCGTACCATTGAAATATTTTCATGTTTTTATACTTTAAAGTTATTTTAGAAGCTTTTGTCCTTATATAGCTATAGCCAATAATAATGTATATGAGCTAATGTTGTTAATTGGTGAACCAACCAATCCACCCTGTGATGTGCAAAAGTCCTTACTATGCTTAGGAAATGACATTTCAATTGGGAATGGTAAGATTCTATAGATACATTGGTGTCTTACCTAGCATGCATAAGTGTTTGAAAACATCATGACCACATTCTTGTAGATTAGGATTACAAAGCAAGTTAGTCAAACATTAGTCCATAAATCCAAGATAAATGCATAGAGAACTAACTAACTAAGCCTATCTATTCAAGGGGAATTTGTAAATGTTAAAGAGGAAAAAAATAAAAGAAAACATACTAGTTACCTTCTCAAATGGATTCCATCATCCAAGAGTGGCTCAAAAATTTGTTCTCCCTTGATCAATCATCCTTTTCTTTATAAAAAATGATTGTAGAACTCCTCCATGGTCTCAAGAACACTTCTCAAAAACTAGACTCAAGATGTGAAATCACTAAATTAGCCTATGAATGAATCTTTCAACTAAAATCAATGGTCAAATACAAAATATTATGGAGACAGTTTAGCAAAATAACTTTGCATAAATCAAGCTTAAAAATGATGTCCATGGCATATATATTTATATATTTTCAAGAATGACCAAAATCAACCATGACCATCCATCTCAAGATTGAGATGTGTGGTCATGGATTAATTGAATTATGTAATTAAAATCCATGATTATCCTCATCATGAATTTGGAATAAGGGACATTAATGAGGCATGGAGGACCCATAATCTTTATATTTCATGCACTTATGGCTTGATAGATGCCACCCCATAGATGACATCACTTGATGATGAAGATAATATAAATCAATTTCCAAAAGAAATATTTAGCAAATCTCATGAAAAATCCACTTAAGATCTCGATTTGATTAATTAGCCTTAAACAAGGCTAATCAAAATTTGTGTAATTATTTGGAAATTGGCCCTCAATCAATCAAAATGGTCAAAAAATCATATTACTAAATCATAATTTGACTAGGGAAAAAATGGAGGGTGATGCTAGATGCGTTGGAACCATATTACTATTTAGGATGTTGCCAATACAAAATAACAAAGGTACATGATGTATACCAATAAATTTAAGAGAAAAGAGTGATCCAGAGCACAAAAGGTGATAGTATCATTTTGACTCAAAATGATCTGATCAAAGTTAGCTAGCCCATAAAATGAATGGCCCTATTTAGGGATACTTTAACCTAAATCGACACTTGTAAATGACAAGTTTAAACCATTTAAGGTTTTTTTTATGGATTTTAGCTTAAAATGTTCATTTGAGTACAAATCAAGTAAGATTGACAATTTCAACACAAATGGTGTTAGGAATTAGATGTCTACATTTTCCCCCTATTTGAAAAATTGTAGAGAGACATTTAGGCAAAGCAACATCTTTTCAAAGAAAATTTTTTTCAAGAAGAAATTAGAATAGACCCATGATGCCCCCTCGAGAGGACATACTAGGATGGAAGAGAAGGATGGACTCTCAAAAAGAGAGAGAAAATGAGAAATTAACCCATGGAATAGATCACATATAGATGAGCTAATGTTTCCACATGTGATTAGAATCGATGATAAAAATAAATTAGAGGTATAATAGGCCCTAAAAATAGGGGGAATGGGAAAGATATAATCTATAAATGTAAGGGACACACTATAAATGTACCTAATTTGAGAGTACAAGCTATGCCATTACGGTATTGATCAATCTCGAGACAAATTGCATACTAAAATATTCCTATTGTGGGCATTAGTGTGGAGAGCTTCTAATTAGAGGAAAAGAGAGAACATTCTACTTTAGGAAGGGAAGCACCACTAGAACGTCATCTCTCAAGAGAAGATAATAAGTACTCTAGTAGAGTAAATATGATCATCATAAAATAGTTTTACCCTAGTAGGGCTAACTTTGATAATTGATAATGAATAAATAATGGTTTCCCCTTATACATCTGATTTGATTCAGATGTGGTTCAGATGGTGGGTCCCAACATGTGAAATTGGCAAGCAAAATAACTCAAAGATATAACCCAAAAGATAGGTTACAGTGAGTGGGTGAAAATGTACATGTGATGGTGTAAAGGATTAAAAAGCCATATAAAACCAAACATATGAGAATGCACAAAGTGATAAAAGAGAAGAAAATAAGATTGAAATATAGCTAAGCTAACCTCAGTAGAAATTGAGTGTTGCCTACATAGTTATATGGACTCATGTTCCAAAATGAGCTTTAGGGAAATGTAGTTCACCCCTATTTGGGAGAGAATGGAATGAGTAATGATGAAAATTGACCAAAACTTTATTAGACTCATAATGTATGCAAAGACATGCACATCTAAGCATAGATTCAAGTGCTAAAATGCATAATACTTAGATGTTGAATTCCATATCACGAACCTAGATTATGCAAAGTGTTCTTGAGAAATATTCATTGAAGTGAAGTTGACGTTAATACTTTGAGACCTAAGCACAAATTGCTTGCTATATAAAAATAAATTATGCATCATATGTATAAATGACATAGAATGATATAATATTCCAATTGTGCTGAGTTGGTTCAAATGTTAATACCTATAACTAGGGATAATGGTAAAATAATAACCAAAACCAAAGTTACATCTATTTGCATTTAAGGAAAAAAAAGACAAATAAAAAGAAAAAAATCCATCTTAACAACATGAGATCAAGATATGAATAATCTAGATCTATGTGGACCATCAAGATGTACTTGGAAAATAAAATAAAGAATCAAGACTAAACAAGAAAATAAAAGACCAACATGACAAACAACAATAAAATAAACACACACAATTTTTTTTTGAGTTTTGAATGTTTTACAAATGTTTTTGGAATTTTCTAAGTATCTCAACCCAATTGAGGATTAAGAGATACAAAATGGTCCAACTCATGAAATGGTGAGAATGCACCAACTTAAAATGATCATAATACAGTGAGAACATATGATAAGAGGGACTAAGTTCACCTCAACATGAATCAAGCATAGCTTACATAACCCCAAAATAATTCCAAGTCATATTAATTCTTCCCACACAAAAGGCAATGAAAAACTGGCTAGGTCACAACAAGTTCACAAATAAAGGTGAATGACAAGACAAATGATAATAGTAATGACCAAATGATGTGGCAATGCATGGTAAAAAGGCATTATACCTAATTTTCCCATAGGTAGTTATAAGTAGGAAACAATGTCATAATTTTGATTTGCCCAAAGGTGGTTATAATCAGGGTTACTAAAACAATACTAGTTTGCCCATAGGTGGTTATAATCATAGATACAAAATAAGATAATAAAAGAAAGATTACTTGTAAGATCAAATGTCACACTACTTCCATAGACTATCATTTGACATGACATTCAAAAACTATTGAAACTAGATCATAATCCCCCCACAAAAAGTGTAGGATAAACCAAAGGAACTAAGATCAAAAATGGGATTGGTAAGATGACTTAAATCAAGCCTTGGTCAATAGTAAAGAAAAGGTATAATAAAAATGGTATAAGGAAATGATCAGAAGATAATTGGTTATAGTGGCAATAAAGTTACCCCCAAGAAATGATTGGCTTAAATTTCTCAAAAAATGGTGAAAGCATAGGCTTAAGTTACCCACAAAATGATGAGAGTGTTCAAACTTAACAATTCCTCTCAAAAATTTGAGAACATAGGAAAGGGGTGATCGAGCTAAGCGCAAAAGAAATTGAGTGTTGCCTACATAGTCTTAAAGGACCTCAAGTTAATTTAGTTCAAATAGCATGGTTAATGGATTAAAATGGTAGAATAATACACCAAAAGGGTCTATAGGGTTGCCCCCAAGAGATGAAGTAAGTAAAATGTTCAATGGGTAATTAGAAAAATGAAAAATGGTTCTACTACTCTTGCTGATAGGGAGATGCACGCCCTAGTCACTATGTGAGATAAAAAAATTGATTAGTTATATAAGTTTCTATCAAATTACCTTTCATAATAATTACTCTATTAAGACTTTGCTATTGATCTAAATCTCAATAATGTTTTTTTATCTTCACAGGTTTTTGATTCTGCTTATTTCAAATGTTGAGACAAGATATCCTTATAACCTCAACAAAGGAAAGTGTTGCCAGTGAGAAATGATTTAAGTGGGTATTAATGGGTAGATTATAATGGAATGTATAATAAATGGGAAACAAATGAATATTAGGATTTTTAGTCACATGTAATGTTGCTAATGTTGGTTTTAACATAATTTTGGTTTTGGTGGGGCTAAAGACCTTTGAAGATGCTCTTAATAGGACCACCAGATTATTCTATTATTTGATCTTGAGAGTAGATACTATCAAATTATGATGTATATTAGAAGTTATTCTTATTTGATCTTAAATAATATCTTCAATAAATAGTGAATAACTTTTGTGCTTAGCTATTGGTGCCTCGATGAGGTTTTCACCAATGAATTGTTTCTGATCATCCCATAGCACCTTTGAGAAGGTTTCATGAAGAGTTGTTAACATTTGACTTTGATTATCTTCCATCACCTTCAAAAAAGTTTCACTAAAATATGTTAATTTTGATCTTTTCTTATCTCTTAGTGCCTCTAAAAAGGTTTCATAGGTGATTGTTCTTCTTCTAAATTAATGTGGTCTTGGTCCTCCTGATATTCTGTAAATGGTTTGTCACCATAGATGGAGTTCAAAAAAGTGTGATTCTATCAGTCCCAATCAACCTTTGTGGGAGGTGAAATGTCAATGTAATGCCTATGTTGGGTGTGAATATATTAGGAGAACTTATGTCGATGCTAAATTAATCATCCTTAAAAACCATAGAAGGATCACAAATATATTCAAATTGATTTGCAAGGTAATTGTAACCAATGTTTTTACAACCAGTACTATAATCTATTTTTTGATCTAATTCCAAAGTAGGAGACTCTGAATCTAATGTTATAACTTATGTTGATTTTATTTTTAATGCTAAATCTAATGTCAATTTGGAAATATAACCTAACTCTAATTTTGATTCCTTATCTAATGTCGTTGTTTTGATAATGTTATACTGAATGATAAATTTTTGACAAGTAATCACCTATGATGGCGTAATGGGTTCAATAAAGAGTGATTCATATTGGAAGGGTTCAACATAGACTAGCTCATTTAAGTGAATTCCCTCAAAGAGAGGGAACCACTCAAGGGACATCTCCACAAAATCTTGTCTGTCAAAGTGAGACTCCTCAATGAGTGGGAAAAGAGTAAGAGATAACTCTATAGAGATTGGCTTGTCAAGGAGATGAGGCTCTTGAAAAATAGGTAAAATATGAATAGGCAATGCAACATAAGTTTACTTGTCACAAATGGATGTTTCAAAAATAACATTTTGGTTTTGGTTCACAATTGGTTGTAAATAATCAATTTTGAACACATTTTGATCTTCATAAGGTTGCTCTTGAAGAGGTAATGGTTCTTGTTTTAGGTCAAATATCAGAACAAAATTTATAAAGTGGGGAACATTTGGTTTAGTGGGATCAATGGTTTATGGTTCTATAATGGAATCTCTAAAAATTAGACTATTGAATAAGGGATCAAACACAACTGGTTCATACAATGCAGGTTCTTCAACAATAGGTTCATCAAAAACTGGTGATGGGCCAAGAATGGTAATGAATATGCACTTCTTAGTTTGGTTATTTGTGAAAACTAAAGGAGGAGGTCCTAAAACGGTAATGACTAGACACTTCTTCATTTAGTTTCTCATGAAAACCAAATAGGAGGTCCTAAAATGGTAATAACTAGATGCTTCTTAATTTGGTTGCTTGTGAAAACCAAATAAGGAAGTCCTAAAATGGTAATGGTTGGATGCTTCTTAATTTGGTTGCTTGTGTAAACTAAAGGAGGAGGTCCTAAAATGGTAATGACTAGATGCTTCTTAATTTGTTTTCTTTTGCAAACCAAAGGAGGAGGTCCTAAAATGTTAACCTTTGCATGTTGTAGATCTTGCTTGCTCATACAAGTTGAAAGAGAAGAAGGCATGGAAAACAAATTAAAGGGGAAGGATAAGGATGACATATGATAATTGACATTGATTTGGTTGGTGTTCAATAGATAGGGCCAAAGAGGGCAACATCCTCAAACAAGATGGAGTGTTTATGTCTATCATAAGGATGCTCTACCTTGCAACTAGGGCCATAAGAAACCCTATTGCAAGTGTAATTCAGTGTCATTATTTAAAAAGAGTGTTCTTAATAGTTTGTCAATATTTGGACAATATTTCTTAAACATTCAAACAAGATATGCTTAGTTTTATTCAAACAAATGACTAAGGAACCAAAGAGATTATAAATGGAGGGTGGCTTGGAACCACACACAATTGTAAGAATTGGTTCATGAATTTACTCAACCTTTGGTAAAGATGAAATCATATAGATTGGAAGAGGGTAAGGTAGCTCAAAGATCCAAAGTGAAAACTAGTACACCGAAGCCTAGATCTTTGTGATATGTTTATATCATAAAAGCTAGTTTCAACTTTGATAAGCTGACCCTTGAAGATTAGAGGAAAGCTCTCTGGATTATGAAGAAGACAAAATGAACTAAGCAATTCAAGATGTAAAAACATGCGTGGATCACTAAGTACAAAGCTAGGACCAAATAGGTAGCACAACATTACCACATGGTTCTAGTAGGATAACATATGTTCTAGGACTAAAAGTGTGAGTGATACATAAGATGACTTGAGTCCACCAAGATGATAATGTAATTTGAGTCTAATAAATGACCCTTCATCCAAATGTAAAATTGAACCCAAGTTAGAACAAGTTTAGTGTTGAAATCGTGAACCCAATTTAACACACCAACCCTTAAAACTTAAAAAGGTTCAATTTCAAATGTGGATTATAAATGAGGGACTTAAATAAATTGGGTAAAAGGTCTAGACTCAATTGGGAAGCATAACCACACCAAAATGGATGACATGACACAAAGTTTTTTATAATAATTTAAACAAGGAAAAGATAAATTTTCCAATTGGATAGCATAATCCCTCTCTTTCTCAATAATTTTGGGGATAATGTGTTTTCATTAAGTTCATTTAGTTAACATGATATTTTAGACACAAATCAAGACCATGTAAGCTAATGACAAAAAACAAATTTCTTATGTCTAAACTGACAAGTTATGGTAAAGTGGGGTTGACTAAACTAGAAAGTTTTTGATCATTCTAGGGTCATGAATTATACAATGACTTTCACATCAAATGATGCAAAAGAGAATCATGAAAATAATGTGTCCATGGCACTTGGATTGTTGTAAAAATTTTTGGTCTTTTTGGCAACCACTACACCTTGTTGTTTGCTTAGTGTAGTGTGATATCCAAAGTGCAGATACATCCCATGTGAAACTCCATCACTAAAAGGTGGTTTAACTACTCAAACCTCTAATCCTAGAGGGAGTGGTTGAATTCAATGCCAGGAGATGAAACCCTAGGTAAAATATTCCATAAAGAACTTGTGGGAGTTAATGAAGTTCTCCTTGAAAGCCAAGTTTGTATACAAATAAATGATATAAAAGAAAGACTTTAGGGCTGTTTTCAAGGTCACCCAAACTATGAGGAGTTTTTGGGGAGTGTTTTAGATGACATCATTTCTAAGCCTTGGACTAGGATTTTTATAATATAAATGGTACTTTTTATTCCAAGGGTTCCCTAAAGGGGATAAGTGGAAGAGCATACACACGACATCCCTCTCTTTGCCAAACAAACTAGATCAAACAATTAATTAAATACAAAAAGCTTGGAAAGGTGAGTTCATTTTTAAGCACCAAGTTGAAATATTAGGTGATGTTATTTTTGGCCCTTGGCCTTGATTTCTAAAATGGTAAAAGATTTCACAAAAAAAGGCCACATGAAGCAATCAAGACCTGAGTTTTATTTTAATCCCAAATTGAAGATTCAAGACATAGCCTAATTTCATGATTAAAACAACAAATTTTAAAATGTTGCAATAGTTATGATGTGTTTTAAGCACTAAATGAAATGTATCTAAGACTTCAAAAAAAGTTAGGTTCATTTTAACAACTAATTAAAATATGTGAAATCAAGCATGTTCATTTTAAACCCAAAGTAAAGTCTGTTTGGTTAGTCAAAAAAAATCAAACCAACTTCTAGACTACCCCCTCAACTTGAAAAAACACAATTATAAGGGCCTATTTTGAAAATTATGAGTTTGATCAAATGACATTAATAATTTTAGCTCTCATGTTGATAGTCAATTTGCATTGGACATGTGAGTCAAGTTGATGGTGAGTTATGTTAGACAGGCAAGTTGGGTTGATAGGCGAGTTGGGTTTTACAGGTTAGTTGGGTTGACATGTGAGCTAGGTTAGATATGTGAGTTGGGTTGACATGCAAGTTAGGACAAACCAAAGCTGAGTTAGGATGAACCAACACCAAGTTAGTCTGAACCACAGCTGAGTTGGGATGAACTAGATCTGAGTCAGGCCAAACCAAAGTTGAGTTGGGACAAACTAGAGCTGAGTTGGGTTGAATCAGAGCCAAGTTGGGATGAACTAGAGCTGAGTTGGGATGAACTAGACCCGAGTTGGGTTGAACCAGAGCCAATTTGGGCCATCTTAAGAACAAAACTATAGTTTATAAAAATGGAATTTTTTGCTCAATTTTTTACTTTTTTGCTCCCATACTCCAAGAGCCTACATGACAATAGTTAGTAGGTTGCTTATAAAGGCTTTGTGAGAAAACATTTTGGGTTTCTATCTCATTGTGTGTGTCAAAATGTAGATTAAGATTACAAAGCAAGTTAGTCAAACATTAGTCCATAAATCCAAGAGAAATGTTTATAGAACTAACTAACTAAGCCTATTTATTTAAGGGGAATTTATAAATGATAATGAATAAAAAAATGAAAGAAAGCATACTAGTTTCCTTCCCAAATGGATTCCATCATCTAAGAACAACTCAAAATTGTGTTCTCACTTGATCAAGTATCCTTGTAGTTGTGAAAAATGGTGGAAAAACTCCTTCATGATCTCCAGAACACTTCTCAAAAACTAAACTCAAGATGTGAAATCATTAAATTAGCCTATGAATGAATCTTGCAACTAAAGTCAATGGTCAAATGAAAAGGATTGTAGAGATAATTCAAAATAATAACTTTGCACAAATAAAACTTAAAAATGATGTCCATGGCCTCTCTATTTATATATTTTTATAAATGACTAGAATCAACCATGACCATCCATCTTAAGATTAAGATGTGTGGTCATGGATTAATTAAATTATGTAATTAAAATATATAATTTCATCATCTTGAATTTGGAAGAAGGGACATTAATGAGGCATGGGAGGTAATAAAGAGGCATGTGAGACCCATAATCTTGATATTTTATTCACTTATGTCTTGATGGATGCCACCCCATAGATGACATCACCTGATGATGTAGATAATATAAATTAATTCCCAAAAAGAAATATTCAAAAACTCTCATGGAAAATCCACTTAAGATATTGATTTGGATAAATTATCATTAAACAAGGTTAATAAACATTTATGTAATTATTTGGAACTTGGCCCTCAATCATTCAAAATGGCTAGAAAATCATATTACTAGATCGTAATTTGACTTGAGAAGAATTATAGGGTGATGCTATATGCATTGGAACCATATTCCCATTTAGGATGTTACCAACACAAAATAACAAAGGTACATGATGTGCACCAATAAATTTAGGAGAAAAGAGTGATCTTGAGCACAAAAGGTGAAATCATCATTTTGACTCAAAATGATCTGATCAAAGTTAGCTAGCCCATTAAATGCATTACCCTATTTAGGGATACTTTGACCTAAATTAACACTTGTAAATGACAAGTTTGAAAAATTTAGGGTGTTTTATGTATTTTAGCCTAAAATATACTTTTGAGTACAAATCAAGTAAGATTGACAACTTCAACACAAATGGTGTTAAGAATTGGATGTCTACAATTCTAACCCTCTATGCCCAATGTTTTTCCCAATATTTGACAAAGGTAGGATGAGAAGAGTGATATCTTTATAAAAACTTTATAAACTTCCTTATATCCATGTCATCATTGGCATAACTATGCATTATGAACCCAATCCCTAAAACATTGCATGTCTAACATAATCTTCTTTCACCTTTGCTATCAAATTCTTCATCCATGAATGATGAGCATGCCATATGCATAAGTAGACCTCATAGTTGAATGTCTCCCTAAATAACACAATAATTTTTCATAAGAAAATAGAATAAGGTTGGAATGGTGTCTATGAACATAAAAATATGAAGTCCATGATGTGTTTAGGAATAATTATGATGAACATAATAGCTTTTATCTCTACACTAGCATTGTTGACCATGAAGGCATTGATTATCCATTAAATGTATTTCAAATTCACTCTTTGAAGAAGAATTTGCATCCATTATCTTATGTTGACAGTAATGACTAAGACATAATGACTGATATAATGAGCACACCTTCATGTTTAGAATCAAATGCTAATAATATGTATAATTGGAATTGTACAAGAAAAAAATAAAAACATTAGAACAACTATTATTATTAAAAACATCAAAACAATGAATATTATCAACTACTCTTACAAACTTTGGCACAATACCTTCATTTCATTCATCCCAAATGTTGCATTCATCACCAATAAGCTATACTTCCCAAATCTTAACAGCCATTCTAGTTGTTGTGGGAGTTGGATGCCAAACATGAAGGGTATTTCCCCATCCCCATAAAACTCTCCCCCATTGTATCCCTAATAGAAAAACCACTTATCAAGGTTCACCAGTGCCCACTCTTGAACACTTATTACATTATCAACATTATGCATGTATTTTTCCTCCTTGATCAATCAATGTTTATTGTATATGTCATCCTTTCTTAAGAAATCATCCCTCTTTGTTTCACCACTAAATAATACAAGTTTTTAATGCACCTTCTCTTGGTGTTTAAGGTGGAGAGAATTAGCAGACATTCCCAACAAGATTACCCTATGAACCCATTCATTAATTTGGGGTCTAATGTGAGGAGTAAAAAAATATTTCTTACCCTTAAACTAATCATATTATTGGTTGTGGTAATAGTTATGCTCATTTTCCATGTGTTCTACTTGATTTTATATGAGTATCACATCATTGGGTCTATAAGCCATGCATCATGTGTTGAAATGACAATGAAAATCGCACCTTATATTTCTTTGACTTAGTTGGATACCCTTTCCCAACTTGGGCATTAAAAACTTGTCTTTTGGCATGGCATCAATTTATTGAAAGTCATCGGGGCCATATAAACACCAGTACCTACAATATTGTAGGGAATAAATATACAATCATGAAAGATGAAAAAAAAGTACATGAACAAAACATAATAGCATCTAAACAGACACCAACTTGAAATCTATAGGGTGAGGTGACTCACATGACATATTCAGAGGTTGTACTAATATTGATATCCTTTTAAGTAAAATTTGAATTTCTCTTATGATGTGAAATATAAAAATTTATAGGGAACAATGCCCTTCTCAATTATCCTTTTGATGAAGTTGTCAACCCTATCCTACTCAACCCAAGTAACCCACAAGTCTTCCTCATTGACGTCAATAAAATTGGCCCACTTGATAGAATTGAAATCAAATGGACCCTCACTTGGCTTCTACATTTTAAGGCATATTATTTCTTCCCACCTTTTGCCATCTATTGTAGCCTATAAGGAAAAAATTTCATTGAATGAATTAGAAATAGGCTTTTCATATTGAGTGAATGCAAGTTTCCATGTATTACAAATGACTTATATTTTTTTTATTAAAATCAATATAAAACCCTTCATAGAGCATATTAAAATAAATGCATCAAAAAATATAAATGGAAAAAATAGTGCATGCTCGAGGTAGTTGCATTTATAGAGGATCTTAATGGGATTTACTAACTATGTGCACGTGGGCTGGGCCCAAGAATGTGATTTTTCTATGATACCCATATATTTATAAAAGGGTTAAAAAAGAAAAATTTCTAGGAAGCCCATAAAATGAATACATAGTTCTAAAAATAGGTGAATTTGCTATGAAGCCCATATAGTTAGGAGAGGGTAAAAAAGTGAAATTTCTAAGAAGCCCATGTGATATTATCCTAATTCCCATGTAATGGAGCACAATTTTTGGACACTAAATTTATGGAGGCCCATGATAATATATAACACAATTATGAAAAAAAATGAAAGCTTATTCTTCATTACATGTACAAAATTATACCATTGTCTAATGTTAATTGTTTACAACTAATCTAAATAGTACCCATCATGATCACAAACATTTCTATCATCCTTATATTCTTTTGATGGTTTTGGAATATTATCTCTTCACCACATTGTTTATTGGTATGTAAGGTCATCCAACACATGTTTGGGATCTAATTTGGGAATTAAATCCTAAGAATTCCACAATTGTACACAATTATCATGAAGACCATCCCACGTGAAAAGTTAAAATTTAATCACTATGTGATATGTATGAAATAATCTCTCTTACAAGAATATTGCATAACTAGTTCTATCAAAGTACATGCCAAATGAACTTTTCATCATGGGATTCAATGATATTTCATGTTGTGAAATACTTAATTTTGATAAGAGATTAGACTTAAAAATTATATCCAATTTTTCCATTTCTCGACATGACCAATTGCATTTTGAAATATCTAAACTAAAAGCATTATTAGTATTCAACCAAATTTTGGCAACATTATTTGCATGAATAACCTAAGAAGGTAGTGAATTTGACTACAACTTGATTTAAGTCTCTTCTTGTTACATCTTTGAGTAGGATTTGGGAATTCCATAAGTGATTGGAATGCTAACTAGAGAAGGGTTTCAAAAACATCGACATATTACAAACAAACGCAAAAACTATCAATATGAAAAATATCAGATTGACATTCAACACTAGTACTTTAAAAGTATTTTATGGCACATTATTTTAACTTAAATAGAAATCCTATTGGATTAAATGTATGATATGTTAAAGGGAAAGCCAATTATATATAAATAGGGAGATTTATTTTGATTGGCTTGTTAAATATATGACCAACTGCAATGGACTAAAATATGAATATTTATATATTCAATTTCATTTTTATCTAATTATAATTTTTGTGTGGCCTCTAATTTGAGGGTTTATGTGTTTTTTTCAAAGTATTATAGCCTAAATTATGGTTAAAATTTTCCTATCTTTTTTCTTCATTGTGTATTTGATAACTTAAATTCTGTATGGGACTCTCAAATTTTTTGTAGTCAATTTTAGAATAAAACTTGTTTATAAACTTTACACCAACTCAATATCATTATATTTATGCTTCTCTTCCTATACTTATTTCGTGTAAATTTTTGTTTTAATTTCTAAAAAAGAGAGAAAAGAAACTCGATATGGGTATGGTTGAAAAACCTATTTGTTTGTGCATGCACTGAATCAAAATATTGTGAAGAGCTACTATTTGGCTTGTAAGGAAGACCTACATATAAGAAATCACTAAAGCAGAATTATTTGTTAGACATATAGTTACGTGGATTGCCAAGAGATAACTAGATCTCAAAAGCTAGAGCTTCTTTAGTGGCTATCAATCCACATTTTTTAATCAATTAATTTCATAAAACTAGAAATAAGGTACTTGCATCAATAATCAATAGATATTGTAATTGAACACAAGAATGCTTGTTTCGAAAATAGACTAGAAATAATTAAATCAATGATAAAGTAATTAATACTAGTGCCAAGGGGTTAGGGCATGCTTAAAAAAAATTAAAGGGGTTTTTGAATGATCAAGAACACAAAAAATCAAGTTTGGTTGGGGATAGATGGGTGAAAATAGATTGTTAGTTTTCACTACCATAGTGACCATCGATGGTTATGGTAACCATCAGAAAATAAGGTGATTATCAGTTGTTGGGTAGACGATCGATGGTTGAGTCAAGCATCAGTGATTATTGTGTAAGTTTTAGGTTGTTAATTTCTAAATAACAAGATTTGAAAGATGGATTTTAGGAGATGGGAAGGGTTGGGTTGATTTCAAGGGAAAAAGTAAATGAATATTAACAAACAAGTACTTATCTTAATATAACTTGATTGGGTGAGTGGTTGAAGCAATTAAGCTATTGGTGGAATCTGGTTTGATTCTAGTAGATTAATAGTACTTGAGAAATTGATTGAGAGATGGTGATGGGTAACTCTCAATAAAATTATTGATGGTGTTGATTGACCTACAAAAAAATAATCTTGGATCCCTAAGCTCCTGATAATTATTGTAAATGGATCTCTCTTCTATGCTTCTCTCTTCCTAGAGGCATAAGTAAGAGGTGGAATTCAAGGTAAAACTAGGCCATGTAAATATAATTTATCCATGCAAAGGCTCACAATATGATTTAGATGAGTTCTATTTAGAAAAGGTTGGTGGATGATTGCATGCTTTTGATTGAGGAGGTATACCTTGACCATCGATGGTCAAGGTTTCCCAAGGGTGATTGTTAATGGTTACCTTAACCATCAATGATCATGTCCCCAAAGGAAAAAGGTCCTAAAGGCTAGGTTGAGTCAATTTGTGAAATTGATTGCAAGTGAACTTGGTTAGGCTAGATTGGTGTAGATTGGTCCCAAGAAGATCCTATGCATGTCCAAGGGGATTTTTAACATTTAAAATCACAGTGTGCATATTTATAGTGTCTATATTTTAACCCTTTTTATTGTGAATATTATTTGAATGAGTTGAAAAAGAATAAAAGAGTATGGGTCAAAGGTCTGGTTGCCCTGAGAGTAGGAGGAAGGATTCCCCCTCAAACTAGGAGTTGATGAGAAGAAACCAAAATTAGGTCAAGGTTTGATAAGTGGGTAGTTGATGATAAAAATTGGTGAATGATAGGTTGGTTATGGAAGTGAAAATATTTACACAAAATGTGGTAAAAAGGTAAGATATCCAAGATCATGCATAGACTAGGTTTCTAATATTGTTAAAAATAAGGGTCAGTGCTAAGAAAGACAAATGACAAGTGAACCATGTGACCACCTGTAGGTGTGGTATTTGGGAATACTCATAAATTCAAGTCTTCTAAGTAATGTCTTTATGTCTAGTAGGTATCTAGGGTAGGAAGTGATCTCGAGGAAAACATAAATTGGTCAAGTGTCATAGGTATCTGAGGTAGGAAGTGTTCCCAAACAAACATGAGTAGGTTAGGTAAGTGCAAGGTGCTGCACACTTAAGAAAAGTCAACATGGAAATTTTGTCATGGCAATCAAAGGACCAAGAATAAAGTGTCACAAATTTCACACTAGATGGGCCAAAATAGACCAATGATGAGGTGACTAAGTTGTTGGGTTAGTTGGAAAAGGTAGCCTCCAAAGATGGGTAAAAATTAGTTTAGTTTTGCTAAGAATGGTAGTTATAGGTGTAAATGTAAAAGTGGGGTGTCCTGACCATCAATGGTCATGGGTCCCAAAAGGTAACCATCGATGGTCACCCTGACCATCAATGATCAGGGTAAACCTTATAAATATGTTGGCTAAAAAGTCAAAACCAAATTACTTTTACTCAGTTGTAAGTTTTGTGTAGTTGACTTTGTGCTCTATAAATTTGGTGTTTTATGATAAGGGTGTTTGCTAAGTTGGTGACTGGTCAATGGTTGGAGGTATGTGGGTGTGATCTTTATGGGTTTAAGATGCAGGGAGCATGTGGATGTGGTTGAGTGGTTGTACATGGGCTCTGACCATGGTAGAGATCAAATAATGAAGTAGTTAGTGTGTTGAATTGAGTAGATAGATATGATTTGATGTAATTATATTAGGTTAGGAGGTCAATATTTTTGTTAAGAATGCTCAAGTTGAGCTAGAATGCCTTAAGTAGGGTTTGGGATAAAATTAAGAATTAGTGGAGTGGGTAGGTAAAGTGGGTTGGGTTGGTGGGTAAGGTAGCTACTTGAGTAGTTTAGAATTCAATTTAGGTTGTTTATAGGGTAGAAGTTGCTTTGGGCATTCTCACTATGGAATTCCCATAGTGACCATCAATGGTCAGGGATGACCATCAATGGTTGACACATAATGAACTAGGGGTGTCTAATTATTGGCGGTCACCATGACTGTTGATGGTTGAGAGGGTTGGGGGATTTTTATAAGTGTGGTTTAAGAATATATTTACTAATAAGGTAAGTCCTACATTATAGAAGGGAAATCAATAGGCATGAGGTAGATGTATATGAGAAATAGAGGGACAAATAAGATGGGTAAAAGCTAGGGTAGATGAGAATAACATAGGTAACTAAATCAAGTGTCTGATATGATGTAGGCTAGAGAGTAAATTTAGATGTGTGATCATGTGTCACATATCTTTCTTGAGATATAGGAGGGAATGACTCCAAAAGACTAGGCCCACATGGATGAGGTAGGGTTGGGAGCTATGAGGCACTACCAATATGTGACTTGAGATGTGTTCTTGATCATAGCACTCATCAAGAGATGGGATCCTACTATGAATACCTTCTTGTTTCTAACTAGGGAGATGACCATTCTCCCTGAGCTCATACATAGGATTACCAAATTCCCACTATATGATGATGTGATTTATCATATCAATTATGAAGAGTGAGAGGATTTCATCAAATACTTATATAGAGATGAGAGTGATCAGATCTGATGCCATGTTTGGAAATTCTGATACAAAACATTACGTCAGAGAACCCTAACTGAAAGGAGGCTTATGACCATGCTCATTATTACGGTTACATGTTTTGGGTTTCTAGATTCAAGCAATGGGAGGTTTCCCTATTTAATATTAGGTGTATTCATCGAGCTCCTACTAGGTTAGATAGTATTTGGTTGGGTTCCTATTTTGCTTATGTAGATCTATAGGGAGTTGTGGGGGTTTAGGCACCATAGGAGATATGGCACTAGTGTCAGCCTAGTTTTACATTATTAGGCCTATGAGCATATTCAAGTGCTAAGAATAGTAATATTTTTGTGGGTAGGTTACACATAGATAGAGTTATTTGTTGGCTTCATGTGATAGAGGGATAATTTGGATATATTGGGTGTATGGGGTGGTACTCATGATGTAGATTGGCTTAGGGGTACATTAGGTACACTAGTGCTCAGAGATATCACATGAAGGCTATATGTTTACTTCTTAATATGGCTAGGGTATAAAAGATATACCCTCTACCTTCAAAGCTACAAATGGATAGTAGGTAAGCAAGAGGGAGAGGTGGATTTGATCTCATTTGATAGGGTGTGTCAGTAGTTTAGTTTGGTATAAGGTATCCTAAGCCCATTTCTGAGGTATAAGAGGGAGGATTTAAAGGTTTGATTACTAGTGCCACAACTTGATCCTACAATTCTAGATGGTAGGTATGAGATGCTTTCTATTAGTTCACTGATAGATGATGTTGGGTTAGTATATAAATACATGGCCTAGTATCAACCCATCCATATATATATATATATATATATATATATATATTTGTAGACATTAGTGGGGATGATGGAGGTGTGAGGCTGACGATTGTGGATCTAGTTGACCATGATGGATAAGTAGGGGTAGGTTTAGTTGTAGCCTAGACATAGGTATAGGTACTATAGGGATAGGTGGCCACACTGCAAGGTTATATTTTTATGATACAAGGTCAGGTGGTGACTATCATAGTAGACTGAGATCATGCACATGCATCCCTTGGGGTAGTCATGTGAGAAAGAGATGCTCTTAGATAGAGGGTAGCTGTAAGAAGGGGATTAACACTAGTAGCTAGAGGACCACCATACATAGTTTTGAGGTTATGATACTTATCCACAATTAAAGAGCTTAGGTATTATGAGGTGATGGTTCTAGATTTGTTGTCATAGGTGATGAGATATAGGGAATACAAAACTAGTTTGGCTAGTGGGCCATCTAGAGTGGGCTAGGTAAGGATACCAAGGGGGATAACTAGATGGGAGTGTATGGGTAGGTGTTAGTGGTTTAGGTACTTTTGGGGCATGATTTACATATTTTTTGATATATTTCTATAGATAGGTGTATATCATTTTGATACCAACCTGCATGCTGATGTAATGAGATGTACATGTTTTGAGAGAGATTTTACACATTGTTACATGTATTTTTGATGACATGATGTATATGATGATGATGTATGGTTTATGATGTTCTATATGATGTATGTTTATGATTCATGGTTTATATGATAATGTGGTTATTAATGTTTATGCTTATGATTGATGGTATATGGTTTCCTACATATGCTTTATGAGATGTTGACTCGGTAGTTGAGGCATGTGATGGTTATGATTCTCTGATTTGGTTCATGGATATGAGAGGATATGATATGGATGGATATATGTCATATGATAATGTGGTCACAATAACCTTATTCATGGTTATGTTGATTTTGTAATATGAATTGTTGTGATGTGGTGGTTAATAAATAGATAGGTAGATGATATATGATATGGTTCATGATGTCTTGATGATTGATTTTGTTGATGTTAATGATGATGAATGGTGTAATTAATGTTGTTTATGATATGATATATTTTCTCATGATGTTTTAATAGTAGATGGATATTATGATGTTTATGCTATGATGTGGTGTGATGTGATTTTATGGTGTTTTAACCATAGATATATGATATGTTGCATGGCTATAGTTCACAATGTTGTGTTTTTATTTGATATTTGTTGTTTATGATCATGGGGATAAAATGTGAACATGGTTAAGGATGTAATGTGAATACATAATGTAAGTAGATAGCAAACTAAATGTAAAGAAAATGATAATAATCATGAGACGTATGACTACATGAACCAATAAAAGATAAGAAAAGAAACATGGGGCCTTTTATTTGGTATGGACAAAAATGAAACTTGAAGTTGGATTGGATTAGTTAAAATAAGCCTTTTAAATGCCTACATTAGCGTGCTTAGGTGGATAAATGGGTATCTTGATCACATTGTGTCAAGTAAGCTCATAGTCCCACGTATATGATATATGGAAGGAGGATGGGTGAAAGTAGAACCTTTGTGTGAAACTAGCATGCCTCTTTTGTAGGATTCAAAGAGGATATTATAAGCAAGTCTATGCTCATATATAAATTGTATACTAGTCAATACAAGAAGTCTACTGAGGAGAGATGATTATGGCTTCCCAAGGTTATTGATTTTATGAGAGTTGAGTGTGGCATTTATCATTACTATTTCTTTTGCTTATGGGTTTTTCACTACTTTTGATTATGTTTTAGGGTTGGGGAAGCTGACCAATGAAAGAAGTTTCCAAACAATTTCTAGGATTGACATGTCCTTTACTCAGACATCCTTCAAGGAAGTAGTCTATGTTTATATGCTTAGTTTAAATTCTTTTGATAGTTATCCTTTGATAGAGTAGTCCACCTTATGTTTTTGCAATTTCAAATATTTTTTCAACTACTACCCTTTAAGAGAGTAGTCTGTGAATGCTAAAAATTACACATGATTCATTTTTGACTTTGATATTACTTTTGATTTTGTTTTATTTTACTTGACATAAACTTGTTTATACATGCTCAAGGGGTTACCTTTATGAAGGCTAGACTAAGATCATAAGGAAGTTGCATATGTGAAAAGAATATTAGGTGACAAAAACCATGGGAACCAATCCTAAGGAGTGATGGGAAGTACCATGAAAATCATACCATAGGTAAAACTATGGTACCCATAGCTCAAGATTAGGCTATGACTATGATGGATAATCACATTATTCAACTATAGTGAGTTGCCCCTAAAAAGAGTAAAAATGAATGTGGTTGCAAGGGATGAGGTTAAGTTACACAAATGGTGATTGTGGCCTCTCATTAACAATAGAAAGGATGTAGATATCAAGCATTAAAAGGCTCACTTTATAGTTTTCCTTAAAGAGAGGACAAATGATAATCTCTTGAGCTATACTTATGGGTTATGATGTAGGGTCCAATCTAATTGAAGGCAAATTTTTTCCTTTTAATTTTCTGCGTATTAGTTACATGTTGATTTTTCCTTAAGAATAAGATTTACAATATTGAATTATTGCAGTTTTAGGTGTTTGTTGTAATGATTCTTTATTTTCTCTTGATAGACATGAAGATGGGAAAGAGTAGCCAAATAACATTCATCAAGTAGCACAAGTTGAGCTAAACATGCTTGACACTAATTATCTTTTGAAATAAGCTCACATAAAGATATGTAAATAAAAGATATTTGGACTTGAAGAGGCATTATAACCTCAACTCCAAGCAATAGAGAAAAAGGTGTAGCACCTGTAGGGGTTTGAATGCTAGTAAAATATGCCTATAAGGTAAAAAGATGTGTAAGTGCCAATCTTAACCTGAGGCACTAACCATTTTTGTAATCATTTTATTAAGGGTTTTGTTAGAAGCCTTTGCTTGTCCATTTGCTTATGGGTGATAAGGTGATGAGAAATTTAGTTTAATCCCAAATACATCACAAAGCCCTTGAACTTAATTATTTTCAAAGGATTTTCCATTGTCAGTGATGATTTTATGGGGCACACCAAAGTGGTAGATGATGTGATGGGTGATAAATTTGATAATCTTTTCATCTTTTATCAAGATAAGAGGAATAGCCTCCACCCATTTGGTGAAATATTCAATCACGATGATGATAGAGTGATGTAACTATGAAAGTGGGGATTAATTTCACCAAAAAGGTTTAGAACCCATTGTGAAAAAATCTAAAAGTTGATGGAAACTTGAAGGTTATGGTTGGGTACATGGTGCAAATTAGCATGTTGTTGACACTTGACACACTTTTTCATATAATCACAATAGTCTTGGTTAAGGGTAGTCTAATAATAGCCTAGGTGGAGGATGAACTTAGCCATATTGAGTCCACTAAATTGACCATAGATACTATCATGCATCTCATTAATAGTGTGAAAGGTTTTTAGACCATGGAGGAAATGAAAAAGGAGACCATCAAGGCTACATGTATAGAAGATTCCTCCCATAATGGTAAAATAGTAGATGCTCTAAATAAATGCTAAATCAACATTCTTAGAGAGGCCAAAGGGCATAATACCAAGGTTAAGGTAGTCAAAGGTTTGTTGATACCAAAGGTCAGGTTAGATCCATTCCACATTGAAGATGGTTGGAGTGTCTAACCTGGCGTATGAAGGTTTCGTGAGGTGATAGACAATGACTGATAGCTTGGAGTCTGAGGGTGCTGACAGGATCTAAGAGGCAAGAGAAGCCATGGTGATGGTAAACTTATTAGTAGATCATGGGGTAGTTTGAATATGGTAGTGTTTAAATGATGCTACATGTTATGTAACTAACTATCTGTATAGTTGAAAAATCTCATTCTTTCACTAGTATATGCCATTGACTTGATTGACCACAAGTTAGGAGTCACTAACAATTTTATTTATTTTGATTCCAAAAACTAATGTGGTGTGGAGACCTATTACTATGGCTTCATATTTAGCCATATGTTTGGTACATTCAAAGTCAAATTTAAAAGAGAGAAGAAGTGGGTCATTGACAAGGGGGATAAGGATGATACTGACTCCCCCACCATGTTGACATTTAGAACCATTAAAGAACATGGTTACATTATTGGTGAAATCTGCTTGTGATAGGCTTGTGATAGACTCATCTAGAAATTCAAGAGGAGGTTGGTTGTCTGTTAAGGGTGCATCAGCCAATTGGTCAATAATAACTTACCCGTTAGTTGGCTTATGTTAGAGGAACTCAAAGTTAAACTCAGCTAAAAGCATGAGCCACTTGGCCATATCTTGGTTTTGGTGTGGTTTTGAGTGAATGTACTTGAGTGGGTTTTGTGGTTAAGAAGGTAGTTATGAATTTTGGTGGCCATGAAGACTAGGGCCAAGCAATGTTTCTCAATATGAGTATACTAAGTTTCATAGTCTACAAGGGTGTAGATTTTGTATTAGATCAGCTACTCTTTGTGTTGTTCATCCTGATGGCCAAGCATTGCCCCTAGGGAAAGGTTGGTGGTAAAGATATAAAGGTATAAAGGTTGGTCATCCTTAGGGGGTTCAAGGATAGGTGGAGGTAGAAGGTAATATTTGAGTGCATCAAAGGTCTTTTAATAATCAATATTCTAGTTTAAAGTGATATCATTTTTCAAGAGGTGATGTAAGGGTTGACATTAGTTAGAGAGCTAAGAGATGAAGAAATAAATGAATTGGATATTCCCCTATAGACTACAAATTTTCTTAAGATTAGTTAGATGTAGTATCTTGATAATGGCTTTAATTTTGGCCAGATCCACCTTGATTCCCTAAAGGAAAATGATGAAGTCAAGGAGTTTGCCTAATAAGACCACAAAAATATATTTCATAGGATTGAGGTGGACATGGTAATGGATGAGTCTCTCAAATATAATTTTGAGAATGGATAAGTAGTCCTTGTGATATTTAGACTTCCCAAGGAGGTCATCCATGTAGTCCTCAATGATTGTATGGATAAGGTCATGGAAGATGTAAGTCATAGAATGTCAGTATGTTACACATACATTTTTAAGACTAAAGGGAATGAATCTATAATATAAAGTCCCCCATGGGGTGATAAAGGTAGTTTTGTGGTACAATTTAGGGGTAATCAAAATTTGATTATAACCTGAGAATCTATCCATGAAAGACAACATCTCATGGCCTAATGTAAGATCAATATGTTGGTCAATGCTAGGTAGAGGAAAATCATCCTTTGGGGAGGTGAGGTTAAGGTCAAAAAATTACGCACAAATACATAATCCCCCTATGTCTTTAATGATAGGTATTATGTTCAAAACCCACTAGGAATAATCAATGGGTTGAATGAAGTCAACAAAGAGGAGGTGTTGAAGCTCTTTTTTTATAAGAAGGGCTATGTGAGGATATATTTCTCAAAGTTTCTATCTAACATGATTTTCTTCATGATTGGTTACAATGTTATGGGTCACAATGGCTAGGTCAATACTAGGCATGTCAACATATGACCAAGCGAATGCAATGATATGGTCCTAGAAGAAGGTAGAGAAGTCTTGAAGTTCCTCAGTGGTGATAGATTAGCCAAGTTTGACAACATGAGGGTTACTCAAAGTGCCTATGTTAATATCCATAGTGGATTCATTCAACATGGTTGAGGTTTCTAGAGGTAAGTATTTTTGGATGGAGGAATTAGGTGAACCAAGGTAGTTTAGAATAGAATCATCATCCTAGTATTGAACAGTGTTTATGGTATGAGATTCTTATCCCACAAATTTAGGATGTGTTATAGAAATTGATAAGGGTGCCCCTTATTTTTCATAAGTCAAAGGGCCAAGGCTGATCATATTGATAATTAAAAAAGTTAGGTGGGATGATGTCCTCATCCTCATACTCAGTGTATGGGATGTTGGTGATGAAGGGGTTTCTTCTTCAACAATGATAGTGAAAGGTTGTGTTGATTTATTATTGTAGGGTAGAATGAATCCAAGGTCGTGCTTCTCATGAGGCTTTCAGGTCTTAATTGAGATCAATGTGTCCAAGCCATGCTCATATCATCCTAATCCAAATAGTTTCCAAGCACACCCATGAAGGTATAGTTTGTCAAAGTTTGGGTTGTCCAAGTAAGAAAAGGTGGAGGTGAGTGGTTGAGGTGAAGTGGGTGAATCAACAATGCTAAGTGGTTTGTCAAGTCCCCCATAGATGAAGTTGGTTTGATAGCTGGGAGGTCCTATAGGAATAATGGATCCAATGTTGGGATCATAACCTAGTTGATGGTTGAGTTTCTCATATTATTGGGGAGTGTAGAAGGCATCAAGGGTGAAGAGATGGTATTCTCCAAGGGTGTGGTGTTGGAAGGTATATTCTAGGGGATTAGTGGTGGGTATATAGTCTATGGGAATAGATGAACTGGTAGATGCCTCCAAGGAAGGGGAAGTAATGTCTTCATTTCCCATGGTTAATGCCTTGGTGGTGGATGCTTAGGATGTTTTTGTTGAGGGTAGGAGGATGTCATTAGGCTGTTAGGTCATGCTTCATGATTCAAAAGGGATTGGGTTAACTTGTATGATACAAGCTAACCTTCATGTTCCAACTTGACACAATGATAGAGGGTAGAAGGTACACAACCCATAGAGTGGATCCAAGGTCTCCCTAGTATAATATTATACTAAAATTCATCTTTGACCATATAGAAATGTTCAAGGAGTGTACGAGGTCCTAGATAAATGTGGAGAACCATAATTCCCAAGGTAGTGGTCATAGTGTCATTAAAGGATCTAAGGATAGTAGAAGTTTTGGACATGACATTATCTAATAATTTGAGTTGGTTATAGTCATGGGAACAGATGGCATTTATGCTAGCTCCCCCATTAACTATAACCCATTTGATGTGGGTTTTGTTTATATGGGTAGTAATAAAGAGAGGAGGATTTGGGTCCTTACGGTAGATAAAAGGTATCTCAGAGTCATTGAAGGTAAAAAGGGTGGAGAGTTGGAGAGCACCTACAAAGGCTTGTATAGGTTAGGAGTTTCCTGGTCTTAACTCAATGGCTTGCATAGCCTCTATCATGCCCTAGTGATGGTAAGGTGAGGTGGGAATGAGGTCATAGAGGCTCATCTTAGCTGGGGTCTTATGGAGTTACTTAAGAATGACCCTCTTGATGGATTCAGAAGGGTTATCTTAAGAGGTGCCTAAGATGGTCACTTTGGGCTTAGCTAAAGATGAAGAGATTAGGAACTAGTTTAGTTTATGATGATAAGATGGGTATGTCTATGGAATAGATACCTTGGTATTCCTTTTATCCTTTTTTTGTGATCATGTGACCACATTAATGGTGTGGATAGAAGGAAAAGATGTGATATGAGGCTAGGTAGGTTCCTTGCCACTCTAAGGTGAGAGTGGGGGGTTATGCATGCTTTATAAAATGACTGTTAGGTGCATTGGAAGAGGGGTTGATGAAAGTTCATCCGATAAAATATCAAATTATTCATATAGTTGATGGATAGTAGCATAGAGAGATTTACAATTTTCCATGTCATGTTTGCATGTTCTATGGTAGGAATAGACTTGATGGTCACTATACCAGGTTAGTTTTGAACCAAGATGATTGAAAGGTCTGATAAGAGGTAAGGTGAGTAAAGAATATTTGATAAACCTTTTAAAAATGGTTGAGTAAGACTTATCTACAGGGTGGGAAGGGCATAGAGGTTGTGGCTTTGGTTGGTAAGTTAGGTGTTTTGGTGATAGGGGGTTTTAGTAAGGTGGTGTTTATAGTTAAAGGTTTTGGTTTGGGCATGTTGGTGGTTAGAGTGTTCAAGGTTGGTAGTCTAACCTTTGATAATTTTGGAAAAATGAACCTATTAAATAGTAAGTGGGCTAGTGTAACCAATAGTGGTGGGTGGCATATGTTAAAAGGAGCCTTCTTCTCAAGCAAAGTTGACGGATGACATCCCAAGATGGAAGGTAAGGTGGGAGGAGGTAGATTCCTAGCCATATGGACTTGTAATGGCTTTACCTCTTTGGTTGGTTTGGGTTGAGGCTTGGGTATAGGTTTGGATGTGGTTAATTCCACTTTTAGGGATGGGCAGACCAAACTCCATTAGGGAAGGCGCCAAGATTTGTGAAGGGTTGGGTTTGATGTTTGATTATTTGAGATATGATTGTCTTGGTTGACTGAAAGGGTGAGGGGTTTTCAGAAGTCTTGATTAGTTTAAGAGGGGGTGAAGAAATGATAGATTGGTTGGTTAAAGGTATGGCATAAGGTCAGGGTTTAATGATGTAAGGGAGCCTTAGCTATTTTTAGAAAATGGTTTGATCCGTATCCAATTTTAAGGCTAATTTTAATTTATGAGCTAATATAGAGAAAGGTTTGTGTACTAGTTTTAATCTCTAGGTAGTAAGTACAAAGGATAAACTCATAGGATGGGGAAGATGGGTGGTAGTTTGGTCTATTTCCTCAAGCAAGGGATATAAGGTTAAAATAGGTGGTTTCTATGTGAGAGGTGTTGGTGATGAATTATCTTCTTTAGGGATAATGTCCATAGGAGTAGTGGTTTAATCATTAGTTAGGGGAGATGGTGAATTAGTAATGGTTATTTGATCAAATATGTTAGTGAATGTGGTATTTGATGATTCCAAATCCTCTATGAGTGAATTTAGGGAGAAAGGCACCTCGTTGATTTAGGTATCTGAAGGAGGGGAGGGTAACTCCACCACCTCGATAGATGAGATAGGGGAGGAATAGGTAGATTATGTGATCAAGTCTTCATGTACAAGTGTATCAAGGACCATATTGACCATGTGGGCTTCATGGGAGCATTAGACATGTGTGTCATCAATTTTGGTAGGGGCATGGCTGGGAAAAGGTTTCCTAAATATGTCAATAGCTTGATTTTGAAGGGGATTAGGGTTATCCAACATAAGCTCCTCCTTATCAATAAGGATCTAAAAACATTCTTAAAGGTATTACATTGGCTAACATCATGTATAATTACCTGATGAAAAGCATAAAGCTCATTGTCATTTTACTAAGTAGGTGTAGGACAAGAAGAATCAAACTGTTGAGGAGGTTAGATTTTAATAGCTTCTCTAGAACTGAGGCATAAGATTCTCCAAGTGGAGTGAACTATTTTTGGCTATTTTAGTTTGGATTTCTTGTGTTTTGGGTAGAGGTAATGGGAGAATTTTTTTGATTGACATTGGGTGTAGGGGTGGTTTTAAGGACAACTACATTTGTATTTCCCCTGCTCTTGGTTTTGGTATTGGATTGGTTGCCTAGTTTGGAAGAAGAGGTTTCATTAGCTTTGAATGTAGATTTCTTATTTTGTAACTTTAATTTACCCTCATCTATGGATTGGTTATCTAGCTTACATGCCATGGTAAAAGCTTCATGAAAAGTTTTGAAGCTTTTAACACGCAGTATAGAAGAAATATGTTTGATGTAGGCTCAAGCAAAAAGCTCTATAAGTTTAGGTTGAGGCAAATAAAATGAAAGATGATCAATCAATATTCTCTAATGAGTGATAAAATTGGCAATTGATTCATCATTGAATTTCCTGATAGAATAGAGGTTGGTGAAATAGACCTTCTTGAAAATTTTAATGGAAAAATGATCTAAGAAGACCTAAGCTAATTGGGTGAAAGAAAATATTGAATGCTTGGTGATGGCACTATACCAATTAAGTGTTGAGATGCATAAAGACATAGGTAAGGTACAAAGGAAAAGGGCATAATCATTGTAAATTATGTAACATACATATCTAACATCCCTAAGGTGTTATTTTGGGTCTTCTTTGCTCTAAAATTTGGTAAAGTTTTGAAGCTCCCATTGAGGAGGGTAAGGTTAATAGGCACAGAGGGATGAATAGGTTTATTACAAATCTGATCATAGGAGAGGATGTTATAAGCCCCTAAAATGGATGACTCAAGGTTCATCATCTTTTCCATGAGCATTTTCATTAAGTTGGTTTGAGGTGGTGCACCTAAAGGATCATAAGGTACATATTATGGTTGTGGTTGAGTGATATACTAGTAATTAGTTGGTAGTTAAGGGGATACCACATATTGGAATGTGGATGATAGAGGTTGGGTAGGTGGTATGTAGGGGTAGGTAGATGATGGTGGTTGGGTAGTGGGTGCATACCCTTGTGGGTTAGGTATGTATCCTAGGTTGGGCATGATGGGTACCTATTGAGGGATTCCTATAGGTTGGTATGGGAAGTAGTTGGGTTGGTGATAAAATATGAGGTAGTGACCTTCATGTTAATGGGTGGTGAAGTAGAGGGTATGGATACCATCAAGTTTGATAGGTGACATTGATTAATGGGTTAGGGTTGATATGGGGAAGGTTGGTAATACTGATGGTAAGTACTCCAATAGTGGGAAAAGTATGATGGGTTAGTGGTTAGGTTATTTCTAAGGTGGAGGAGTCATTGGTAAGCGCAAAAGGTGTAAGGTTAATAGTTGGTTGGATCAGTTGGTTTTCAATTATGGAATTAAAATGGTTAGTAAAAGAAGATACCTGGGTAGTCAAAGGTTGGGTATTTACCATGGAAATATAAACATCCCCCATAAGGTTGGATGACATACCATAAGGAGGATCTAGAGATGGAGTTGAAACTAGGGCATGGTGAGGGGAGGTGTTAAGGTAGTGATGAAGAGAAACTGGTTTATTGTCCAAAAAAGTGGTAAAGTCTATCTCCCTAAGAAAATACCTAAGGAAAAGTAGGGGTTCCTAAAGGATGGGGTGAATTTTCTACTTCAGAGATGTACTCCATAGATGGTGAAGTAGAAGGGGTTAGTTGGTCCAATGACAAGTTCTACTCCATTAGGTCTCTTTCTTGTTAGTGAGTGAGAACCATGCAAGAAAGGGGGAGAGAATACAAGAATAAAATCACCACTAAAACAAGAATAAGATAATAAAATTATCAAGAAAATAAAGACACACACTATAAAGTATGTTAATCCTAAAGGTTAGTTTTAATCTTGCTTTTGGCTTATGCCTTAGTTTTGAAGAAGTATGTAGCTCAAAGTGGTTTGTAGAATAGGTACTATAGAGGTAATCTATGGTTGGTTTTGGGTTTCTTATGTGATCAAAATAATATGTATTTGAATTTGATACATGGCTTAGAATTGGGGATTACCCCCTCACTTCACACATCGTAGTGATAAGGGTGTCAAGTGTTTTGCCAATATATATCAAATTCTAGAGTTTATACTCAACCGAATAGCTAAGTTGGTTATCACCTTGATAATGACCTCCAAGTAGGATTTTTAGTAAAGGGTAAGGTGACTGATGGGTGAAGAAATCCTAATCAGGGATTTTCTCAAATTATTTTGATGTTTAGCTAATGAAAGCGGTTTGGCTAGTGTGTGCAATAAAAGCAGTGCTATGATAAGATTATTATGATTCAATTCAAAGTGAAATAATTTTAAAAACAAAAAATCGATGTATTTTATTTTAATCCCAAAAGAAATTTTAGTTTAAATTATGAGAAAAAATAGAGAGAAGAGCATACAAATGCAAAGAAAAAACATGAGTAGAGATTCTAGGTCCCACCAAGTATGCTAGAATGTTTCATGTAAATTTTAATTTTAAGTTATAATAAAGAGAGAAAATAAACTTGATATGGGTATGGTTGAAAAAACTATTTTTTTGTACACGTATTGAGTTAGAAGATTGTGAAGAGATCTTGTTTGTCTTGGGAGGAATACCTGTAGATAAGAAGGGACTAAAGCAAACTTATTTGTTAGATAAATAGTTGGGTGGAGTTCCTAGTGATAGTTAGATCCCAAAATCTAGAGCTTCCTTAGGGGATATCAATCCACACATTTTAAATAATTGAATTCACAAAATTGGAAAGAAAGTACTTGAATCAATAATCAAAAGGTACTGAAATTGAACACAAGACTACTTGTTTAGAAAATACACTAGAAATGACCAAATTAGTGATAAACTAATTAATACTAGTGCCAAGGGGTTGGGGCATGCTTTAGAAAATTTGAAATGGGTCTATGAATGATTAAGAACACAAAAAATTAGGTTTGGTTGGGGGTAGATGGGTGAAAAAAAATTGCTAGTTTTCACTACCACATTAACCCTCAGTGGTTAAAGTGACCGTTAGTGATCAAGCTAACCATCAATGGTTGGGTAGACCATTTTTAGTTGAGTCAGCCATCAGTGGTTACTATGTAATTTCTAGGTTATTAATTTCTAAATAATGGGATCTAAAAGATGGATTTTAGGAGATGCACAAGGGTTGGGTTGATTGTAAAATGGAAACAAAGTAAATGAATATTAACAAACAAGTACTTTTATCTTACACAAAGTTGATCAGATGAGTGGTTGAATTAGTTAATCTATTGGTGGAATATGGCTTGATTCCAATAGAGTAATGATACTTGAGAACTTGATTGAGAGATGACGATGGGTCAACTCTCAATAAGATTTCTAATGATGTTGATGATGTTAATGACACTAATGATTTTGATTGACCTATAATAGAACACTCCTAGATCCCTGAGCTCTTAATAATTATTGTAGATGGATCTCTCTTTCAGGCTCCTCTCTTCTTATAGGCATAAGCAAGAGGTGGAATTCAAGGTGCAACTAGGCCATTTAAATATAATTTTTCCATGTAAAGGCTCATACCAAGATTTAGATGAGTTATATGTATAAAAGGTTGGTATATGATTGCATACCTCTTGTTGAGGATGTATACCCTGGCCTTTAATGTTCAAGGTTTCCCAAGGGCAATCATCTATGATTACCCTGATCATCGATGGTCAGGTTCCCAAAGGAAAAATGTCTTAGAGGCTAAGTTGAGTCAGTTTGTGAAACTAATTGTGTGTGAACTTGGTTAGTCCATATTGGTGTAGATTGGTCCCAAGAGGATCCTAGGTAGGCCTAAGGGTATTTTTGACATTCAAAATCATAGTGTGTAGATTTTTGATGTCTATAATACTCAATATTTCAATTCATAAAATAGAATATGACATATAGCTTTTTATGCTTACTCTCCATAGAATATGAGATTTGTGAGATTTGAACATAGATTTACTTGTAAATGTGATTTTCACACAAATCTTAAGGGAAATGTTGAATAAAATTTTGCATGGCAGGTAGAGTTGGTAGTCTAATTTAGTAATTGAATTGGTACCACCCATACTTCAATTATTTGAGCCAATTAGGAATTCTTCATTATACAAAACTACACTATTCTATGCACCACAAATTTATACAAATTTAGGTTCACCATTTAAGGTCTATTTAGAATTTCACTAAATATCCCTAATATATGAATAAAGAATACATATTTCTTGATTTCCCACATAGTTTACAAGTTGTTTTTCCCATAGAAAACACATACTCAGTCCTCATTTTCATAATAAATAGAGTTATAATATTCAAACACAAAATATCCTTTAACAGAGGGTCATTTTAAAGGACAAACCAAAGCAAAGCTCAATGTTACCTTATTAAAATATAAATACATATGACCCTACATAAAATATAATGGTACATATGGCCCTACATAGATTGTAATCCTTAACTTATTTAGGACAAATTCATTCTTATTTATGATCATAGAAGGGAAAATGGTCATTGAATAAGTTAAACAACGAAAGAATCCCATAGTTTTTTATAAATGTGAAAAAAATGAATCTATATCTTATTAATGCAAACAAAATCCCCAATATAGGAAGCAAGAATGGGTATGTGGAAAATAAGAAAATGCTTTAGATAAGTACATTCATAGTGTGTTCACACCTATCTTAAATTTACCTATACTTACTATTTCTCAAGCCCTATTTTACCTTGGTAGAGGCCCACTATACATAAGGTTAAGCTTGTCCAAGATTTTTTTTTTGTTAATAATTTTTTGTTATACATAAGGACAAGATCTTGTATTCAGGGTCATATGCACTAAGAATTTATTTTTATACGTAAGGACAAGCTCTTATATACAGGGTCATATGTAATATAAATTTAGAGGAAGAGAGATATTCACCATGGTAGAACAAATACTAAAGAGGCTCCTATACACCCTATTCATTTGACCAAGGCATTCTAGTGCAGATGTAGGGTCATATGCACCATGAATTTAGAGGAAGAGATTTGTTTAACATGGTATAATAGGGTGTATAGGAGTCTCTCTATTATTTTTCATAGATTCAGGAATATATATCATTATCACAAGGACATAAGATAGATAGAGCTTGAGTCAATGTCTACTTTCCCTTTTTTGATCACAAATACAAAAAATAGGGCATAGAATCTACTACCACTCTCCATTTTGTTTTGTGAAACTTGGTAAGAAGAATATCTAAGACCAAAAACAAAGGTCAAAGGAAATTATTTTCTCCTAAAATGAGTAAATATATTACTACTCCCTCTCACTAAAACACTGCATACACAACAAAACACAAAAAGGAGGGCATATAATCTTCCACCACTCTCCATTTTTCCTTGTGAAACACAATGCTTACATTAACTAAATTTATATAAAACATTCATGTGTTCCCATTAAACTCTTTTTCCCATTAAAAACTAAAACCCATTGGTAATTGAAGGCATTAGTTATATTAGTTTATCATTCTCATGAGGATATAATGATATATAGAGCTTGAGATTATCAGATCCAATATATTGAACACCAAGGTAGGTAAACCAAGTAATGAAAATAATTCAAACATTAAAAAACACATAGCCAACATGTTGGATATTAGGAATTCCTTTAGTGCAGTAGAACGCATATGCATTGGAATGCCTTAGTCAAATGAATAGTGTGTATAGGAGCCTCTCTAGTATTCTTTACAAATTTAGGAATATTTATGATCATAGAAGGGAAAGTGGACATTGAATAAGCTAAAAAAGAAAGAAATACCAAAGATTTTTATAAATGTGAAAAAATCAAATCCATAACTTATTAACACAGAGAAAATACCCAATATATAAAACAAGAATTGTTTATTGTCTTTCAAAGATACCTGATATGCTAATAAATAGGTAGAAGGGTTCAAAAAAGATAAGATATGGGAAGCAACCACAACTAAAACTAAAAAAAAACATCCAACTCATGGGTAGTATTGAACCAGGTCATCATAGAACCAAATGGGGTAATCTCAGACCAAGTTATATAGGAATGAAATGGTTTAATCTCAAACTAGGTCAAATAATAATGAAATGGCTTAATCTTGAACTAGGCCGCACAACAATGAAATGGGTTAATCATGAACGAGGTCCAAAAAGGGCATAGGTCACAAGTAAATTCAATATTCCCATCCAATCCTCTTTTCTCACCTAGGTAACCACCAACTTCACTGCATAGGTTAATTAATTAAAATTCTAATAGTGAGTGGGAATTTAATTAAAATACTAACCATGATTGACAATCATGGTTGGGTTAGTATTTATTATTATGTGAGTGGTGAGGATTATGTTGATGACTCAAACTCTAATCATTGGTGACCATAACGACTCTAACACTATTTGTTGATGACTAGCACATGTCAGGAGTTAGTGTGTGTTGGTTAAGCTCATCATCTTCAAAACTATGATCCAAACCTTTGGTGTTTGCCTCAAAATATAATTCCTCCAATGTAATAAAAGGTGAAGTCAAGACCATTTGACTTTAGGTTAGTTTAAATATATATATATATATATATATATATACTTTTAGAATATCTAATCACAAAAAGCAATTATGGATGTATACAAGACATGGAATGACTAGTGGATAGAGGAGCTGGTAGGATTTTAATGTGTAGATAGATTCTCTACAAAGTAGATGGGATTTAAAATCATAAACAACAAGGAATACCCTATCTATATGTTATGATGGTTTTGGCAATGCTGTAAAAGCTATAGTTCCATTAAAAAACTTTGAGAACTTAGAAAAATTCAAGGAAACCACTAACCACAATTAAAGATCAAGATAAAATTTAATTCAATAAGTGGTATCCCAATGAATATAAATAACTTATCAGAGTTATGAAGGGATGTAGATGAAAGATTAGATGGTAAAAAATAGAAGAAAAGTTATTGCCCAAAATAGTGTTGTATGTGAAATATTTAGATCTATAGCTCTCTTATGTGTGAAATAAAAAAAGAGATGAAGCTCCCTTGTTTTGTTTATGTAACAAATTATTGTTCCTTTTAATCAATATAGTTAGATTAACATTTCTTATATTTACAATTTTGGCTTCTTTTTTCTTTATTATATTTCATTTGGTATCAAAGCTTGAAATGGATTTTTTTTGGAGCAAATTTGAATAATCCTCAAATTCCTTAATGTATTGGAAACATTTATGAGTATTGGTCAATCATAATGAATTTTTTGTTTAGTTATCAAGATATATGGGATTTTGTAAAGAATGGCTTCCCTGAATCCATTGCTGTAACATCATATAATGTATTATCTCAAGAAAATAAGGATTTTTTTAATGATAACATAAAAAATAAGTCAAAGGCTCTCTTCTACATCTTTCAGAGAATGCATGAAAGTGTCTTCCTAAGGGTTGTAATAAAAACAAGATCAAATCAAGCATGGACATCCTCCAATCTACATATCAAGGAATGGCTAAGGTAAAAATTATAATGTTGAAAGTGTCACAAAGATATTTTGAGATAGTCTATAGGGGACTTTGAATTAATAAATTAAATTTTTACTCAAGTCATTGGTCTAGTTAATCTTATTAGGGATCATAGCGATACTTTTGAAGACAAGAGAATAGTAAAAAAAATCTTATAAGTCTACCCATAGAGGTTTATTCTATTGTTGTGACTATATAAGAGGCACAAAAGCTTTCACAATTCTATGTAGATGAGATTCATTCATCTCCAATTTGTCATGAGCATAAGCTAAGTTATTCTTATATCTCTTTTTTGGACTATGATTTCAAGTCATATGTTTTTATTAGTCATGGTAGGGGTAGAGGGAGGTTTGAATTTAGAGGAAAAGGAAGAAATTCATCAAAAGGTATAAGTACTAGTAAAACACATTCAAGTGGTAGCAACACAAGACAAAATCCAAGTCAAAATTAGTCTCATGTCCAATTTTATGACAAGTCTGAAGTCTAATGTCATTACTAAAAAAAATATAGTCATTATGTATGAGTGTAGATAAGGACAGTTTTATTTCAATAAGAAAAATGCAAACTTTTATAGAGAAAATTAGAATCAGGGTAATGTGTTTCTTACATTTAATGTTGTTCAGGAGTGTTCAAAAGATGTCAAATATATAGATTCAAAGTTGTAAGAGACACATGAAAAGAAATTTAGTAATGTTTTCCAATATAAATAAGTCAATAAAATAAATTTTACTTTACACAATGATAATAGAGTGTCATTCATAGGAAAAGATAATGTCAATATTCTAAGTAGGGAGAAAAAAGTTATTATAGATGTTTATTATGTTCCTAATTTAAAGCATAATTTGATGAACATTGGATTTCTTGTTCAGAATGGGAATAGAGTGTTTTTCAAAAATATTGAATGTGTATTTATGGACCAATTTCCAAGAAATCAACTAGTATCCAAAGTCCAAATTACCATCAACAGAATGTTCCCTTTGTGGTTAAAACTAGATTTGAGGATGTAATTTTATCAAGTTCACCCCTTAGTGATATCTTACATAGTTCCACACTTAACCCATCAAGATATAGTTCAATAGGTAGCTTTCTATGGGAGAAAGGGGAAATGGCCCCATATATATGTATCGGCTAGATTTCATATAGTTGGTTTGGGGTTGGGTAATATGTATGTGTGTGCACGCACATGTGTGTGTGGCTCTTCTGATTGATCCTAGTCCTCGTAAAAGTAGACAATAATTGAGACTAGGGATATATATTTATATCCATATGGGGATGGGGTATAAATAAAATATGAGAATTATCTTTAGAATTTGAGATTTGGACACTTGAATTTTGGAGGTCTAAATTTACCACACACAAAAAATATGGTAAAAGGTATGCCATTGATAGAAAAACTAGATGTGGAGGGTGTATTTTTTGAAAGCACCATAGAAAACCATTCCCATTTGACAACTCAATTAGAGAAAATGAACTATTGGATATTATTTACTCCAATTTTTGTTGACAAATTTAGACACCTTCAATTTGTGGATGATTTTTGTTTTTGATACTCATTGATGACTACACTAGAAAGACATGCATTTTCTAAAGCATAAATTTGATGTTTTTAATATTTTGTCCATTTCAAATCCCTAGTTGAGAAGAAAAACTTTCACAAAAACAAAGTTTTGATAATAGACAAAGGTGGAAAATATATATGAAATGTTTTCCTAAATTTTTACAAGGATCATGGAATCCACAAGTAGTTTACAGTTAGGTATACACCTAAAAAAATGGCATGGAAGAGATAAATAATATAAAAATCAGGGACATGGCTAAGAGTATGTTGAAGGCCAATTTTTTTCTAAATTAGTGTTTGACAAACACTATAGCATGTGTAGTCTACATAATGAATAGATGCCTGATAAAGAGTGTTAAGAACATGAGTTCATAGGAAACATGGAGAAGAAGAAAGCATAGAGTTGTTTAGATATGATTGTTCAAATGTGTGGAATATTCATGTCTCAAATGAATTGGGAAAGAAATTAGATAACAATGGATAAAAATTTATCTTTGTAGGATACAATGAGAGCACAAAAGCTAAAACAATATATAATCTAATAACCATAAATGTGATAATCAATAGAGATGTGCAATTTATAGAATAATAAGCATGGGCTGAAAGTTTGGAAAAAATAGTGAGTATTATTTCACAAAAGAAGAAGCATGGCATATAAGTTTGGAGAAAACAACAAGTATTGCAGTAGGTTTACTTGAAGATGATAGTGAAGTATTAACACTAGTAGGTATTCCCTATATGGTATCTCCTTCTTGTTAGAGTAGGCTTTTATACCGCTATATGGTTTTTACTACACAAGTTGTGTAGCTTGCTTAGTTGTCATAATAAGTTATTAAGGAAATTATGGCTTAACTTATTTTCTAATTTGGAGTTATTTTTTACTTCTCTATAAATGTACCTTTCCTAAATCTATTCTAGTTAATGAATGATAATGTAATTTATTTTTTCTTATGTTTGATTTCAATTCTATAATAGACTATCTCTTCTACGTATTTCATTATGAATGTTACAAAATTTGTCCATTTATGTCTATTTAGTCCTGATCCTAGATTGTGGCCCATGTTGATATGGTATGAAAGTGATTCTGGTATCCAAATTCCATTGTTTCTATAATGAAATCTTGAATTTTTGACTTACATGACATATATCTATCATTATTTGACCTTCCATATTATAGATTCAAAATTTCTCAACATTTATCTCCTTATATGGTCTTTTGATGATCCATATTTAGAAAAAGAACAATAAAAAAGTCATTTTTTATAGGTCTAATTTTTATTGTTAGTTTTTGTGAAAAATTGCATGCGCCATTGAATTTAGAAAGTGTCAAAACTAGGATTAGATATAAACATACCTTAGTTTCATAACATTTTTTTAGCCCTTTTTGAGGGTTTGGAGGAGTTTTATTAGAATCCACACAAATCCACATAACTGAGACTTGAAGGATTTTTGTAAAAATTTTAATTGTTTTCTAAAGAAATTTAGTGTTTTATTTTTTGTTTTTCTATTTATTTAATGGATCTAAAGTTTTTGGGCAATTTTAAGAATTGGTAGAATTATGCTCCTACATATTCATCCTTGGGTCTCAACTCCTACACAAAAACTAAGTGGATCCTGACCCCTGCATGAAAATTTGGTAAATTCTAGCCCTTGCTAGGAAATTTAATGGATTGATAATGTTTGAAATAGTTTTGACCCTACTCGAACAATTACCAGAGCTAAATCCCAACTTAGATTTCTAATTGAACCCAAACCCTACTCAAATAATTGTCAAATCCTAAACCATGTTTAGACCATAACTATAACTTAATCCAGGCTTGATTTTTTTTAGAACCTTAGGCATACTTTGATGGAAGGTAGAACCTAAGATTTGCTCAGACATTCATTGGATCTCAAGCCTTACTCAAATGCTTTTTATATTTTACCACTTGCTCAGACACTCATTAGATTCTACAACCTATTTAGATGTTCACAGGATTCTAACACATACTTTGAGTCATGTCAAGTTATACCCTATACTCAGGTAGTCACTAGAATCCACATCTTACATGGATAAGTTTGTGCCTTACTTGGATCTAAACACTATTTTTAGACATAACAATATGCATGTATATGTCAATTTTAAACTAGCAAGAACTGATAATATTCATTGAGAAAGTAGTAAAGGGACATCATTCTGATGGAGGGGGAAATCATCCTAGATAATATCTCTTAGTCATATGGGATTTTATCCCTTAGTCATAACTAATGTAAAGGGCATTAAATTTTGCTAAGAGAGTCGGGTCTAAAGTTTGTGCAAGCCAATTTTAATTTTAAAAGGTGGAGGATTTTCAAGATCTTCAAACTTATATAGTTTTTATTAGGTAGCTCCTTTTAGGGCCCCATTGTTTTAAAATACAAAATTTTAAGCTTTGCATATTGACAACAATATAAAACCTTGTAAAATTGAATCTCTTTAAGCTTAGTGGGGGATTTTATTTCCTTATCTCTTTCATACTATATGATTCTAAAAACAATTCCTCTATACACTTTGGATCAAAATATGGTTTCATTTCTTACACCATTAAACTATCACGAATGGAAAACCGAATAGCAAATCTTCTTGAGGAATAAATATTTACACTAAATCATGATAGACACTAAAATAGAACAAACACTAGATGTAATGATCTGGAGGATTTTCACTCTTCATATGGTTTAGAATAATTAATTAATATAATATTTAATGGTATTTTTAATTTACCATGGGATATGTATTTAATCAATTAATATCCTATTTAAATAGTTTTTTTTTAAAAAAATAAAATAAAATTACCATGGGATATATTTAATTAATTAAATATCCTATTTAATGGTTTTCAATCTACCATTGGATATTTTGTTCCGAAAAATATACTATTCCCTCTCCTAAATGGATAGTTATTTAAAATAGTCATGAGATATATTTTTAATTTTTTTATCTCATAAATGAAGAATCCTACCAATCTTATATTATCAAAAATACATAAAGATTATTTTAAAGAATTGATGTGGTATTTTAATCATGGTTTATTAAGATAATCATGTTTGCATGTTTTTTTAAAAATCCAAGTTTTTATTCCACCAAAGAAATGTGGGGTTGACTTCTTGGAGTTTGTTAAAAAAAGTCATGGGAATATTTCAATTCTTTAATCTCATGAGTTAAACTCTACTTTATTTTGCCCACTTGCAAAGAATCATATAGTTGGTGGAAAGATATTTGGTTCTTGATTTATTTTAGTGGGGAGATTATATTTTTATTTTGATGGAGATTTACATGCATATTAATCTTTTGTTAAAAGATTATCCTAAGTATTTCACTCCAAGATTATTCAAATACAATGTGGTATCTAGTTTGGATAAGTTTATTGCATGGTAATATTTATTTACCAAGAAAGTGCAAATCTTGATCTTGAATTACTAATCTTGATCTTGGCTTAAGTAGTCTTGACATACATTTAATCTTGACGTGGAATCTTTTTAAAGAATTGTTTCTACATTCAATTGAGAATTATTATTATGCTTACTACATTGAAAATTATGTGATAATTTAATTCTTTAAAACTTCTTGAAGATTCTTGATAGATGTTGCATGCAAAAACATTGACGGCAAAGGGTTTATAGCTAGCAAAGATTATTCAACATATTATGTGGGGAAGTTTAATTATTTGCTATTTATGATAGCATGGATCAGTTTTGGCACTAATTCTATGCCATTATCCATGCTTAGTTATATGCCAAGGTTGTTGAATTTTATTTGGGAATTTTTGGTTTTGAGCAATTGTAGAGCAAAACCAATTACATGTAGCAAGTAATCCCAAAGAGCCAATGCCATGCTATGAAAATAAGAAAAATATCAATTCAAGTAAATTGATAGTACCCTGAGGAAATTTCTTATTGCCCAGCCAACATTATTTTTAACAATATAGACATAAATTCAAGTTTATTTTACATAAAAAATAATAGGATTTTGTTAGAAGCGACAGTGGATTTTACATAGAGGAATTTCTTAGATAGAGATATATCTGGGTTTCAGAGGCAGCAAGAACCTCAGGTAAGTTAAAAAGGTTTATTTGTATTTGTAGCATAGAAATATTATCTTGTATGGAAAAATCATATTTTACTCATATAGGTTTTATAATTATTCTCAAAGAATTTAAATAGATCAAAACACTCATTTTTCAATTTTTTTATGATCTAAAATTCTTTCAATCTCATTAATTAAATTATAAAATGAATATAAAGTAATTTTTAGATTTATTTAAATGGAAATTGAAAAATGAATATTTAGTTTTAATCCAAGCAGAGTGTAAAGTTTTTTATAAGCTCAGATTTTTGGATCAAATTTAATTATTTTTGTAAAATAATTAAGAGATTATTTTAGAGAGATAAAATATTTATGGAATGGTTGAGATGAAAAAAAAAATTACATGAGTTTACTAAATCACTCATATTTAGAATTGTTGAGATTTACATTTTGATTAAAAAGTCAATTTTTTTTAAAGAAATTTTGGAAATTGATATATTTATTTATAAAAAAATCCATTTCCTATTTTATTTAATTGGGGAAATGAGAATTCTACAATGAAATATATTATAATTATGGAATTGAGAGTTTTAGTATCCATTTAAAAATGGTGTGATTTATCTATAAGGTAAATTTAGTTTACGGATTAGTTTGGTATCAAAGCAGTTATAATGTATAGATTAGCTTTTGATTGTGTGGAAATTTGAATTCAGTTTTAGTATTGGTTGGATTCATTACAAACTATTATTTACTCCATTTGAAGTGTTAGAAGTATAGATTGTTTGCAAGAATAGGAAACCATGGGCAAGTTATCCAAATAAGAGAAGCTTATTGAGCTTGAAGTATTTAATATGTAGATTTAGGAAGAGAAATCTTTCCTAAGAGCAAAGTTATACTCTTTGGAAGAGGAGATTGAAATATTGAAAAAAGAGTTGAAAGCTAAGGATGATCTCTTTTTGAGTTTTCAAAATGATGAGGGCACAAAGAATAAAAATAAGTTCATTATACATACAAGACCTTCCTCTCTCACAAGTGCAAAAATAGATTCATTAAGCACTGTAAGTGAATGCGAATCACCAATTACTTTTATTTTCCATCATGAATTTGGTAAAAAGGATTTGTGTAAGTTTGAACAACATAATAGAGGTATAAGTTCAAAATTACTTGTTAAAATGAGATTGAATGCAAAAAGGCCTTAGAAAATATGGCCAAAGTATTACTAACCCCATTTAGATAGAGGATAAGCCTCATCATGTAGGTTTGAGATACAAATTTGGTATTCAGAATGAAATAGGTGAATGATCTAATAAAATAGAAGCAAGAGGTGCTACAGATAAGTGTAAACCATCTCAGATGAAGGTAAAACACATTTTTTCATCACACTTGTAATAATATTGATTTAAATTCTACCAGATAACATAAATATTCCAATGTTCCTTTTGATTGTAGTATACAAAATTTGTGGTATATTTATCCATGCAATTTTTATGGATTGTCTAACCACTGTGTAGCCAAATGTTGGAAATGTAAATATTTATTATGAAAGATTTGGAAAGACCACTCTTATAGATAGTGTTATGAGAATGGAAATAAGAGTAAGTTTTCCAAAATAGTGGACAAATGTTTTTGTACTCATTGTAATAGGGAAGGATATGAGGTTAATAGGTGTTGGCAACTTCATCCCAAACAACATTAGAGAGTTTTTAAAAATGAAAGCATTATTAAACCAATAGTTTCAGATATAACCCATGCAAAAATTTAGGTAAAATTTAAAGATAATCTGGTTAAGTAGTTTGGAAAGTAATTCCTTAGTTTCATGTTTGCATAGTTTTGATAGTTTATTAGTTTGTAAACATTCAAAGCAATTTTTGGGATTCCATTTAAGAGGAATATATTTTAGTTTTGAACATAATTTTTGGAACTACTAGTTGTGAGAAAATCCAAGAGACAAGGTTATCGTACTTGGATTATTTTCTCATGTTTATGGTTTTGCTAAGCTCTGTTTATTCTCCTAAATAAGTATTTGAGTCCCTGATGCATTGGCAAAGGAATTAACTCAAATTTAAACTTTGAGATATTTTCAAATAATTTTAAGATTTGAATTTGGTTTATTGAAGTAACCTATAGATAAAATCCGAGGGACACGGTTATCATACTTGGATTATTTTTCTCCCATTTGGGTTTTGGAAAAAATTCATTTTTAAACCTTGACAATAGTATATGTAGATTATATGGGGCATGATCAGTATGCCTATTTTGAGAAAATTTACATTTTAGTATATATATTGAGAAGGTATTTCACTTCTATATACAATTTAGTATTGGATAGATATTTATTTCACTTACATTTTAGGGATTTAGCTTGATTTTTGAATCATTACCATGATATTTTACGAAAGAATTGTTTGCAGCATCAGAGAGTGATTTGACATTTTAGAGACCATAAAGATCTTATTATGAAGGTTTGATCCGAAGGATTTTAACTCTTTATATGGTTTGGAATAATTAATTAATATCTTATTTAATGGTATTTTTTAATTTTACCATGGGATATATATTTAATCAATTAATATCCTATTTAAATGATTTTTTTTTTAATTTTACCATGGGATATATTTAATTAATTAATTATTCTATTTAATGGTATTTTTATTTTACCATGGGATATATATTTAATTAATTAATATCCTATTTTATGGTTTTTTTTTATTTTACCATGGGATATATTTAATTAATTAAATATTTTATTTAATGGTTTTTAATCTATCATTGGATATTTTATTCTCAAAAATATACTATTTCCACTCCCACATGGATAGTTATTTAAAATAGTCATGGGATATAGTTCTAATTCTTTATCCCATAAATCAAGAATCCTACCACTCTTATATAATGAAAAAGACAAATATTCTTCTAAAGAATTGATGTGGTAGTTTAATTATGGGTTATTTAAGATAATCATGGTTGCATGTTTTCTTTTAAATCTAAGTCTTTATTTCATGTAAGAAATGTAGGGTTGAATTCTTGGAGGTTTGTTAAATAAAGTCATAGGAATATTTTAATTCTTCAATCTTATGAGTTAAAATCCACTTTATTTTCCCCACTTGTAAAGAATCATACAGTTGGTGGAAAGATATTTGGTTCTTAATTTATTTTAGTGGGGAGATTATGTTTTTATTTTGATAGAGATTTACATGCATATTAATCTTTTGTTAAAAGATTATCCAAAGTCTTTAACTCCAAGATTATTCAAATACAATGTGGTATTTAATTTGGACAAGTTTATTACATGCTAATATTTATTTACCAAGAAAGTACAAATCTTGATCTTGACTTAAGGAGTCTTAACATACATTTAATCTTGGCAAGGAATCTTTTTAAAGAATTGTTTCTACATTTAAGTGGGAATTATTATTATTTTTGTTGTTGTTGTTGTTGTTGTTATTGTTGTTGGTGTTATTATTACATTGAAAATTATGTGGTAATTTAATTATTTAAATCTTATTTAAGATTCTTGACAGATGTATGCAGAAACATTGACACCAAAGGGTTTATAACTAGCAAAGATTATTCAACATATTATGTGAGGAAATTTAATTATTTGCTATTTATGATAGTGTGGATCAATTTTGGTACTAATTTTATGCCATTATATACATTCTACTATATGCTAATGATGTTAAATTCTATTTTAGGATTTTTGGTTTTGATCAGTTGTAGAGCAAAACTGAATACATGTAGTAAGAAATCCTAGAGAGCCAACACCATGCTCTCAAAATGGGGAAAAAATTAGTGAAATTGTTAGTACCTTGAGAAAATTTGTTATTGTCCTTTCAACATTATTATTGAGAATATATATATCATTGTAAGGTTATTTTATAGAAATAGTAACAAGACTTTGGCAAAGGCAGTAGTGGATTTTACACAGAGGAATTTTTCAAATAAAGATATATCTAAATTTTAGAGGCAACAAGAACCTTAGGTAAATTAAAAAGGTTTACTTTTATTTGTTACATAGATAGATTATTTGGTATGAAAGAATTCTGTTTTACTCAGAGAGGTTTTCTAATTATTCTCAAAGAGTTTTTAATAAATCGAAACACTCATAGAGTAGACCCAAGGACATAGCCATTTGGTGAGCCTTGTAAACAAATCTTTTATGTCATTTTTCAATTTTTTCTTTGTGATCTAAAATTCTTTCAATTTATTTAATTAAATTATGGAATGTTTATAAAGTAATTTTTAGATTTATTTAAAGGGAATTATAAAAATAAGTATTTAGTTTTAATCCAAGCAAACTGTAAATATTTTTATAAACTCATATTTTTGAATCAAATTTAATTATTTTTGTAAAATAATTAAGAGATTAGTTTATATAAATAAAATATTTTTGGAATGGTTTAGATGAACAAAAAATTATACGATTTTATTAAATCACTCATATTTAAAATTGTTGAGATTTACATTCTGATTAAAAAGTCAAATTTTTAAAATTGATATATTTATTTTATAAAATTAAATTCATTTTCTATTTTATTTAATTGGGGAAATGAGAATTCTACAACCAATTCTATTTTAATTATGAAATTGAGAGTTTTAGTATCCATTTGAAATTTTTTGTGATTTATCTATAGGGGTAAATCTGGTTTACAGATCATGTAAAGAAGTGAAATGATTTAATAGAGTTGACAAGATCTACATTCTATTATGCCTATCTATTTCACCTGACTTGATATTTCACATTAAATATAAAAATTATCCCAATGATGTTTGGACCATACTAAAAAACTCTTTGGGAAGCAATATGTAATCAGGGGTCATGAGCTAGAGAATGAATTCATTAGTTTGAGTCTAGGCAACTTTGAAACTATAAAATTATTCTTCACCAAATTCAAATCACTTAGGTTGTAGTTAAAAATGTGTAGCATAGACAAAAGGTTGTTATTCATGGGCTTATACTAAGAGGGGGTGAATATGTATAAGATAATACTTCAATATTTTAAATTTAATCAACCACAAAAATAATAAGCATTCAAGATCTAGTAATTAATAACACAAGAGAACACATGATTTACATGGAAAACCTTTCAAGAGAAAACCATGGAAATATATATATATATATATATATATATATATATATATATATATATATATATATATAACTCTAATAAAATGTTTGTAGGCACCAACCTACTGGAGACACCAATCTCAAAACCAAGCACCAACTCAATAAATTTGTGAGCACTCACCCACTAGAGACACCAATCCTCTTTGCCAAGTACCAACTTGACCAATTCATGACCACTGATCTACAGGAGCACCAACCCCTAGACTATGAGGTATCGACCCCAAGCCAAATTGATTCCACCATCTATGATTGCTTTTTCAATCAAATGATGAATTTGATCCTCTTACACTATCTCTCTCACTAATTTTATTACATACTTTCTACTCTCTTCTCTTTCACTATTCTTAAATGGTATTCTTCATTAAAATAAATCTACCCTTCATACTTATTTTCTTAAGAGATATTCTATTTCATTTTCTCCTCTTTCTCTCTTCCTTCTCTCTCACACTTATATGATCTTCAATCAAATTGAATGTTTGTAATACTTCCACATTTTTTATACCTTATATAGCCTTTAAAGGATGCATCCCATCCAAGAGGCACCTTTTCACTAGAAGATGTGACAGTCCATTTTTCTATCAAAATTTCCATTGTTAATTTTATTAACATTTCCAACGACATGTCCATTGACTTATAGAAACAATTCCATTCATTTCCAACAACACTTCTAATAAAAAATTTGTTCACTTCTAGAAACACTTTGGTTCACTTATGGTAACAATTTTATTTAACATTTATGTTCATATCAATTACAATTCCTTTGACATCAATGACAATTATTCTAATAATTTCTCTCTTTGTCATTGATCTCAATCTCCATGAATTAGTATATGAACTCCTCCTTTCTATGGTTTTCCTCCTTTTCTCTTCATGTCTTCAATTCTCCCCTTTTGACATCAATGGAAAAGGGTTGTCTAGGGTTCTCCTATTATTGTAGTGCTCCCCTTTTCTTTCTCCCTCCCCCTTTGACATAAATGGCAAAGGGTTATACAAACTCTCACAAGATAATCCATATATAGCCTTCTTTATCCTTAGACCTAAAAAAATGTTCAAATATATGATCCTTGACTCATTTCACATAAGAAATAATTCCATACTTCACATTCTTCTCAAGGGACCTGAGTTATCTCCCCTTAATTCCATGTTCCTCCTAATCACACCACTTGAAGCCACAAACCAAAAGATAAAAACCAAAACATTCACAACTTCTCACAAGATTTACATAACTTATTTAAACACACCTTCACCCTTGAATAAGCTACCAACTTCATACCAATCTCTAAACTGCTTGGACCCAAAAGATAAATACACCTTTTATTATGAAGCTCACCACTATGACTGATCTAAACATCAAAAACATGATCAAAGAAATGAAACTCATCTGAATCCATTGTCATAATATATATCAAGACACTAAAACATATCAAGCTACCTCAAACTGATATAAAAATTTATCTATCAACTCACCTTTATGACTTTCTTGTCATGCAACATAGCCAAGACCTAACAAGCATCCACCATGCTTCTTCTTGAAGTAAAATTTCTCCTCAAAGCCTAGAGGAGACATCCCACACAAAGGGTCCTAGAACAAAGTTAACCTAAGATATTCTCACATCTCCTCTATTACTTATTTGATCCTCTTATATACATAAGACTAATTTATTTCTCTTAGAATCTATTTAGGCATGTCTAACCTGTTTGACTCACTGGCCTCAACATCGATGATGTTGTTCATCTTCTCAACTCTTGCAACTATCTTACCTACCAACACACTATCATTATAAACTAATAATAGGGAATCTTTATAAGCCTCATGCTCAACTATAATAAGAGATTCTATTTTATCTATAGGCTACTTATGACTAGTATTCACTATCTTTTATACAATCCCTGATAATAAGAGTTTCACATAATCCTTTTTATCTATTTTTTTTCCATTGTAACAAGTAATCCATTCTCACTCTTAGACTCAATTTGATCAACCTTTACTATCTTAGGTATCCAAAACTAAGTTTGCCCTTTTTCATACCTTTTAGTGGATCCATAACATTTGACATACCTTAAGTATCTCTGTAATCCATTTGGACATATAGCCAACCTTATAATAACAAAAAAAAGCACCATTTCTCATACCTTGTTATTGAAGGTGACTAAGATCTCCCTTTGACTCATTTATTCTCATCAAATAGTCTCTTTTACTATAACCAACATGATGGAAAATAAAATAATTCCCATAAAAATAATTGAAAAACCTAAAATCATTGGGCTACCTGATTGGCTTCTTTAATTTACCATTCAAACTTGCATTTTTATTACCTTGGACTGATATCTCATGATTTTTCTTAGCCTTGACTATAAGCCTCTCATTCTTACCCTTCAAAGAACCTAACTCAGCGTTCAACTAATCACACTCTTATTATCTTGATATCAAACTTAAATATTCAACCTCTATCTAATTCTTAAGATCTTGAATAGACATATTATCTTATTTATTTATAAATGCAACTTGTGCTACAAATAATCTCTTTATTATTTTTAGGGGTACTCAAAAGTACCTACTATGATACCAATTGTTAAGCATAATCTTATACTGAGAGGGGGTTGAATTAGTATAAGATAATATTTTAATATTTTAATTTTAATAAACCACAATAACCATAAACATTCAAGATCTAGCAGTTAATAATATAAGACAACACAAGATTTATGTTGAAAACCTTTAGGGAGAAAACCATGGTAAAATATTTATTATATATATATTTTACTCTTTTATAATGTTTACAGGAACTAACCTACTAGAGACACCAATACCTAATCCAAGCACCAACTCAATCAATTTATGAGCACCCAACCATTGGAGATATCAATTCCCTTTGCCAAGCACCAATCTAGATAACTCATGAGCACCGACCCATAGGACCACCAACCCCTAGATTATGAGGCACTGACCCCAAGCCAAATTGATTCTACCATCTGTGAATGGTTATTCAATCGAATGATGGATTTGCTTCTCTTACATTTTATCTCTCACATATTTGCTTATATAATTTTTAATCTCCTCTCTTTCACAATTCTCAAATGATAATCTTCATTAAAATAAACCTACCCTTCACACTTCTTTTCTTAAGAGATGTTCTATTTCATTTTTTGTTCTTCCTTCTCTCTCACACTTATATGATCTTCATTTAAATCAAATGCTTCTAATATTTCCACATCTATTCTCCCATATATAGCCTTTAAAGGATGTGTCCCATCCAAGAGGCACCTCTTCACCAAAATATGTGTCCATTGACATTTATATCGACAATTCTATTAACATTTCCATTAACATTTCTATTCACTTTCAACAATAATTTTGTTTGACATTTCCATTCATATCCATTATAATTCTTTTGACATAAATGAAAATTATTCCAACAAAAATATGAATGATTTATTCATTTAATCCTTACCAAATTAGGTTATGGATTTTTTTTTCTTGTTTCTACCTTTTATACCACTAGGTGTGCCCTTAGAGCTTCATGGACCATGTCATCTTTGGATGATTTTACTATTGAATTGACTCAGGATTAAGATAAAATTATTTAGATGGGTGTAATTAATTCCTCTAAATCAAATTCCTTATTTTTGAGTCATGACAAACATAAGGTTTCTAATATTAAGGAGAATAAACACAATAAGAAGGACCAAAATTAAATAAAGGGTAAGTAAATTGATGCTATGTCCAAAACATCTAATAATACCTCCTCTTTAATAAGGAAACCCAAGAGAGGATCACATGTGCCTATTGTAATAAAACTAAGTATGATGAAATAAAATTTATGGAGAAAAAACTTAATCAACCTAAAAATTCTTGAGAAAAATAACATCAGTCTTTATAATACAGTTAACCAAAGTTCATCAACACAAGAGTCTTTTAAGGTAAAGGATAATAGTAAGGGAAAAGGTAACAAAAGGACCTTATTATAGTTGCATCCCAACCTTCCACCTTGGTGATTGATTATGGTATCTTGCACCACATGGCTTCATCACATGATCTTTTTTCTTCCTTGGAGCCCTATTTTATGCCTTCCATTTTGTTGGGTGATGACACATCCATAGATATGAGTTGGAAAGGGTATGTTGAATTGAGTGATGGGACATTTAGATATGTTCTATGTGTTCCATAATTTTCAACTAATTTCTTATCTATTTATTAGAATACTAACATCAATTTAGGCAAGAGAGTTGAGTTCACACCTAATTCTATGGTTATTAAGGAATTACACAATAATGCTACATTTGCAATTGGGAAATTAGACCATGTATATTGATTACACACTTTCTCACATTTTTCTCAATATCAACCCTTTAATACTCTAGTCACTCATATAGATGGTGTGAGTAAATTATGACATGAGTGCTTTGACCATATTAACCATTTCTACCTAGAATAACTCAGTCATAATGACATGGTTTCAAGGTTACTTCATGTACATTTTATTGATGGATTTTTTTAGGGTTGCATAGTTGGTAAACATCCTGAAGATAATTTTGATAAAGGCAAACCATGGAGAGACACACAAATTTTGGTTCTCATACACAATGATATCTTTGGTCCTTTTCCATATCTTTCATTTAGTAAAACTAAATATATTCTTACTTTCATTGATGATTTTTCAAGGTATACATGGTTCTATTTTCTTAAGTAGAAGTTTGATTTATTTGATCACTTTTAGGACTTCAAGGTCCTTATATAAAAATAGTTTGGTAAATACATCAATATTTTGCACACTAACAATGGTGGTGAGTATGTCAACCATTTTTTGATAAAATCATCATTTCAAAGGGGACTATACTACAACATAAAGTTATGTACAATCTATAGTATAATGGTGTTACAAAACACAATAATATGTCCATGAAGGAAATGGAAAACTATATTCTAAACTTTAAATATTTTTCACTTCAATATTGGATTGAGTCCATCAACTCTACTTGTTATATCTAAAAATGGGTTCCTCATAAAGCATTGAAAGTAACTACTCTTTTTGAAGCATGGATCAGTAAAAAACATATAGTTGAGAATTTTCAAGTGTTTGTATTTCCTACTATGACCTCCATTCCTAAGAATAATCATAAGTTAATGGGACCTAGAATCAACCTTCAAATATTTTTTAGATAACTTGAAGGTGTTAATGGATACATGCTTCTCCATCCCACCACACATGAGTTGTTCATTAAGATAAGTGCTCATTTTAAAGAGGTCCTTAAGAATTCAAACTTGAAACTTCTCCCTCTTCCTTGGATTCACTTGGATTTGATGATAGTTATTATGATTTAGATATTACTAAGGAGCTTCCTGGTGATATAGATTCTTCTTCTAGTTTTGATGATGAGAGTAGTTATGGGAACTCACCTCCTCCCTCTCTTAGGAACTATTTAGAGGACAAATAATCTCTTCCTGAATATCCAAATTTTTTCCCTAATTGGGATAGATAGACACTACAAATATTTTTCCATTAGGTTGGAGATCCATTAGACACTAAGTAGATAGGTTCATAGTTTCAAAATTTCCACATGCATTCATTACATTTGCTTATGATCCACATTAATTTATTGATGAATATTTTGCTCATGAGTGAGATGATGTTATGGAAGAGGAGTATGTTTCCTTGTTTAGGAACAACACTTTATATTGATTCCATATTCCTAAAGGAATAAAACTTGTTCTAAGTATATGGATATATGAAAAAAAATATGTTACAAATGGTTTTGTAGACAAGTTCAAAGCACATTTGGCAAAAAATGTTTTTTCTCAAATACCTTACATTAACTATGATGAGAATATTTCCCTAGTTACCAAAATTAATTCAATCCAAATCACTCTTTCCATTACCGAAACATATTGTTATGATATTCATCAGATGGATTTGAAGATTAATTTTCTTCACAATGACCTCCAAGAAGATATATACATGGAACAACCACAAGGTTTTGTGGAGTATTATTAGTTTGCAGACTTTGAAAATGTATATATGGCCTAAAAAATTATCTTCAATCTTGGTATGATAATATAGATTCTTTTTTTCTTTTATTCAGGTTCACTAGATGTCATTTTGATTCTAATTGTAGATGCTAAATTTATACACCTTATATTAAATTTATATAGTGTTGTGTGATAATGTCCCCCCATGCATAATTATTTTTATAATTACACTTTACCATTTACCACCTAGGTTGATAAGTTAATTACTATGGTTAAATAGTAATTACCCCCTTTTTACCTTACCCTTAAAACCATAAAATCAAATAAATCACATAAAATATAAAAACATCTTTTTTATCCTTATTACTCCTTTTACCCAACCTTGTTCCATGGCTATAACAACATGAATGACATTAGAAGTCATTTTAACCTTCTTTTACCCTGTGCCAACCCATTAGAATAGTTTTTCATTCAACTTCTCCTATTTTGGGTAAATTGACATCAATCCATAAATAGCCATCAGACCTCCATTTTTGAAGAGGATGGTGATTACACTTTTACCTTTGAAACTCTACCAAAATCTCACTGCAGCTCGCATACAAACATTGTGAAAGCACTATTATCTTGAAGAATCTCCATTTAAATCATCATCAAGAGGATTTTTTGAAATTTATTCTCTCATCCCATCATTTTTTATTTTATATCAAAAAGGTTAGTACTTAAATCCATTTTTGTTTAGTTTCTCAAATTTATCATCTTCTATGTCTGATAGGTATTTAGTTTTATTTATTTTATCAATTTTTTGGCCTATTATTATAGTCAAATTAGTATTCAATTAGCTTACACATAATCAATATCAATTCATTTGAATCAATGTCAATTATGTTGAATCAACATCGATTCTCATCTATTCTATTAAGGGGTTTTAAACATCTTACTTTCTATTGTCCCCAAAAAATGAGTGACATTTTTGGGACAACTTATGAACTATTTTGGTTCATCAGACCAAAATTTCTCTCTTCCCTTCTCAAAATTTGTTTTGAGCTTTCAAATTCCTCATTTTAAAGCTTTTTCTATGAAGGGATTCATTGGTTCAATAGGTTAAAAAAAATATTCTATAGGCGAGTTCAATCAAAAGAACAAGCTTCTAACACTCAGTCGTTTCTAGGATTGGTTCAATGCCTCGGTTCAATCAAAAGAGTTCAATTGGAAAATGATAAAGGACAAAGGCATTGAACCATTGAGCTTGGAACCAATTTGGTTCAAAATTTCAATGGGTTCAAGGTTCAAAGGTTAAACCAAAGCTTAGAAAGATAAAGGAAGCAGTGTTTGAGTGAGACACAAAATAAACCAATGAATTGATTAAACTTTGAACCAAAAGAGTTCAAAGTTCAATGGTTTAACATGGTTCAAAAGTTCAAAGTCAGCCTCAAGCAAAGAGAGAAGCAACATGGATGATTCCAAAGGCAAGTTCAATGAAAGCAATGGTTCAACTAAGGAGCAAGAAAGTGATTAAACCAAGGAGCTGAGAAGGCTGCCCAAACCATTGAAACAATCAACCAATGACATCCCCATAGAAGTCAAATTTAAGGTAAGGGAATATCCATTTAAATTAAAATAAAGCATAGAACTTGAAGGAACAACCAAGCGACTAGCTAAAAAGATAGCCCGATAGCTCAAATCACAACAGGAAGAGACAAAAGTAGAAAAGACAAAAGTAGAAAGAGGGAAAAGCTCAAAATGTTTACACAAAAGTAATTTCAGTAGGTGGAATAGTCCACTAAGTAGGTATTTTGGCTTGCAATTTAAGGACATAGCCTATTTTTTCCTTCCATGAAGTAAAGATAAATGGATAGCTATGCAGACGTTAGACAGGACAGACCAGATGATCCAAACTCGAGAAAAGACATATGGGATGAAATGACATGCCATATTTAAGATAGCTGCCCTATTTTTAATGCAGTCCTTTGACAAACTTGAAAATGCATTCAAGGCATTAAATGTGTAGCATGGGCCATTCCATGGAAAAGAAGCACCCAAGTCTTTCTTGGAGCGCTATATATTGTAATCTCTCATTTGTTACAAAGGAGACTTCTCATTTTTACAAGAGCAAAACTTTGCCCATTTTGAAAGAAGAAGACTGAGACTTTGAGCTCAGGTTGTAATTTCATTTCCATTGTTATCTTAATGAGAAAGTAAGTTATTCATAGACTTTATGCTGTTCTGACTTGTGTCATCTAAAGGTGTCCTTATTCATTTAATTTGGTGCATAGAATTAACTATGAGAAGACTTTGTGCTTTCACAATTGATTTTAGTCTATATTTTCCTTTCCTTTTTATGTGAGGATTCTAAGGTGACTTTGTGCTCCCATTATCCTTTATGATATACTCTTTGGGTAGTTGAGGTGGAGACTTTGAGCTTTGTTTCATCTTATTGTTCTTACATTCTTTTGATCACTGGTTATTTCACTACCTGAAAAAAACTCTTACTGTTTCCTGTAAGGACACTTTTGAAAGAAGAGAAGTGCCTTCAACATTTATAGCTAGTATTTTCTCCTTTGTCTATGTGCATCATCTCTGAAAGAAGAGAGATGGATGGTTTGTCTTACTTTCTGCTTATTTATATTGTATATAGCTCAGCATATTTAATAGGGAACCTCCCCTTGATGAGAGGAGAGATTTGTCCCCTTGTGATGCAGTAAACTTGCACATATAGATGACCAATCTCCCTATGCTATGGTGATAGGAAATATTTTGAATGCCAGTTAGCTGGTTGACAAAATATTCACCCAACAATTTTTGGTGACACCACTGGGGACACAGTTATTATGTGCAATTTGGAACCTCAAGTTTTAGATTGAAACATCACCTATGTCTTACCCATAATCATTATAACCCTTATCCATTATAGAGTCTGGTGACCCTATCCCATGTCTTACCCACTATCATTAGCCTTACCATCCTCCATCTCCATTTCCATTACTTTATTTGGTCTACAAAACTAGAGCTACTGGGAAAGAGTGCGTAGTTTGAAGCCTTAAGCCTCAAGCTGAAGCTAAGCTAGTCCTTTCCCATTTTTTGTTCTACAATTTGGCCACTCCACCTAAATTTGTTATCCCTATTTGTCATAATTAAATCATGGCAGTTTGAGGCCCATGGGATAACTCTTTTGGCCCACTCAACTTGACTCCACCTCTGCATGAACTTCCACACAGTTCAAGAAAGAATTTCCCCAAATTCTTTGGTGATGGGAAGGTTCATCTTGATGAACACATTATAGCTTTTATCATAGCCTACAGTGTAATAAGGGTGGAATTTGAAGACATAGTAGTCAGGTTATTCATGGAGACACTACAAGGTGCTACTGTAGATTGGTTCTACCATCTGTAAATTGGTTCAGTGATTGATTGGGATACACTCAAAGCCATGTTTGAAGCCAGGTTCAAGTCTATAGAGGATGCACATGCTTTGTTGGCCCAGCTCACTTAGATGAAGAAGGAACCTCATGAGCCTATGAGGTATTTTATTTCCAAGTTCAACAAGTTGAGGCACAAGATTCCCATGATCACCCAGCTGACACCATAAAATCTCATGTGTTTCTTCATCAACTCATAACTACCTAAAGTGAGTTTTTTGTTGAGACGGGCTAGACACATAGACGTTGAGGCTACTCAAGAATTGGCTACTGAGCTAGAAGATGACCTTCTCTTGGTAGGAAATATAAGGAGAGATCCTAATAGAGCTAAACCCTCTTCATCCTTTGAATACTCACCCACAGTCACCACTAACCCAATGGTACAAAAGTTGGCAAATGAATTGTTAGCCTTGAAAAGGCAAATGGCATAAGGTATGTCTTATGCTCCTCTATATAAAGATATACCAAGGAGGACATTCCCTAATCAACCATATGAAGGCAATGCTGCCAAGAATCAGGGATAGCAAAATTGCCTTCCTCCTCCATAGAGGAACCTCATCATTGAAGCACCTCTAGCCAACTCAGCAATTGGATATTTGGAAACAAAGCATAATTTATTTTTCCAACCTAAGTTTAATCAAGAAAATAATGTTGACCTCTTCATGGAGGATCAAGAAGATTCAGTTAGTGACTCCATCATTAATTTCTTGGATTACCAGGATGAACCTAGAAGTGAAGGTGATGCAGATGAGGGACCATATGTTGTGTTCACCCAGTCCCAGAACTAGTCAGCTCAGCAAGCTGATAAAGGAAAAATAGAGAAGTGACCTCAACCAGCAATTTCAATTATTTAACATGGAACCACTCTGTCTTTCTAGCCAAAGGACCTAGTGGTTGCTAAAGAAGTAAGTATCCCAAATAGTTTTGCAACTTCTACTTCAATTTCATAGTCCAGTCATCCTGCCCCTCCCAAAAACCAAAAGGATGAACTCCCATCCTCTATGCCTAGTCCAATTTAATCATTTGACATAACTGATCATGTCAAAAAGACCAAAAGTCAAATGACTAAATTTAAAGTCCTATAGTCCAACCCTGATTAGTTGCACAAGTTGGCACAAGATGTTAAGACCCAAACATCAGCCCCTGAAGCTCAAATTTTATTTGAGTTTTCAGGCAGGGGTGATTACTTCTTGACCACAGAGGACATCCATGCTCCTAGAGATGAAAGTCTAGTAGGTGGTGATCCAAGAATTAATTCAAACTAGACATCAGAAGGATTGGTAGGGCACAATACAAATGAAAAAGGGTCTTTCATCTCTTATGAAGAGAAATCTGACAGAATATCCATTTCTGGTGATGTTTAGATTTGAGAAATGGATGGCAGCAATTCTTCTATAGGTGTTGGGGCCAAGTTGGTGTTGATATCTCCTAAGGGGGATATTCTTCCTTATTTACATGAGTTGTAGTTTAACAACACCAACAACACTGCCGAGTATGAATCACTATTACTCAAATGGGGAGCTACTCGAGACAAAGGAGCTGCTGAGCTAGTGGTCTGCCATGTGTCTAAAGGGGACAATCAAGACATGTACTAGACTAAACTATTAGAATATCAAATTATGGTAATAGACCAATCTGCTTCCCACTAGAATCAAAAAAGGGACTCTGAAGGAGAACCAAGATTCACGGTTCTTAGACTAGAAAACAAGTTTTGCCAAGGGGAAGCAAGAGAAGAGAACCGAGAGGAAGACATAGAAAAGTTGTTTCCTGGTGGAGAGTTCCATTCACCCATCACTGATTCTGGGGAGAAAATGGCTTCTTGCTGGTTTATCAGGATAGAGCACCATTTTTACTGCCTCTCAGGGGGTAGCATCTGAGGTACTCCAATTCTTGAAGTATCAGACAAGATCATCTGTACATATGTATATTTGTATAGTCTTTATTTATATTTTGTGCTTTTCATTTTCTTTTTTTGGAGCTTTTCTTCTTGGGTAGTGTGACTCTATAACCCAATGGCACACTTCAAGGCATCAGAGATTTTGGTTTCTACTCCGCTCAGCTATTCCAAGTTTTCAACTGAAGGAAGTTCCCCAACTGGAGCCAGCTATTGTCCCAAAAAAATGAGTGACATTTTTGGGACAACCTATGAACTATTTTGGTTCATCAGACCAAAATTTCTCTCTTCCCTTCTCAAAATTTGTTTTGAGCTTCAAATTCCTCATTTTTAAGCTTTTTCTGTGAAGGGATTCATTGGTTCAATAGGTTAAAAAAAGCTTCTGCAGGTGAGTTCAGTCAAAAGAATAAGCTTCTAACACTCAGTCATTTCCAGGATTGGTTCAACACCTTGGTTCAATCAAAAGAGTTCAATTGGAAAATGATAAAGGACAAAGGCATTGAACCATTGAGATTTGAACCACTTTGGTTCAAAATTCCAATGGGTTCAAGGTTCAAAGGTTTAACCAAAGCCTAGAAATATAAAGGAAGGAGTGTTTGAGTGAGACACAGAATAAAGCAATGAACTGATTGAACTTTGAACTGAAAGAGTTCAAAGTTCAATGGTTCAACATGGTTCAAAATTTCAAAGGTGGCCTCAAGCAAAGAGAGAAGCAACATGGATGATTCCAAAGGCAAGTTCAAATGAAAGCGATGGTTCAACCAAGGATATTCACATACTTTGTGTTGTTCTGACTTGTGTCATCTGAATGTGTCCTTATTCATTTAATTTGGTGCACAAAATTAGTGAAGGTAACAAAGAAGTGTTTTGAAACCAACTGTGAGAAGACTTTGTGCTTTCACAATTGATTTCAGTCTATGTTTTCCTTTCCTTTTTGTGTTGAGGATTTTGGGGCAACTTTGTGCCCCCATTATCCTTTGTGATATACTCTTTGGGTAGTTGAGGTGGAGACTTTGAGCTCTATTTCATCTTGTTATTCCTATGTTCTTTTGATCACTGGTTATTTCACTACCTAAAAGAAACTCCTCCTATTTCCTATAAAGACACTTCTAAAAGAAGAGAAGTGCCTTCAGTGTTTATAGCCAAGATTTTCTCCTTTGTCTATGTGCATCATCTCTAAAAGAAGAGAGATTGATGGTTTGTCCCACCCTTGTGTCTTACTTTCTACTTATTTATATTGTATATAGCTCCACATATTTAATAGTGAACCTCCCCTTGATGAGAGGAGAGATTTGTCCCCTTGTGATGTAGTAAACTTGCACATCTGGATGACCAATCTCCTTATGCTGTGGTGATAGGAACTATTTTAAATGCTAGTTATTTGGTTGACAAAATATTCACCTAACACTTTCTATGTCAAAACTATGTTTTATCTATAAGTCTCTATTTTAATCTATTTTTAGATTCTATTTTCATCAATTTATCAAAAATACAAAGTGTTATTATAGTCTATTTTATAAATTTAATAGTATTTAGAAGATTGATGTTGATCCATCTGAATTGACATCGATCTTATAAGATCAACATTGATCCCTATTACATCTTTAAAACATCCTATAAATCTAATATCTATTTTCTAACATACTATTTTGTTCATGTAGATGACCTTGCCTAATTTAGTAAATGATTCAGTTAGCATATTTGATCTTCACATAGCCCCTCAACCTCTCTTTGTAGATCAGAGTGATATAGCTTTTGAGCTAGGACTTTATCTTATGATTTCAATACGTTATTTCACCTATATTGATGAGCTATTGGCCATAATTCAAGAAGACATAGACATTGATAATGAATTATGGGATGCATATTTTGATCATATAAATCTTCTCATTAATTGATTATCTTCAGCATTGTTTACTTCTATCCATATCTATATTTTTAATTTCATGTTTAAAATAAATTTGAATGTTTGAACATGGGTTGACATTTCTTTGAGAAATCATGCTGCTTCTTGGGACTGGTTTGCAACTAGGCAGCCCACCCATCTATCTATTAATTAATTTTTTATTTGAGTGTGGTGTATTATAGGTCATTCCTCTCCAACCAAAGATGATTTCTCACAATCAAGCTTGATCCATGGTGCACAACCAACCATCCCTATCTCTAGATAATCTTAAAAACCCTACTTATACTTTGTCTTTATTAGTTAATCAGATGACATTAAAAGAAACAAAAAATTACTAAAACATTTTGGCATGCCTAGTGGGACCCATAAGGTCTCATTTTTCTTTATTAAAAATTAATTCTTGAATTTTAAACTCTCTTTTCCCTTTCTTTGTTTGTTGTATTCATTCAAAGAAATTTAAACTTTGCATTTTATTTCCTCTTAAGATTAAATAAATTACATTCATTTTTCTTGCTTAGGTTCTTTCACATAGAATAATCTAGCCAATAATCTATCATATTCATCACTTTATCCACACACAAACCAAATCAGTATCATAATTAACACATCTAAACACTTGACATAAGGAAATTGGTGGGGATTTCATTACCTCACAACAACCTTTTTCTTGGTGATCCTACTTGGATTTCACCACCAAGGGGAGGACCAACTTAGTTCCCTAGCTGAGTATAATATTTGGACCATTGATACACCATTAGCTAAGCACATGCACTAGTTATGGGATTATGAAGTGAGGGTAGCAATCCCTAAGTACCAGGCCATGTATTAATACTAGTACAAACTTCTTTGAGCACCAAGATAAACTACCTGAAATTATCCTTAGATTTCCATTTCATAGGACCTTTGTTATATAGTTCTTTTCTACCTTCTTTTTTAGATCTTAAAAGTTAAAAAAGTGTTAAAAATTTTCTTTGGAATAACTTTTAGTGTGTATATCTTTCATTCATACTTAAAAACAAGATAATTCAAAAGGATTTTTTTATTTGTTTGTATTATCTTCACTTTTATTTTTTTATTTCATGGTGTTAACTAGATAATAATTAAAAAGGTGAGAATCCAAGGAGGTTGTTACACTTTTCCTATGGAGCATACACCTAGTCCTATTTCTTCCCCTGAATCCTTAAAAAATTTGGTGTTTTTACAATATTACCCTTGAGGAGATCCATCCTTTGAAAAAATATTGGATAATAACCCTCTTGCTCTTAATCATTATTTGAATAGTTGAGAAATACATATTTCTCCTTCCCCCTATGCCCAAAACTCTCCACATAGGTTTGGGATGCCTTTTAAGAGAACTTGAGAGCTTACCACAACCATGGTAAATTTTTTTATCAGATCTCCTCCACCTAACTCTAATGCTTAGATATCATAACCTTTAGAGAACTAACCATTCATAGTATTTGTTAGTTCTCCAATCATTACATAGGTCCAAAATATTACTTAGCCTATACCTCCCATACCTTCTCAAACATTAATAAGATAGATTCCTATAAGCCTCCCTCCCATAAAAACAACTTTAACACATACCTCACAACAAATCCCATTCAATCAACCTTTCCAAAATTACATCTCCTTAGTTTCCCAATATATGGCCTCATCAAAACCAACCATAGATGCTCAATTATAGTCTTTCCCACAATAGAATGTTTCATTACAAATCCCCCAGTACATGGCAACATCTCAACCCATTATGTCTACCATAGCAGGATATTTTCCATCATAGCCCATGTCCACCACTTTACCAAACTATAAACCCCTTCAATAGAATGTCTTAGGAGGTATGCCTCAGGGTAATACTTAGATATATCTCATAAACATCCTTATGAATGGGATGGCTAGTTTGGAAGCCTCCACCTTTGGACATAACAATATGCTCACATATGAACAAATTTGTAATGATCCAATCCATCCCTCTGTCCCTATTCGACCATACCCATCACAGTGGGAGCTTTCTCAATTCATTAAATTTCAAAATAAATAATATCCCAAATATCATCTTATATCCTTTCAACACACATGTTATCTTATAGCACATGATGATTCCCTTCTACTTAGGACTTTTCCCATATTATTTGCAAGATCTGCATTAGATTGGTAAAATTCCATTCCACAACATTCCCTCAACTCCTTTAGATAGTTGGCCCAAGTTTTTATAGAACACTTCTTGATTAATATTTCCTAAAAATTGACTATCACTAATCTTTATGCTATTAGAAAGTTTGAGGATGAATCCTTATTAGACTTTGTAGCTCAATGATGTAACTTAATCAACCAACTAACCTTTCCCTTGCCACAGACAAAATTAATTGAATTATTTTCTTAATCTTGTGTAAAACATATATCATCTATGTTACAAATTTAAAATTTTAAGACATTTAATGAAGCTTTTACCATGGCCCATAAGCTTGAAATCCATGGCATTGAACAAGGGAAAGTTAAGTTGTGTGGTAACAACTTTAAGTTTGACTCATCCAAAAATAATAGCCATAATCCTAAACCAAAAGGGGTAGAAAATGTAATTAATTTAAAAACTTCCTTCCCTTTGGCATCCAACCAATCTAGAGATTCTATCTCTTAGACATAGAAACCTAGGGGTCTTACTCATTTTCATTTTAAAAAATTTCCTCCTAAGAAATATACCCCTATAGGAGAGTCTTATGCTTCAATATTAGATGAACTCTTATAAGTAAATGTCATTGAGCTCCCTCTGATTAAACGAATTGATAATATGCATCCTAAACCCACTTGGTATAAATAAGATGAATTTGGTGCTTACCATAGGGTAATAAGACATGACATTGAATGGTGTCAATCCTTTGAATTATTAGTGTAAAACTTTATTAACAAAGGGGACCTTCAATTGGAAAATCCCAATGTTCCTCCTAACCAGTCTTTAGATATTTTGAAGTATCTATTTCCTAACCATCCATCCACATTGAATGCCATCTAAACTAACCCTAAGGAAATGCAAAATCAAATCCAACACTTGATTAATATGATCCATAAATAGCTACTACCTAGAGAAATCCCAGAATAACCTATGGTCTTGGATCTCCTTATAGGATATCATTTTGATTTAAGTCAACAAGATATCATTAAACCTAGTCCCCTAATTCTCATAAAATTACCTGATCTCATTACATGGGACCATTCACATGAACCATCCCCTTCACCCTCTTGTGCTGAATATCCTAAAAAGGAAAATGAAATTTCTTCTCAAGATGTTATAGATAAACATCTTGTCACTTCTAAAGCTACTCATGTTACCCCTTTAATCCCTATCAATTTTTATCATGGAAAAAATATATCATACATTGATCATTTTTCCCAAAAATTTTCCCCTTGGAAACCATATTTTATTATAATACCTCCCTATCCTAAAGATACCAAAGGAAAGAGTAAAGTCCCATATATCGATAGTTGGGACAATTGTCTTGGCATTCCACCTCAAAAAATCATAGCTCATCCTCAGGTTAAAGTGGATATTTTTTAAACATCAAAAGGAGCAAGTCATAGTCTAAATACTCACCCCATTATTAACACCCAAAATAACAAAGGGCCTATAGCTTTTTTGTCATCCTCATCATCCATTTTAGGACCTGTCCAGCTTCTACCTTAGTCGTAGGGTCTTCTATCCAAGCACATGGAAGGATAAAAAATCCTTTTCTATTTAGTGTGCCTCCCTTTCCATATCCCTCTTCATCCACTAATGGACCATTATAAAATCCTAAAATAAAGGAGCCTAAATTTGTCCCCCTTGTAAAGGGTAAACAACAAAACTAGACAAGTAATACCCTACCACAAGATCTCATTATCAAAACCCCTATAAAAATATAACATGACACTTTGAAAGGATCTTATGATATTATTTTGAAGTAAATTTTAAATACCTCCCTTAATACATTACCACTTATATAGATTATTAACCTTCACCCTAAAAGAATTGCACAATATAAAACTTGGGAAATATGCGCATATCATAGAGTACTAGGGCATGATATGAAAAGTTATAAAGCCCTTAAGACTTTAATACAGTAGTTAATCTAGGATGATGACCTCTTAATTGATGATCTCAATTATCAAACCCCTAAGTAAAAAGTTGTTCTTCCTTCAGTTCCCCCCGTTCGTAATCCTACTAGTCCCATAAGTGATAAAGAGTCAGTAGCTTATTTATATCTACCCCTATTATACATAAATGTCATGAATGTAACTACCTAGTATTAAAACCATAATATTAATAAAAATAAGGTTTTAATTATAGGAGAATTTGTGCCTGATACGCCTAAACCACCTAGCCAAAGGACTAAAGTTTTTATTAAAAGAACTACCCCTAATGAAGCTAAGCAATTGGTTCAGATCTCTGTACTAAAATAGCTCCACCAAGTGCATGTTAAAATGTCATTGTATTAGCTTATAAATAATTCTCTACAACATTGATAGGTAATGATAGAAGCTCTCCAAGATATTTAAGTCTAACTAGATGAACCTCATCCTTTGTCTACCTTTGTAAGATCCCTTTGAATGGTCTCAATTCTTAGTATTATTGATTCTAAAATTGTTTATTTGTCACTTGAAGACCACGATCCTGCACTTTTTATTATAGCCCAAATAAATCAAACTCAAATTAAAAGGGTTATTATTGATAATGGGGTGAGCATTAATATTATCTCCTCACATGCTTTCCAGCAATTATAATTACTAAAAACAATTGTCTCCTAGTCTATAATAATCCTTCATGTATTTAATGACATGATCGCACCCATGGTAGGAAAAATTATCCTCCCCATTTTTTTGGGTCCTCATACCATTCATTAGATCTTTTATGTTATAGAAGGGATCTTTCAATACAACATTCTATTAGGATGTCCATGGATTCATGCAATGTGATGTGTACCTTCATCATTCATTAATGCCTTAAATATGAACATGAAGGTTAGGTACATATCATCCCTACTTATCCTCGCCCCTTTAAGTCATGAAACTTTACATTTTGTCCAAATGACATCATAATACCCTCACCTAACATAGTTCCATCTGCCTCTTCCAATCAAGCCTCGACTAGCATGATCATCCCTACTTCAAAATTACCTCCTTTGGAGTTCATTGACTTTATGATGCAGAAAATTTTGATAGGATAATATAAATTATTAACTCTTAATAATTTACCCACTCCTAAATAATATGTTCATCTTGATAATAAATCTTAGTATTCACCCAATTTAGGTGAGCCCATTCCTTTTGGACCAGCTTTCTTGTGCACTTAATTAACATATGGTGGGATTGATCAAGCTATATTAAATCATGATGATAATGTTTGTGTCAAACCATTTACATCTAATTTATATTTTTTTAACTAGCCTCAATTTTTTCAAACCTATCTTCATCACTGTGCCTGGAAAGGTTTTGACATGGGTAAATATGAGCATGGTCCTCATGATATCACATTAGGAGACTTCATAAATCCATACAAAAAGCATGGCTTAGGTTTTAATAGGAATTTTAAGTCTATCCCCAAACCCAATCTTCTACCATCTTTGGAAGAAGAAGATCCATCTTCCTCATCTGATACCTCTTCCTTAACTATTGACATTGTATCCATTCCATCTAACTTTTTTTAAGTAAATTTTATCTCCTTAGAACCTCTCATCTTCCACCATGATGGTGAAATATAAACCATTCCAATAATATATCCTTAGTTAATAGGATTTGATACTCCAACCATCCCTATTTTTTAGTGTCAGGATGATGAGTCAATCTTGACCCAACTAGGTGCTAAAATTCTTATTTACGTAATTCTTTTCCATCTAAAACATCTAGGTTATTAAATGAACCTACTATTGATATTAATATTAGATCCTAAGAAGTCTCAAGGATTATTAAAATTAGAAAATCCATCGATCCATAAGAAATTCAAGATTTTACTACCTTCTTATCAGATTGTAGTAAGCCTTTTCTTGGTTTTATAGTGATATGTCTAGATTGATCCCTCGATCATTATCCATAACATCATAACTTTTGTTGATGCTAAGCCAACAAAGCAAAAGCTTTAAAAGATGCATCATCACATTGCACTCCTTTTGAAAGAAGAGTTACGACACCTTTTATCCATTAAATTCATTCAATCTATTAATTATCCTCAGTGGATGTCCAACATTATTCTAGTCACTAAACCCATAGGGGGACTTTGCATTTGTACTGACTTTCATGAATTAAATATTGCTTATCTAAAACATGAATTTATGCTTCCCAATATAGACCAGTTAGTGGACTTAATAGCTAGCCATGAAATGTTATCCCTTATGGATGGTATCTCTAATTATAATCATATACTTGTTACACTAGAATATCAACATAAAATTGCATTTATTACTCCTTGGGGAACCTTCTACTATCATGTTATGCCCTTTGGCCTTAATAATGTAGGAGCCACTTATCAGTGGGCCATGACTTATATATTTCATGACATGATCCATAAAATTGTTGAAGACTATGTAGATGATCCCCTTGGAAAATCTAAATTTTGTAAAGATTACTTATCTATCTTGAAGGTCATCTTTGATCATTTGCTTCATTATCATGTGCATCTAAATCCTAAAAAGTGCATTTTCAGTGTCTTAATGGGTAAAATTTAGGTTTCATTATTTCCATTCATGTAATAGAAGGAGATCCCACTAAAATCAAGGCTATTTTAGAAATGTCTCCTCCTTCCAATCTTAAGAATCTTCATAGTTTGCAAGGTAAGCTCCAATGTATTCATCATTTTATTTCCTATATTTTTGACCATTGTCAACTCTTCCACCATTTGTTAAGGAAGGGTAGTCACTTTGTATGGGATTATAATTGTCAAGAAGGATTTAATGCACTTAAAGACTATTATTTATTGCCTCTTGTCCTTACTTCTCATAAGGAAGGGCAACCTTCCTTCCTTCATATCTTGACTATAGACCATGCTCTAAGTGTTATGCTTGCTTATCGAGATAGACATCAAAAAGAGTAGGTTGTTTATTAAATGATTCATACTCTTATAGAATATGAGATATATTTCTCACATAATTAAAAATTACGCTTGGCATTAGTTTTAGTAGCTTCCAATCTCCATCATTATCTTCTTAACTATAAGACATATGTCATTACGACTACCAATCCCCTTAAGTTCATGCATTCTAAACTATATCAAATTTAGTGAATGGATAGATGGGTCATGTTGTTAGTAGAATTTGATCTAGAGTTTCTCCATCAAAAGTTTATCGAAGGTAAAATCATTTTTGATCAATTTGATAAATCACCTCTTAGTAATAATCAACCCATTAATTGTGAATTCCTTGATGAGTCTATCACATCCACTTCCTAGTCCATCCCAAAATATGAAATGACTCTATTATTTGATGGTTCTAAGTATGAGTGCAAAAGTAGTGTATGGATTGTATTAATCCCTCCTCATAGTATCCCCATGCCTTTATATTTTAAACTAGATTTTGATTGCACCAATAACATGGCTGAGTACAAAGTTTTGATTATAAGACTCTAAACTGTTCTTACACTATGAGTCAAATCATTTGACATCTATGGGGATTCCTAGTTGGTGATCAACCAAATAACTAGCATTTATCAATGTAATAATGATGTCTTCCAAAGATATAAGACTTTGGCTAATCAACTTTTATCTGCGTTTGAATGTTAAGCTATTTAAGTTACTCCTAGGTCTACTAATAAGTTTGTAGATACTATGGCCTCTCTTTCTTCTTCTATCCCAGCTTCACCTCAGGAGTCTAAGTTATTTGTTCTCATATATCACCATAATCATCCCTCTTATACAAGGATAGATCTCCCATCCATACATAATGTTGGGGAAAATCCTAGGGAGCCATGGTATGTATAAATATTTAATTATTTATCTATAAGATTTTCTCCCCTTTATCTATCCAAGGGAGATAAGCAAATCTTCCAATAGAAGGCTGATCATTATGTCATTCTAATGGGAATTCTTTATAAGTGTGCTTTTGATAGTATTCTCTTTCATTGTCTCTAAAAGAGTGAAGCTACCTTAGCTATCCAAAAGGTCCATAATGGCTTGTGCATTTTACATTTTAATGGACATACAATCACCAAGAAAATATTATGCCTAAGTTATTATTATCCTAATTTGAATCAATATTGTTGCACCTATGTTATGAGGTGTCTAAAATGTTAATAACATGCAAACTTATCCCATGCCCCTAGTAAAGCCTTATAGGTAGCAAGAGACTTTTGGCCATTTTCCTAAATCCTCATAGCATCATGGATTTATTATCACTACCACATAGTACTTCACTAAGTGGGTAGAAGTTATGCCACTTATCTTGACCAAGGCAAAAAAAATAATGGAATTTATCCATAATCACATTATTTGTCATTTTGGGATTCCTTATAAAATTATAATAGAAAATGCTAAATATTTTAAAAATAAGAAAGTCTAGGCATTGCATGGCTCATTTAAAATCAAATTAAGTTTTTCCTCTCCTTACTATCCTCAATATAATGGTCAAATCAAAGTGTCAAATAAAACCTTAGTTAAAATCTTAACTAGATTTGTTAACAAAACTGGTAAAGATTGGCATCTTTGTGTCCTTTTTGCCTTATGGGCATATCAAACTACTAATTGAACCCCTATAGGTGCTTCTCATTTTTATCTAATCTATGGTATAGAAGTGGTACTTCTTTTGGAACTCTAGATTTTCTCACTTTGATTTTCTCTTCAAGACATAGTTTTTGATAAGGATTTTCATTAGGAACATTTATCCCAACTTGAGTTCTTAGATGAGCATCGAGAAACAGTCCTTGACCACATTTGTATATATCAATAATGGTTAAAATGAGCATATAATCAACATTGAAGAGAGCATGAGTTTAATATTGGAGATATTTTGCTTAAATAAAATTAATATGTCACTAATATAGAATGAATTAAGAGGTGTAAGTTTTCTCCTAATTGGCTCAGACCATACATCATAACTCATAAATATGGATATAGGGCATACCATTTATCCTCTCTTGATGGTAAACTAGAACGTGAACATCTTAATTCCTTGCATTTGCATCTTTTCTATAGTTAGTAAATATTGGCTCATTTGGAGTGGTTAGTTTTATCATCTCCCTTTATACCTAATAATGACATGAGAGTTATGTGGCTACCTAATAGTTATTACAATCCTTACCTTGAATATGAATACCTTGGCTCTATTCATAGAATTTTCTCTTGGATAAGTTTACCCTATATTGGGAAAAACCCCAAATCATTATTTCCCTTATCTTCTACATGACCTTATTTTACATGATAGTATAATAGTTTCATATGATCGAATCCAGAAAATTATCTTACGTAGATATTTTATGCTAGTATTAGTATCAATAGTAAAAAAATCAAAAATCCAAAAAGGGGACCAGATCAAAAGACTGATCCCTTGAAGGACAATTGTAACCAAATCTAAAAATGGTAATAATAAATAGACTGGTCCCTTAAAGGACAACTATAGAAAAGTATAAAAATATAAACCACTACCTATAAGGATGGCTGATAAGCATAAAAATGACCGCATTGATCAGTTTTCAATTTTTTACCATTTTTAAAGAGCCCTAAAATCAATAATGTATATAAAAAAATCATGTTATCAAAAGCAAAATCTCAAGAAAGCTTCCTGCATCGATCAAATTTTTAATTGTCGGCCTCTCATATTGATCAATCTACATGCTAACATAAAATGATTCTCTAAAGAGAAACTCCTCATTCTTGAAATGTGGGTGACATTGTTATCCATCCCCTATCCCACCAAAATCATCTAATCCTAATAATCATATCTCTGATCACTCCAGGTTGTGTTGATGTTTATTATCCTTTATGTTAAGGATATACATGCACATAGATGTGAGGTCCTCCTTTTGGTTATGGTCCAAGTCAATGAGGGACAAATTTATCCATCATAATGTCAAATACTCCCTAAATTCATAATCCATAAGAACATAACATCCATAAGCATAAACCATAATTTGCATCTCATTAATTAAACATAATCCATCTAAATAATCCATAAATCTCTAAACATTATTACTCATAATCCATCCATCTCAATAATCCATAAATATCTAAACATTATTAATCCATCTACCTAAATAATCGATGAATATCTAAATATAAAGCATAATCTATCCATAAAACATAAACATAGGTATATATATATATATATATATATATATATATATATATATATATATATATATATATATATATATATATATATATATATCTCAAAAGTCTATACAAATGTAATAAAGGGCTCATGACCCATATAGTGTGTATGTTTACTATGTAAAATATATCATGTTGAGATGAAATCTATCATCTCCCCTATCATCTCCTCCTCTCCCTCCTACAATGCTCCCTCTATTGATAGTGGCACTTGGGGTCCTTTGGGATCTACTATGACTAGCCACGTAGGCTACAAATCAAGGTACATGTAGTAGCCAATCTTGTACAATCCTCTTCTAATATCATAGCTTAGCTAGTGCATCTCTATACCTCTATAGTGGTACTATATCTATGGGAGTAGAGCTCAGACCTGCAGTATCTCAAGTTGGCTTTTCAACCACAAAATCTCTCATCTACTCTAGCTCAGCTCTGTAGTTGTTCCTCTCCTAAATGGCTTAGTCTCCTTGTCATATAAACCTATCAAGATCATCCCATAAACTCTATAGATAATCCTATGATATCCCCTACTCATCTTTTCATGAGGCATACTATATAGGTGCCTCATCTATGGGCTCATCTTGATCTAGGACATCTTGTGTTGGTTCCTCATGCATATGCTCATCGTATGCTAACACCTCTTATGTCACCTCTTATTGAGGCCTCAGTACTCTTTGTTGTTATCTCACCATATCTCCCATAAACTAAGTTTAATAGTCATTTATAAAGCCTACATCATCCACATCCAATGTTGTCATATCCTCTAGTGCTCCCATCAAGATGACTGTATTGTTAGTTGTTGGCTTGTCTAGCTTTGTATCCTCCCACCTATATAAGCATGGGGTTAATGGTATATCATATAGCAAGCCAAATTGGCAATGGACCCTATCAAAATAAATAACTCAATGTGGTCCATTTGTCACTCATATACCCATCTCTCTTGGGATGTATCCCTTAGCTCTACCTCTGTGTCATGATATGTTGGAAATAATATATATAGTCTCTAGATAATGTCTCTGATCTAGAGGTTCTCAAAAGGATATCTATATCATGCTAGATCCCACACTACCCTATCTAGATATGGTATGACTAAGTCATCATCCCACACTACCCTATCTAGATATGGTATGACTAAGTCATCATCCCATCAGAGGAATCCTACACTATGTACTCTATCTATGAGCCTAACCTATAGGGTCTCGAGAGGGTGAATCACTCAAATTTGCTCATAAGCCTAACAATTTAGTATGAATTTAATATCAAGCCCTAGTCGATGTCTAATATGCCTGATCTATAACTCCCTATAGATCTATCCTATTAATGTGAGTGCCTAGGTAAATATGGTCCTATTCTCAAGCATATATGTTATAAATAAAGAGAAGCTCTATGGTAACCATATTCAACTAGAATCAAGCAATACATAGAAATTCAGAGCCAACGTGAACATGGTCAATAATAACCTCTCTACTAGTGCTTGCTCAAATAGGGGATAGAATATAAACCCTCCAGTAACAAATCAGATATCTATAGCATCCTCCCCATATAATCATGCTAGTGTTGTCGCATATCCAACCTCTTCCATAGTGTATACTAGAGCTCCCTAGATAGGTAGTCTCAAGATCTGGTAAATATCCTTAGTCATAATGGTCATCTCACTTGTAAGAAGCCAAAAGGTGTTGGTGGTATAATCCTACCCCTCCATTAGTACCACTATCATTCCAATATCTTAATGGATGAAATGGTAGTATCAAATCCATCCAAATCTCACCACCTCTAAGTGCACCTAGTCCTCATCATCTAGTAACTCTCTTAGTACCTCTAGTAATGGTGGGACTCTATCCCTCAAAGAAAATATCTTGTGAGCCCATCATAATTAATATTTTATTAATTAATTTATCCTTTTCCTTTCCTTTTTTCCCTCTCCTTATCAATTGACACCAATACTTTCATATTGATGGTGATCCTTAGGGATCGATGTTGATCTATCTTGGATTGTGATCAACCATATAGATCGACATCGATCTTTCCTTTTACAAAAATGCTATGTTTTCTCCCCCATCCCTTTTATATTCCTGATCTACCCTCCCCTTATCCTATTCCCCTTAATTTTCCTCTCCTAACCCCTCCCTTAAGATACAAATACCAAAAACATTAAAAAAAATTAAAAATATAAAATCTATAGAAAAGTGTGTCACCTACCTCGTAGTGTACTCATCATCATCATCTATTCCCACTAGCCTCTATCATCTCATTTGGGTGTCCCCATATTAGCAACCCATTAGTTTTTTATTATAAAATTCTCATGCACTCAATAAATGAATGTGCCTTATTATTTATCAATGGCTTATTTATAGCCATTATTGAGATCGATGTCAATCCATATGGATTGATGTCGATTGACTGCAACCAATGTCGATTAGTTTTGATCAATGTTAATTCCCTAGCTTTCTTACTATTTATATTTTAGATGGTTTTTCCTTCTTTCCATTTACTTTTGAGCCCATTGTTTCTTGGTTTTTGTCATAGATATCCCATTTTTGTCCCTCTTATTATCCTTTAGATTGGTGAATTTTTGACCCTTGTCAGTTCTCTAATCTCTTTTGGCATACCCTTATTTTTTGGAACCTTACTCCATGTAAGATCCCAAGGGTGTCTTTTTTCTTGAGTATATTTTCCTATAGGTATGCACATACCATATGCATATCAGATGCTTTGGTTTTTTATTCCTATCTCTTGTGTTCTTGATTTGCATCTTATATGCTTACTTGTTTTAACTGTGACATTTCACTTTTTCATCTGGTCTTTTGAGCATTCCTACTTGCATTACTTTTTATTCTATTTCATGTAAATGTGGCCTTCTTTTGTCATTGTCCACCATCTATTTTCATAATCCTTTAGCTATCTTTCATTTTTTCCCCATACCATCTTGTCTATTTTTTTCATTCCATCTTGTTCAAACCCTTCATCCATTCCATTTCACTTTTTATCACCCAGTTTGAGGGGGGATACATCCTCACAAAAACTTGAGGCATTTTAGCATTTTTTATAGTTTTTGTCTCATGGTGTACCATTGTATACCACTCTGTAAAAAGGGTAAAAATGTAGATGCTAAATTTATACACCTTGTATTAAATTTATATAGCACTATGTCATAATTTCCCCCCATGCATAATTATTTTTATAATTACACTTTACCATCACTTTACCATTTACCACCTAGGTTAATATGTTAATTACTATGGTTAAATAGTAATTACCCATTTTTTACCTTGCTGTTAACCATAAAATCAAATAAATCACATAAAATATAAAAAACCTCCCTTTTGTCCTTATCACTCCTTTTACCCAACCTTGTTCCATGTTTAAAACAACCTAAACAACTTTGAAATTCATTTTAACCTTCTTTTACCCCATGCCAACCCATTAAAATAGCTTTTCATTCGACTTCTCCTATTCTAGGTAAATCCACATCGATCCTTTATGATCAACCTCGATTGATTAGGATTGACGTCTATCTATAAATACCCAACAGACCTCCATTTCTCAAGAGGATGGTTATTACACTTTTTCCTTTGAAACTCTATCAAAATCTAGTTGTAGCTTGCATAGAAAAAATTGTGAAAGCACTATTATCTTGAAGAATCTCCTTATAAAGCATCTTCAAGAGGATTTTGTGAAATTTCTTCTCTCATCCCATCAAGTTTTATTTTTTATCAAAAATGTTAGTATTTAAATCCATTTTTGTTTATTTTCTCATATTTATCATCTTCTATGTCTAATAGGTATTCAATTTTATTTATTTTATCAATTTTTAGGCTATATTTATAGTCTAATTAGTATTCAATTATCTTGCTTATAATTGATATCAATTCATCTGAATTGACATTGATTGTGTTGAATCGACGTCGATCCTCATCTATTTAATTAAGTGGTTTTAAATATCTTATTTTCTATGTCAAAACTATGTTCTATCTATAAGCCTCTATTTTTATCTATTTTCAAATTCTATTTTCATCAATTTATCAAAAATACAAAGTGTTATTATAGTCTATTTTACAAATTTAATAGTATTTAGAGATTGATATTGATCCATCTAAATCAACATTGATCCTATAGGATCAACATCAATCCCTGTTACACCTTTATAACATCTTGTAAAAATGCTATCTATTTTCTAAAATAATGTTTTGTTCATGTAGATGACCTTGTCTAGTTTAGTGCATGATTTACTTAGCATACTTGATCTTCCCATAGTCCCTCAACCTCTCTTTATAGATCAGAGTGATATAGATTTTTGAGATAGGAATTTATCTTATGAAATATATATGATTTCACCTATATTGATGAGTTGTTGGGCATAATTCAAGAACACATAGACATTGATAATGAATTCTAGGATGCATATTTTGATCATATAAATCTTCTCATTAATTGATTATCTTTTGCATTGTTTACTTCTATCCATATCTATCTTTGTAATTTCATGTTTAAAATAAACTTTAATGTTTAAACATGGGTTGACATCTATTTGAGAAAGCATGCCACTTATCAAGACTAGTTTGTAACTAGGTAGCCCATCCATCTATCTATTAATCATTTTTTTGTTTAAGTGTGGTGTATTATAGGTCATTCCTCCCTAGCCAAAGAGGATTTCTCATAATCAATCTTGATCCATAGTGTGCAACCAACCATCCCTATCTCTAGGTAATCTTAATAACCCTACTTATACTTTGTCTTTAGTAGTTAATTAGAGCACATTGACAAAAGCAAAAAATTACTAAAACACTAATGTCTACATTTTAATGAAGGATGACTCACTTTTGATTCTCATTATCTATGTGGATAGCCTTTTGATCATAGGGAGTTCTTCATCCTCCATTGTATAAATGAAACTTATTTTTCTGGTAGGTTCTTAATGATTGACTTGGGCTTGAATTACTATCTTGGGATTAAAATTTATTAGTCTGACTCTGAGATCAATATTACATAATCTATGTATGTTCTTGATTTTATTTTAATGTTTGACATGGCTAACTATAAGACAAATCCAAATCCATTAATATTCAATGTGAATATTTAGGTTGATTATCCTTCTCCTTTGGTTGATTCTACCTTGTATCAATTTTTTTTATAGTCACATCTATATTAATCATACTATAACTAAAATTTCATATGCAGTGGACATGGTATCTATATTTATGTAGGAACCACATGAGGTACATCAAGAAGTAGCTAAGTTGATTCTACACTATATTTAGGGTATTCATGGTTTTAGGATTAACTATGGAGCAAGTGTTGAAATTGAATTGATTAGATATACATATTAAGATTGGGTTGGTGATTTTTAGAATCATAAGACTAATTCAATCTATAGTTTATATAACCCTTCATTCAAGATAAATTAGTTGGTCAAATAAGAAGAAAAATGATATTGATTTATCTTTTATAGAGGTAAAATATAGAGAAGGTGTTAATTTTTCCACTAGGGATATTTAACTTCAAGGGATTCTCACTGAGTTTGGTATCCATTTTTTATGACCAATAACCATCTTATATGATAATAAAATCACCATCCATAATTGTATGAATTTGGTCCTCCATCAGCATACCAAGCATATTGAGATTCTCATGCATTTCATTTGAGAGATTATTCATGAGAAATTAATTAATATACACTAGTGATAGAATACAAAGTAAATTTATCATATATTCACCAAACCTTTCACTAAGATCAATTATTTCCATTTGTGGGATTTTCTTGAGTTTTAGCCAACTCCAACATCATCCTCAGGGGAGTGGGGGGATTTTTAGTTCCTTCCTTATCTCTCTATCTCTACTTATATTTGGTGGGGGAGGGGATGGGTATTATATCTATTATTATATGTACTTGGGTACCTTATCAAGTATTATTGAGGTTGTTTATCTTGCTTAGGTGTCAATTATGTCATTTAGGAAAATATGGTTTAACCTATTTTATAATTTTGAGTTATTATTGCTTATCTATAAATTTACATTTCTTAAAGTTATTTTGGCTAATGAATGATAATGAAATTTATTTTCTCATATTTAATTTAACTTTTATATATTTGATTTTTCATGTTAAATATATTTATGCATTCATATCTATCTAGTCCCAATCCTCGACCGTGGCCCACTCTAACACTTTCATACCCACTCAAGCTCAAAAAAGTGGTCTATAGGTGACAAATACATGAAATAAAAGGACATACTCACACATTCAATAAAAAAATCCTTCAAATGAATGTGAAAAAATGCCATAAGTTACAACTGAAGCAACATCTCATACAATAGTCATTTTAGGTGAAGGACAATCGAGTCCAAATTCTTCAAATTATACTACAAGTGATATGTCAAACCCAACATTAGAAATTCTAAGGAAACTAAAAATAAGAAGACTAAGGAATATATATGATCAGAATGTAGGTGAGCATAATGTTGGTTTGTTTTATATTTTTCCTTGTTTTTACAAGTAGTTGATCTAGTTCATTTTTAAAAAAACAATTAAAGATGAAAATTGAGCACAAATCATAGATGAAGAGATTGATGCTATAAATAATAATTATACATGGGGTTTAATGGATATTCCAAATGGAAAATATTTGATAGGAGTAAATTAGGTCTATAAAATTAAGTTTAATGTATAAGGAGATGTGTAGAAGTATAAGGCAAGGATAGTAGAAAAGGGTTTCTCAAATCAACTTATAATTGACTAGAATGAAACATTTGTTCCAGTGTTTTGTCTAAACATATTAATAATATTATTAACAATTGCATCATAGAATAAGTGGATGGTATATCAAATGAATGTAAAATATGAATTTATGAATATTTTTAAAGAAGGATTGTGGAGCATCCACTAGGATATGACATATTTGGTTAAGAAGATAAGTCTTAAAAACTCAAGAAAGCTCTTGGATCATGGTATAGTGTAATTGATTCTTGTATTTTATAGAATGGTTTTAGTAGGTGCAATAGTAAGCCCATAGTGTATAGAAATTTTACTAAAAAAGGTGAAATTTTAGTTATATGCTTTTATGTTGATGATTTGATACTCACATGTGACTTATTAACTGATTTTCTCAAGAAACCCATGAAGAATGAATTTGAGATGATCAATTTTGATCACATGAAGCATTTTCTTGGGATTGAGGTAAATCAATATGAAAATTTCATATTAATTTATCAGGATAAATATGCCAAGGATATTTTCAAAAGGTTTAATATGCTAAAATGTAATCCAACACCAACATCAATTATGATAGATAATGACAATATATCCAATGTTGATCTTACATTATATAAAAGACTCATTGGTATTCTTATGTTATTGATAGCCATAAGGCCAGATATATTGTTTATTATGAGACTTATTATAGTGTTTATGGAATATCCAAAAGAATCTCATTCTTAAGCAGGAAAAATATTTTTGAGATATGTGAGTGGAACTAACAATCATGGAATTTTGTATACAACATCAAATGAGTGAAAACTCATGAAATACATTAATAGTGATTGTGCAGGCAATAATGATGATATAACAAATACATATAGTTATGTTTTTAATATTTTAACAAGTGAAGTATCATGGGCATCCAATAAATATCCCATTGTCACTCTCTCATTAGAAAAATTAGAGTATGTAGTAACAATAGGAGCAAGATATCAAGCAATTTGGATGAGAATAATTTTAGTAGATTTGTTGCACAAACAAAAAGAGGAAACAAATATTTTATATGAAAAAACTCAACAATAACATTATCCAAGAATCATGTAATTCAAAAGAGTAATCATATAGACACTAAATACCATTTCATCATCAAACTAGTCAACAATAAAGAGAAATATTTGGATTTTTATAGATCTAATGATCAGTATATAGACATCAACACCAACCCATTAGAAAAATAAAGTTTTGTGTATTTGAGAGATTATTTAGGAATATTATATGGTGGTAGTTGTGATTAAAGGGGATTTTTAGAATATATCATCACTACCAACAATGATAGATGTATGCATTGAATGACATCGAATGAGCATTGGATAGAGGATTTGGTAGGATTTTAATGTGTAGTTAAATTATCTATCAAGTAGATGGGATTTCAAAAAATGAAAAATATGAAATACCATACATGTTACATCTATATGCAAGGATGGTATTGATAGGGATGAAAAATCTATGATTATATTAAATAATTTTGATCACTTAGAAAATAAGCAAATAAGCCAATAAAAGGTACAATTAATCTAAAGAGAAATTTTATCTCAGTAGGTGGTAACCCTACTAATATAAAGAACTTAGCTTAGTTATAGTGGCACTTAGAGGAAAGATTAGATAGTAAAAAAAGGACAAGAAAGTTGATACCAAAAACATTATTGTATAGTCATATCTCTCTTGTGTGTGAAATAAAAAATAGTTGAAGCTTATGTGCAATTTACATTTTTAAATGGCATAATAGAAGTTAATGAATATAAAACATGTGGATAAAAATAGTTGGGTCAAAAATAGGTGGTCTATATATTTAATAAATCCTTGTATTGTCTCAAAGAAGCTTGACAGTGTGGTATAAAAAAAATGATTCATACATTTTGAAGAATAGCTTTAGTAAAATCAGAATATGTGGCAACCACAGTAACATCATGTCAAATAGTTTGGATTAGAAGAATGATGTCAGCCCTAAATCATGAGCAAGAATAAACCATAAATGTATTTTATGATAACATCTCAGCAATAGCATTGTCAAAGAATCATGTTTTTCATAAAAGAAGAAATCATATTGATATAAGATATAATTTCATTAGGAAGCCTATTAAAAATGGATAAATTAAATTAGAATTTTGAAGATTATAAGAAAAGATTGTTGATATTTTAACCAAGCCATTATCAAATGATATTTTTGAACATCTAAGATATTTCTTATTCATCATCAAGACATGGAATCCAGCTTAAGGGGGAGTATGTGAGTATAAGATTGACCCCACCAAAAATTATTGTGTGCAACTCGTATTATTATAAAATATTGTATGATATATTCAAATTTATGTTTATTATTATCATCTCTATACTCAATTAGTTTTTGTGTTAATTATAATAAAGTTTCATCTATATAATAAGGATGAACATTATGAAATGTTTTTTATCAAGTTTTTATTATTTGGAAATTAAGAATTAAAATATATAGCCTTTATGAAGAGCTTATCCACATTCCTTTTTATTGTAGATGAAGCATGGAATATTCTAGATTCTATAATATTTTATATAAGTAAATTTAAGACTTTCTAGAGAAGGCTAGTTGATAATTTCCTCAATAATTATGTAATAAACCTCATTTGTAAAGGAGGAAAAAGGCACCAAAGTGCCTAAGGATTTTTAAAATAAAATTGATTTTTCTTAAGCCTGTTTATGTTTCTCAGTTCATCTTTATAGTTATATAATTTCTTAGTTCATTTGTCAAATAAAAACCCCTTAAGGCTAAGATTTAGTCTTTTAGATCTAACTCCTTTAGGTGTTTGTTTACAAGTCTAGAATAGGTATATCAACATATATTTTTTAAATAAGAAACATTTAACTTAAAGGGTGTCAATCATCCTTGCAAGCAGGTGGACATGAAGAATGTGGTTATCTATAGTCATATTGTCAATACAAGATGGTTATTCCCCTAGAGGTACATCATTTTAATGGTTTGTAGATTTAAAGATGATGCAAAGAATATTTAAAATATGATTTACACATTAGGTACCATGTTCATGAAAGATTTTTACTTCTTATTAACATGCATAAATATGTAATCTATGTTTGTAAAAGGAGGGAGTAGTAGAGAATAGGAGAGAATATGTAATTATAAGTAAGTCATAATTTTTTAGAGAGAAACGACACTTATAATTTTATGTATTAGTGTTGTTTTAGATTATTCACAACAAAAGACTATTTTGTAATATGTATTGATTGAAAAGTCCTAGTGTGTTTTATCTTTGAGTTTTTTTATCAATTAGAAATATTTTATGTAGATTTTATAAATTGTTGTGGCATCCTTTCTTTCACTTTTTCCTATTTGTTTTGTGCCTTCGAGGTTGCAATACCTTGATTGATTATGTATTCATTGTACTTTCAAGATTTATATTATATTTTTAACTTATCATTTATGATACATTTTGTTACTAAAGTGATGTTGGATGCCTATACACTGTAAAGTTTTGTTTACAAATGACTAGATACTTAAGTATGACTTAGTAAATTTGGGCTTGATATGCAGTAATAATAATAAGTAATAATAGCTCCTCTCTTTTCCTTTTTTCTTTTTTTCATTATTTTATTTTTCTCATTTTTTTGGGAGGGGAGGGGGGACATCTATGATGATGTCCTAGATTAGGCCCTTCCTTTAATTAATAATTTTTTTTAGAAAATTATTTTTTTGAAACACACACACACACACACACACACACACACACACACATAGACATAGAGGTATAATTTTATCACATTGGACTTCAGGTCAATATTTATGATTGTAGTCATATAAAATGTCACTTGAGTGTAATGAGTGTCACTTGAGACCACCCATCCCTAACTTATCTCTAGACCTAACTCAGGGTATCTTTCAACCCTTATCCATCTTTCATGTGCGAATTACACATCCCTAAACATCTAAAAATAAATATCAAACCTTCCCCTATATATTCAATCCCCTAATGCCTTAGGTTCTACCATCTTTACACTAGTGTAGATTTTTGGACACTAGCGCATCGTGTTAGTGACAAGGTATAATGTTAGTGTCCCTTACCTAATTTCAACCTATATGAATATATTTTCAATTCATAAGTCACTTAGGATTCACCTAGACCTATTTTTACTCTACATAAATCCTATATCAATGTATATATACCACTTTTATCCCTTTATCCACTAAATGGAAATCAGATGCAAAATACATAAACAAGCTTAGAATAAGTTATGCAAAATCAAGATCATTGATCCATATTACAGTAATATAGAACCATCCTTAGATTATAATAAACAAATTTATAGTCTCAAGACTCATTCAAATTACTCAAGTCAAAATTCATACTAGGATTCACTTCCACTTGCACCAAGAACCTAGGCAAGAGAACTACATTGGCCTTGATCCCTCCTCAGAGTATTTTTATGTAGGTAAATATTGACACAATGGGATGTTGAGTATGTCCATCATACCCATATGACATCAAAATTTTGATACTTTTGCCACTAAAATACCCTAACAATATGGATTTCTAGGTTTTGCTCATAAATCAATCAAAAATAGTACATAAACTCTAAATTAGGGTTTGTCTACATAGGTAAAGCTAGATCAAACTCAGTTAGAGATGCACCTAAAAGATCACATAGTTTTTAAACAAAGGAAATTATCACTAAAAATAGGACACTAATGTGGTATTCCACTATCCAAGGTAACATTCAACACTCATATCAACTTTTATGCTAGTTTTCAACCTCTAGATAATCCATCTCAATCAGTTTTTAGCCAGGTAATTATTTTTGTCATTCATTTATATTTTTAAAAATATAAAATAAAGTTAGTTCTCATGAAAATTAGTAGGTGTGTTTATTTTATATTTTATACCCTGATTTACTATACTCAAACCCTTTAACAACCTAGGCTTTACATTCCATAATCCAGTAAAGGTTAAATCATTTGGTGAACCCAACTTCAAATAGTGAAAAAACCCTATCCCTATATGATATTATGGTTTATATAATTTTTATTCCTTTTTTTATTGGGTGTGTTAGGGTTTTCAAACTTGTTCTATTGTACCCTAGCTTCCCTCTTCTAAGTTATATTGCCAAATTTTATGGATAAAGAAGATTATTTTCCTCCTCATCTCCAAGAGGGTGATAACTACTTTCCATCTAACTAGGTCCATGTTATCACTCCTCCAAGAGGTAAGGTAACCTATACTACTCTTTCAAATGTCTATACTCATCTTATCCATCCTTTAAACCCTTCACTTCCCATAACTCCCATTTAGGATGTGTGCTTACATGTTTGATTAGAATCAACTAGGGTTTACACATGTGAGACTTTACAGGATGAAACTATCAGTATGAGAAAGATAATTTTATAATTACAAAATCAAAATCATCTATTACATGATAATATTATCGTATTAAAAAACTATATTACAAAACAAAATCCTCCAAGGCACACTAGTGTCAATAATGTGTATGCATCTTCACCTAGTCAATTTGTGGTAAGAAGTGTTATATATCAAAAAAAATAAATCACATAATAGTGCATCTATAATTATTTATTCCCAAAGTACTAAAAAATTATATAAAATCCTAAGTGGTATTTTAAGGTAATCGATTAAACTTAAGATGATCAACTTACCTCCTTTACATCTAGTGAGGATATCCATTTATTATTTTTCATACCATAGAATGCATGGTCATCACACATATTCATGTTTAAAATTTAAAAAGAATATATATAGAATATCATTAATAACTAGGAACTTATACAAGATAAATTAGTTATGTAATCCATAATGATATAAGAACATATTCAAAAAGGGTCAGTTTTAAAAATAGTACAAAAGTGGTTAACAAAGCATAAATCAAAACAAAAAAGGTTCACAAAACAAAATCCAAACAAGAAATAATACAATAATCATTGGTAAAGCAAGTGAAGGATCCAAATATAACTCTTCAAAATGAGGTTCAACTTCTAAAGTAGTATGGGTTTGGTCAAAAATATTTAGAATAGTTTGAGTATTGTCAAGGTTTGGGCAAGTAGGCCCAAGGCATCACTATTCTTGTTCTAGTAGTTGATAATGTTGGTCAACAAGGTTTGGGATTTATATATCATCCTAAGGAATATCATTCATAGATAGTTTATGAAGGTAAAGTATAAAGATAAATAGGTGATATCACAAAAATTAAAAGAGAAAGAGCCATCATAGAGACAAAATAATGCTAAGCCAACAACCATTCTCAAAAGATGGTTTTTAACAACAAAGTCTTCAAAGCAAGCTATACCTATAGTTGATACAATTTCAAATGGAATGATCCCAATTAATAATCTAGACCTTGCTAATCATAATGAATAAGATGATTGGAAAAACCCATATTATTATGATATAGACTATTCAGAAGGTGAAGATGCCATCTATGTTACAAAGAGGCATCCCATTGATGACATGTAGAGATTTTGGCACCATTCCTTACCATCACACAAATTATTATCCATAACACTCTCCTTGTATATAGTTTCATCCATTCCCAATTTACTTTTACATAGTTTCATTTAACATGTTACTTGTACATAGTTTCTTTTATCTTGTTCTTTTTATATAGTTTCATTTTCATGATTTATTATACATAGCTTCTATATATATATATATATATATATATATATATATATATATATATATATATATATATATATATATATATGTATGTATGTATGTATGTATGTATGTATGTATGTATGTATGTATGTATATAATATGTTTAAAATACAAAAAAACATTCAAATATTACTCACAAAACACCAAATTTAGATTATATACATTTTTATTTTATTATTTTCAAAATAATGGGGTTTTATTTCTAGTTAAATAAATAGGTCTGAGCAAAGTAAATCAATAAATAATATGCAGGAATTAAGCTAATGATTTGTGTATATAGATTTATATTTTTTTCTTTTCTATATATATCAATATATAATAGAAATCTTACTTATCTTATTTTGAATGATCTGGACTAAGACAGGATCTAATACTAGAGGAGCAAAATTGGGAAAATATCAAAAAATAGATGCTGAAGTTCATTTTTGGGTTGGATAGGAGTGTTGAAAGTGGGGCACCCTACTGTTTAGCACTATAGTCCTTTTCCAATGTTGTTGTCTAGGTGGTCAGAGCTTTTCAGGATCTATTCTGTAGGCTTATGTTATCTTGTCAGTGAAATATTGAAGCCTACAATCTTGCAGAGCTCGTTGTGTGTCTATTTGAAATCTTCAAAGCCCTAGGAGATCTTTGTGATTGAAGTTTAATGGAAACTTGGAAATGATAGAGAAAGTGTTAGTGTGTAAAGGATACACTAGATTCAATTTACACCATATGTGTGGGCACATTGCCTACATAACATTACACTAAGGAGGGACCAAGATAATGTAGTTCTCCAATTGAAGTGATTGGTGTAATTATGTATGATAAATACAACTAGATGCAAAACTAGATGTACTTTAGATGGCTAGGGACTAGTGCAAAGGTTTTAATAAGCTTTAAATGATCTTGGAAGGTTGTATGAAGAGAATAGGGAAGAGTGCTTGAGTGTACTTACTTTTATTATTGCTCATCTCTTTTAAATGAGTGTCAACCCTTCTAAATGGACTTTGAATGGCCTTTATATGTAAATTAATGATCCTAGGTTAAATGAATATATATTAGGCTAACAATAAAAAGGATAAGGATATGAAAGAATATGACCATTATGACCAATTTTACACTTGGACAATAATACTTAAATGAGGACACCCTGGGTTATAGTGATTCTATCCAAGTTAGGCACTATTATCCTAAGGGAATGAGACCTGGGGGGATGGAACTAGGCCTAAAAGAGTTACCTGGGATTGTAAGGGTTAAATATATAAGGTTGTGAAGGATTGGGAATTAGTGAAAGAAAATACATTTTTGCCCCCCCCCTTTATTCTAGTAATGTAGCAAAGAAAAATATTAGGATAAAGGAAAGTAAAAAGCATACCTAAACTTACCTATAATGGAGAAGCATGAAGCTATGTGATGTTGGATGTGCATAGAGAGAGCATGCTATGAAGTGTGAATTTAAAATGAAAACATAAAGGTAGATTAGTTCTTACTAGATATGTTATATCTAAAATAAGAATGTATAAAAGATGAGTAAAAGGAAGAGAAAGGAATGAATACACCTCAATAGGTACATGAACCAATACAAAACTTGTTGTGATGTTAGGTTGTGCTGGATGATGTTGGGTATGTGTTGACTCAAGAGTAATATCATAAACGGAGGTGAGTGCTCAATTCCTTAGAAGGTGGCTCAAGAAAGCAAAGGTTAGACCCTTAGCTCTATTGTCACTAACTAAGTGAAGTTAATGAATCATGAATTTCCTAATCAATGTTTTGAGTATGTATCTAATCCCTCTAAATAGGTGGCTCAAGAATACAAAGGTAGGCTCTTTGGCTCCATCATTTCCCCATGAAGTGATACTGATATAGAATAGATGTCATATGAGATGGGTCATAGAGCACATGGATGTTTTATAAATTTGAGAATGTGGCATGGATATCTTGAATGTATTCTAAAAACTAGGCCATTCTTGGTCATTTAAAAAAATGGAGGTTAGGCTTATAAGAAATCCACTTTGAAACTAATGTACTAGGCTTATATGAAATCCAACTCAAGAACTCAGGTACTCAAAAATTTAAACTTATATGAAATTTTAACTTGAAAGTGATGGCAACCACCTACAAATGGATTAAGGCATGAAACAATTGAGGATGCCTAAATAATAAACTGAACTCAAAAATAAAAGAAGACCAATGTGCCATGCACATTTCCAATCACTAGTGTCTGGAACATGTATTCTAATCTAGAAGTTATGTCAATTTCCTAATTTGAAACTAAAAAGTGAGAACCATCATGCCACATATGATAACCCCTATATCTAGATTCTCTTAGAAAATTGTATTGAACTACTAATTTTGACTGATCTGGATGTGCAAAAATTGTATCTAAACTAAAAAATTTACTTGTTTCTAGAAAAATTGAGTGTTTTATACCTAACTAGGGGTGCCAAAATGAGGAAACCCATATGTTTGGTTCTAGTTTCCATTTTTGGTACTACTATTTTGTGCTAAAATTGGTTGCTAATCTAGAATTTTCATTATTTTTTGCTCTATTTTGACTAGTTTGACCTTTGGGTTCTAAACTTGGTGATCTAAATGTTGTTGTTTCAACTATTAGGAGCTTTGATCTCTATGAAAAAACCCTTGTTTGTTTCCCCTTTTTCTAAGGGTAGGTATGATGAACCTGTAATGGCTACCCTTAGAAGAGTCTTAAAAGTGTGTTATGTTATATAGATATATGTTATAGTAGTGATATTTGACAAGATATTTATAGATATAACAATATTTGTATTGATAAATTATTAGATCAACAATGATATGCATAGATAGATATAACCATGTAAAATCTTTTACAAAGTACTAAAATAGAATTGTTAATGTTAGATGTTAGTTTTTAGCTTTTACATGGAGGGATGGAGCATGATGTCCATCATGACATCCAAGAAAATAAGGGAAATGTATGATGTGGAGCATGGAATTGCACAAATTTAAAAGCAAACAAGAAATCAAGTAAATAAGCAAGAAGCAAGAAGCATATAGGGATAGCCAAGGGGCCATGCAAACAAGGGACATGGGCACATATCACTCAAACTAAAAATCAAGCATAGAAGGCATGTTCAAATGCCACATACACATAATTGAAACAAGCAAAGTTGGCATAGGGGCCACATGCATAAGGAAGAGTATAAGTGAAGGACATTGGCAAATCTCCTAAGGCACACACATTAATAGATTCGAAGGACATTGGAAAATGTCCTAAGGTATAAATAGGAGACAAGCAGGAACTAGAAATGTAATCACATAAGCTATGCTGAGAAAGAGAGGAAAGCATGTACTAACTGGAAATGTAGAATTACATATAACTAATCAAAACAAATGTGAAAGTGTGCAAAATATGTGTAGTAAAATACTAGGTATATGATAAGAAATACACGAGTGCTAGATACTAGTAAAATGTTGATATAGTAATTTGTGTAATCTTATAAAGGAATATACATCAGTATGATAACTTAAAGTGTGTAGTATAAGAATGACATAACCTAGATGGTGTAGTCATTTAGAATATTCCCCCAGTGGGTATGTTTATCGATGTGTGTCTCAAATATAAAAGAAGGAATGCCCCCTCAATGAGTGGAGTGAAACAATCAAGTAGCTGAATGTCACTACACACACTCAAAAGAGATCAAGTGAAGCATGCTAATGTATAAAAATTGACATACAATAGCATGAAATAGAAAATTTAAGTCCTAGCATGATAGTAGTAATGTAAAGCATGGGCGATGCATATAATAGAAATGTTTCTGGTATTTTTGACATATTTGAATGTTTTTGTATTTTAAATTTTTTGTATTATTTTTGTATTTTGATATCAGCTATGTAAAAGTAAAATTGGGGAGAAATAATACTAACCAATGAGTCTTAGATGAGACTCCCCATCATGTTGTCCTCTATCGAACAACTAAATCCTGCATGATTGTGAGGCACAATTAAATGTCTGAGATTGTGAAGCTAAAATTTGTGTATATTTTGACTTATCTAAAATCATTGAAGTGAAAATTGAACTTGGGGTTCTCCTATAACTCTAAGAAGTATATGCAACTATAGGGATCTTAAGGACCCATCTAGAAGTAGAATAAGCTCTTTGAACATGTGCTCTCCATGTAGCTGCATGAGAATTAATGTTACTGCTCTAGGTGTGAACACTGTAGATAAAAGCTATCTAGAATATTGAAACTATGAAGGTGTGTGAACCCTCTATACTAGTGATGGATGCTACAACTAAGGGTAGATGTGAAATGGAAGTGAAACTAAAATTGGAGGAGAAATTGAGATAGGTATAAGAACTAGAGCTAGTGTTTGTAAGCTGGTAGAAGGCTCTAAAGTGGGGAATGGTAACTCATAAGGAACTTTGTTGACTATAATCACTTGACTAGTGTGAATGAATTTCATGCATCTATAAACTATAGAGGGTCCTAGCCTGAGTTTTTGAATCCATGGTTGACCAAGTAATATGTCAAAAACTTTTGTACTAGGAACTATAGTGAATATTATTGTCAAATATGTAAGACCAACTTATAGTGGAAGTACTATATTGACAAATGAACTCTATATATGCCCATTAAAACCATTGATAACTATGTTTGTTAGAGTGATATCATATTTTGAATAACCTAATTATTTTAATAATGTCAAGGTGTACATGTTAACACTGAAACCATTGTCAATAAGTACACTATGAATATGTTGATTATGAATATGTGTTATGATAAAAAGTAAATTATAACTTGTATTATCTTCCACAATATCTTGATATGAAAAATATATCAAAGGTCTAATTGGAAATCTAGACTCATACATGCCTATAATATCTCTCAAAGGATGTGCCTCAATTCAAGGTGCCTGTTATGTAGTTGGTGGAGGATGTGCATGGTATGTATGGTGAACACCTGAGGTGCCCTCTTTATTCTATTTAGAATGTTGTGGAAATGGATCTAAGAATATTTTCAAATCTTTATCTTGTGTTGTATTTACCTTTGGAGGCTCAACTAAAATGCCAAAATCAAGTAGATTGATGTATCTTATGTCTCAAATTGATGCATCTATTTGTTATATGGCTTGGTGCCCTATGAAAATTGTAAAATACATGCTGATCATATCCTCATGGAAGAGGATTCATTGGGTTAGCTTCTCAAATAGGATGGATATTGATGGTGTTACATTCTAATAACTAATGTAAAACCCTAGCTAGGGAAATTGGTAGATTGGTAAATGCATGATGAGGAAAGTGCTGATAAAACCACACATTGAAGGGGCTTTGAAGTTGTATTCACTATTGGTTGATTTTGAATCTTATTGTCATCAATTTTGAAATTATATGGGACTTTAATATTACTCTTGTTTGTTGTGTTTGAGATACTTGAATACTTAAGTTTTCCCATTGAAATTAACTTGAATTCTCATTCTTTTAGTGTATGACATAAATTAGTGAAGGAATAAAATCACTTGAATATGATTGATTCATGAAGTGCTCATAGAAGAATATGTTTGAAGAGGTCCTATAATTCTTGATCTTCCATTAGGCTAGTCATCTTAGTCAGGATGGTCTTATATTGAATAGCATAGTTTATGAGATGCTCATTTGGTCATTGTTTTTGTTGATAAATTTGAGCATATCAAACCTTATTAGAAATGTTGATACTGAAATGTGCTAGGAACATGTCTAATAAAGGATTGAATGTCATGAACAACTGATTTGGTAGAATATAAAACCATTGTAAATCATAACCCTTGAGATTCTATGTAAATAGATTGGTAAGTAACCAAACACTGGGTACCTAATCCAAACATGGTATGTGAAAAGCTCTCAAGTGTGTCTCTAGATCACCCTTGCCATCATAAAGATTAAGCTTGGGTTGAATAAAACCTTATGGAAAGGGTGTATAAGTAATATGACGTGCCAATGGTGTATGCAAAAGAGAAAAAGAATCCAAATCCTATGTAGGTCTAGTCGTACCTTGCTCAAGATGTTTCACCTTGGATTGAAGAGATCTTATCTCTTGCATAAGGGCTGCCACATCAAGAGATATGGATGTACTAGTTATAGCTAGTGACATAAAAGAAGGTTGGGCTACTATCAGGGGTTGTTGAGACATAGTTTCCCCCATAGTGTCATTCTCAACTGGTTACTCTATGGTTTGAGAATATTGACCATTGTTCACTAATTATTTTTCCTCTTGTAAAATTATAAGCATGTCATATTTCATATCTAGATGTTTTGTTAAGAGTTATTGAAGTTTTCTTTTATTAGCTTCATCAAAACTAGTATATTGGGCCATTATAAAAGTAGGAAAACAATTTATAATGTGTTTGAATGTTTTGCAATAAGTTTTAATATGAAATGTGATAGAAAAAAAAAGTATTGAATATAAGAAATGTAGATTCCTAATAATAGTTTATTAGAATTTGTACAAAAGGATATAGAGCTCCCAAACATGTAAGGTGATACCTCAATAAGCCAATAAGTGCTAGTACATGAAAATAAGAATTTTTCAAAAATATTTATGTCAAATACTATGAATTTTTTAATTTTAAATTGATTTTATATGTTTGATATGAAACTAAAAATTCAAATAATGATTAGAAATGTACCAGAAAGTAATTAGGAGTTTAGTTGATACAAGTAGAGAATTTAGATGATTTTTTAAAAATTAATGTAATAATTTTTAAAAATTTAGAGATAATTTGTAGAATTTTATTTGAAAAATTTAGGAAGAAATCATAAAATATTTCTAAAATTAGCAATATATTTTCCTAGTGTTTGGAATGTATTTGTATACAAGAGGTACCTAGTATGTGCAAACTAGGGTTTTAATAAAATATGTGATATTTTTACAATTAATTATAGATTTCTAATTTTTGAATGTAGGAAAAATCAAGAAATTATGGCAAAAAAATCAAAAATAATTATCCCTAGGGTTTATAGGGGTTTGTATAAAATTTCAAGTAAGTTGGGTTCACCAAATGTTTTATTATTTTCATCATAATGGAGTTTTAATCCTAGTTAAATACATAGGTTTGAGAAAAGTAAATCAATAAATAATATGTAGGAATTAAGTTACTAATCTGTGTAAATAGATTTATATTTTTATCTTTTCTAAATATAGTAATATATAAGAGAAATATAATTTATCTTTTTCTAAATGATCCAAATTGAGACAAGGTCTGATACTAGAGGAGTGGAACTAGGAAACTATCAAAAATTAGATCCTAAGGTTCATTTATGGTTTGGATAGGAGCATTAAAAGAAGGACACCCTATTGTTTGGTACTATAGTCCTTTTTTAGTACTATTATCTAGGTGGTCTAAGATTTTTAGGTTCTATTTGGCAGGCCTATGTTACCCTATTAATGAAATATTGAACCCTAGAATCCTATAGAGCTACTGTGCATTTATTTCAAATCTTCAAATCCCTAAGATATCTTTGTTCTTTAACTTGAATGGAAACTTTGAAAATATAGAGAAGGGATTATTGTGTAAAGGATATGATGGACACACTTCACACCCTATGTGTGGGCATGCTACCTACATACCAATACTCTGAGGAGGGATCAAGATAATGTAGTTCTCCCATTGAAGTGCTTGGTGCAATTATGTATGATAAATTCAAGTAGATGAGAAACTAGATGTACTTCAGATGGCTAGGGACTAGTGCAAAGGTTTGAATAAGCTTGAAATGATTTTAGAATGTTATAGACAAATAATAGGGAAGAGTGCTTGAGTGTACTTGATTATATTCTTGTTTTTCTCTTGTAAATGAGTACCAACCCTATAAATTGACTTTGAATGTACTTTTATAAGGAATTTAATGATCATGGGTTAAATGAATTCATATTAGGTTGACAATAAAAATGATAAGGATTTGAAATAATCTAACCATTAGGACTAATTTTACACTTGGACAATAATGCCAAAATCAGAACACCCTGGGTTATAACACTCTTGTCCAAGTTGGGAATTAATATCCTAAGGGAATGAGACCTAGGGGGATGGAACTGGGCCTAAAAGAGTTGCCTGGGTCTATAAGGGTTAAGTTTGGAAGGTTGTGAATGATTGGAAATCAGTGAAAAAATAGCCTAGAAGGGTTGTGTAAGCAAGTAGGAAGACCTATGGCGTAGGTGTCATTAGCCATGATTAATTCATCCAATTTCACATTTATATATGACTACAATTTCCATGTTTACATTATTTATACTTTCTAGGTATTACATATGTTAGCTATCTTAGTATAGTGAATTTTATCATACATACATGCTTCACTTATTTTCCTCATGTGTTTGAAAATTCTTACAAGACTCAAGCCCTCTACATAGTTTTATATTTACTACTATCTGTCCATTGGGGACACATATATAGCTTCAAAATTTATGCATTCTCCCATTGGCGGCATCACATACATAGATTCTAGTTTCCCAAGTTATATCTTTGTATACTTTATATCACAAATTTAGCATTATTTATATCTTGATATTTATCATCACATACTACTTATATTTTTTGCTGACTATTACTATTATAGACTTAGTTTATTTACATATTTGCTCTTTTACATATTTTTACCACATGTTCATGCATATTATATGTATGTAAGCAAAATTGAAGTTAATCTACAAATCAATCCTAACTCAAACAAGATAAATCAACTAATTTAACTACTAATAATACCTAGATAATTAGGGTAATGACCAGTATGGATCTGCTAGACCTACCTAAGGGATCTCTTATCATATAATATGGATATAGAGAGTTCCAAAGCCTCTAGTTGAATTACACCACACACTAACCCTATCTAGGTCTAATAATGAAATAATAAAGTAAATCTAATCTAGTATTCACTAAATCTTGTGGCATAAATGGAGGATACACATAGATAGTATACATGCAAATTAAAAATTTATGCAATTCAATGTAGAGGTAATCCTAAAAAAGGAGAGATAATACATTCATTAGCAAAATGAACCTATCAAACCTCAACTTCTCTCTTGGCCAATGGTGTTTTGCAAGAGGTTATTATGTATTATTTATAAAGATAAGGATGGATAGTGGACTATAGTCTATCCAAGGACCTATAGTGAATCTCAAGATTTCACAAGACAAAGGTTCTCCTCCAAGAAGCATGAAACCCTAAGAATTGAATCCTCGAGTAGAATGGTGGAAATATAGATCATAAGGAAGTAGAAATGAAGGATTATATCTATTATAAATAATGTGAAATAGGGGTATATATAGTTTGATTTGGTCCTAAACCCTTCCAAAATTTTATCCAAGACAACTAACTCAGTTGACCTTGTTAGGCGATAAATAGAACCGTTAAGTCCTAAACTAAGTCAACTTGGGCTAAATCAGTCCCATAATGTGTGTTATTCCTAGAACTAGGTCAACCCAATCAACTATGTTTATAAAATGGTAAAAATAGGTTTTTATTAGGTAAGGGATATTTAAGGTAGTGAATTACTAATAAAATACTATGAATAAGGTGTCAAATATTAGGGAAATTTATGGGAGGGAATTATGTTGATTTTAGTTGGTCATATATGGAATAACAATCTTGTAAAGTACCTACGATCTACCCACCCCTTTTGTGGTGTACCCTTTAATGTGTACGCTTAGATAGATTTAGACTTGATAGGTTCTAATGAGATAGAAAACATCATTAATTGATAAAGTTTAAAATTATTATGTGTATACACTTTCATTTCTAGCTTTCCTAGTTTAGACTTGATTGTGTCTTTTTGTTTCTACATATATTTGAGTGCATTTGAATATGCCATTATTCTATAGATCTATGCCAATTAATTTTATTATGTGTATTCTTTGAACATGTGCCCATGTCTTTGTGTTATATTTATTGATTGTGTATGCATACATTTTAACATGTCCTTGTAACTATTCACTTTCTTAGATTTGTTGACATGTGCCTATGTCTTTTATATGTTACCCCTTGGCCTAATTTATTGTCTCATGTGTTTATATGTATTATTTAATATATGTGTCATGGCCATGACACTTGTCTCTTTCTTATTATACTTACACTTAGTTTGTGGTTCCATGAGGGGCCATATGCATCCACCCTTCCTCTTTGGGTACCTTGATGTATATCATGTTCCAGCACCCTAGGTAGTTTACATAGATTATTATTAGATTATGTAGTTCATACACATGCTTAAATTTTTATATCTATCTTGACAACCTTATGAATGGTATTTATAACATTCATTATACATCACCACTTTATGCTCAGATTATCTTACATTTTGATGTCATGTATACACATTAAATTATCTTAATACGTAGATATCATATGATTTCATCCAAACACACATCATGTAAATATTTTATTTTGAGGATAGTTATTTCATAGGTACAAAAAGTCTCATAAAAAGAGGGGGAATTCATAAGAATTTGTCATAGAGATCATACCATCCATGTTCACTAAGAGTACACTTTTTAGCATGCAGACACAAAATTATAGAGATTAGAATCAGGAAAATATAGTGGAATATAGTTAGACATAGATAAGAGTCAATTTAGAATAAAAATAACATAAAGGACACTTGTTGAAAGTAGGACAATAACATGGTGTGATATTATCCAAAGAACCACACTACTATGCATTGTCTCATAAACATGAAAATATAGATTTGATAGAATAACATAGAAACTACAAGCCATACTTGAATAGTTTTAGTCACAAGTTATCACATTTGATCATTTTATGCTCAATTTTCATAGAATCATACTAGGTTTACTTAGATTAGGGGCATAACGCATGGCATGATCACTCCCATTTTAGTTTCAAATATACATAGACATAAATTTATACAACTCAATATCAAATCTATATGAATAGATATCAGAACTAGGGGCATGTGCATGGTACATTATTTCCACATGATTAGTTTTGCACCAGCTCATCTCAAATGGAATGACAAATTCATGTCATTATTTATGTTATATACTCGAGACATAATTTTCACTAGGTTTCACACCATATTTATGCCTTATTCTATATACAATGTTTCACATTTTTGCATAATCCTTGAGTTTCATTTGTGAGTGCCTGATAGGCCCTTAGCCATTTTACATTTTAGATTTTTTGAGTGGGCCTAGATCCATCCTACATATTTTTAGTTACATCATAAATTTTAATTCAAAGATGAATATTATACACAAGGGTAGGCAATTATGGAGTCATAACCTACTTGAGCTCTTCATCCACCTACATGGGAGGGTTAGACAAGCCTTTAGTCCCTTCCAAGTTATTCTAATATATGATCTACCAAACAAGGGTGGGAAATGATGGATTCAAAATTAATTGAGTTATTGAGAAACCTACACATACGGATTGAGAAATACATCATCTTAATCCAATCTATTCACCATTTGATCAGTATCTACATGTATATACATAAGATGTCACTTGGTTTTTGCATTAGTTCATGCACTCGGTGAGGTGTATTCATTTTTTTCCAATCAATTTTATCTCTTTAGTCAAATTTTTGTATTGATTTTGATATTCCTTAAGGATTTATTCATACATGTTTCATTTGTAGGATACATAATGGATCATGCTTCACATAATCAGACCTAGATTCAAGTGCTTCACCTCTTAGGTAATTTTAGGTACACTTATTTTACCTTTATCCTATTCATTTCACTTTGTTGCATTTATAGAATAAAGGGGTGAAAATGTAGTCATATAAAATTTAAATTAACTAAAATGAGTGTCACTTGAGACCACCCATCCCAAGCTTAGTACTAGACTTATCTCAATGACTCTTTTAACCCTTATGTAGCTTTCACGTAGGCATTATAGATCTCTATACATTCTCAAAATTGATCCTATACCTTCCCATATAAATATAGGCCCCTAGTACTTCAAGTTCTACCACCTAGACACTAGCATGGTTATTTGGTAACTAGCACATCATGATAGTGACCAACATATAATGTTAGTTTCACTTGCCTAGTTTCAACCCAATGAATACATTTTTAATTCCTAAGACACCTAGGGTCAGCCTAGACCTATTTCACATTATTATATCTATCTTGACAACCTTGTGCATGGTAGATCTAACATACATTATACCTTACCAATTTATGCTTAGTTTATCTTACATTTGGATGTAATGTATACACATTATATTAGTGTATTATGTAAATATTATATGTTTTCATCCTAACACACCATCATGCCAAGCTTTTCTTTTTAGGACAATTATTGCATAGGTATAACAACTCCCCTAAAAAAGGGTTTATTAATAAGGGTTTGTCATAAATATTAAGCCATCCAAGTACAGTCAGAGTATAATTTTTAACATCCAGACACAAAATTATAGAACTTAGAATTAAGAAAACACATTGGAAACCTCTCAGATAGAGATCATAATTAGTTTGATAAAAAATAACATAGAGGACATGAGTGTTGAAAGTAGGAAATTATCATGGTATGATATTATCTAAGGAACCATACTATTGTGCAATATCCTAGAAATAGGAAAATCTAGATTTGATAGAAAAATATAGTAATTATAGCCAAGATTAGCATAGCTTTAGTCACAAATTATTATATTTGATTAGTTTATGACTAGTTTTGCACAAAATCATACCAGGTTTGCTTAGATTAGGGGTATCATATATGGCATGATCACTCCCATTTTTGTTTTAGATATACATAGACATAGATTACTATAACTTAGTCTAAAATCTATATGCATAGATATCAAAATTGGGGGCATGTATGTAATACATTATTTCCACATGATCAATTTTACACCAACTCATCTCAAATAAAATGACAACTCCATGTCATTATATACATTTTATAATTCAAATTTAATTTCCACTAGGTTTCACACCATATTCATGTCTTATTCTATCTATAGTTATCATTTTTGTGTAGTCCCTGAGCTACAATCCTGAGTGCCTAACAAGCCCTTTGGCTATTTTACATTTTAGAGTTTTTGATTGGCCCCAGAGACATCCTAAATAATTTTAATTACATCATACAATTGCATTCATAGACACATATAATACAAAGCAGTAGGTAATGATGAATTCATAGCCTACTTGAGTTCTTGAGCCACCTACATGGTAGGGTTAGATAATCCATCAGTCCAATCCAAGTTATTCATAGTGTATGATCCACTGAGGAAGGGAAAGAAATGATGGAGTCAAAATTGGATTAAGTTCTTAAGCCACTCACATAGGGTGATTGATCAAGCAACCAACTCAGTCCAAGCTATCATGATTTGATCACTATCTACACACATAATATGTCACCAAGATTTTGCATTGGTTCATGTACCTAGTGATATGTATTTGTTCCTTTCATCTCCCTTTTATCTCTTTAATCAACAATTTCTTTACTTTTAATATTCTTTAAGTAACGATTGATTCATATGTGTTTCATTTGTAGCATACATAATGACACACACTTTGCATACTTAGTCCCAGGTTAAAGTGTTATACAATTGCATTCATAGACACATATAATACAAAGCAATAGGTAATGATGAATTCATAGCCTACTTGAGTTCTTGAGCCACCTACATGGTAGGGTTAGATAATCCATCAGTCCAATCCAAGTTATTCATAGTGTATGATCCACTGAGGAAGGGCAAGAAATGATGGAGTCAAAATTGGATTAAGTTCTTAAGCCACCCACATAGGGTGATTGATCAAGCAACCAACTCAGTCCAAGCTATCATGATTTGATCACTATCTACACACATAATATGTCACCAAGATTTTGCATTGGTTCATGTACCTAGTGATATGTATTTGTTCCTTTCATCTCCCTTTTATCTCTTTACTCAACAATTTATTTACTTTTAATATTCTTTAAGTAACGATTGATTCATATGTGTTTCATTTGTAGCATACATAATGACACACACTTTGCATACTTAGCCCTAGGTTAAAGTGTTTCACCTATTAAATAGGTATAGGTAAACTTTTCTTCTTTTATCTTAATCATTTTTCTTTGCTAAAATTCTAGAATAAAGTGGTGGAAAATGTAGTCATATAAAATGTCACTTGAGTGAAATGAGTGTCACCTAAGACCACCCATCCCATGGTTAGTCCTATACCTATCACATGGCCTCTTTCAAACCTTATCTAACTTTCATTTAGGCATTACATATCTCTAGACATTTGAAACTTAGTCCTAGACCTTACCTTATGCATTCAAGCCCCTAGTGTTTTAGGTTCTGCCACATAGACACTAGCATGGTTCTTTGAACACTAGCACACCATGTTCGTGATCAAGGTACATAATTGTGTCCCTTGCCTAATTTCAATCCCAATAGATATATTTTAAATTCTCAAGACACCTAGGGTTAGCTTAGACCTATTTCACACTCTATAAAAATATTATATTAGTATATATACACCAATTTTATCCCTTTATCTACTAGATGGAAATCAGATGTAAAATACATGAAAAATATTAAAAAGAGTCATGAAAAATCAAGGTTATTGATCCTTATTCTACCCTACTTCTACATATGTTCATCTACAACCATCGTAAGCCAAGAATACATAGATTTATGGTCTCAAGCCTCATTTAAATCACTCAAATCAATCCTCATACTAACATTCACTTTCAATTACACCAAAAACTTAAGTAGAATAACTAAATTAGTCATGATCCCTACTCAGAGTATTGGTATGTAGGCAACTCTCAATAGAATGTGGTGTCGAGGATGTCTAGCCTACCTACCTAACTTCACACTTTTACTACTTATGCCACTCAAATATTCTAACAGCATAGAGGTCTAGGGTTTGATCCTAAATTAGGTAAAACTAGTGAAAAGATACATAATTAGGGCTCATACACATAGCTACATGTAATTCATCCTTAGAGGTGCACCCAAAATATCACAATTTATACACAAAGGGTATTAACATTGAAAGTAGTACACTAGCATAGTTCACTACTATCCAAAGTATCACACTACTATCCAAGAGAGTTTATGATACCTAGATACTATTTATGAAACTTAGATCAGATTTTATGCCAATTTTTAGCCTTTAGATCATCTGCCTTAGTGAGTTTCTAGCAATGTACTTATTTTTATCATTTATTCTATTTTTAGAAATATCAAATTAAGTTAATGTTCACCATTTTGACCACAATTCAAAATAAATCAACCCCATATAGTAAAAAACATGATAAAAGGTTATATTAGTATGTACTAGGGTGTGTCATGGTATTAATTGATGTTATTTAATGTGTTATTAGCCTTGATATTAGTTATATTTAGTCCCAAGACATTTAATGTCACTTTTAGAGTCATTAATGAGAGTTGTATTTTTTATTAAGTATAAAAGTGTTATAAACTCTCTTTCAATTTCCAATATGTTAGGTACTTGTCAGTCTTGTTATTTATAACTAAAAACTTGTATGTTATTAATTGAAATAAAAAAACAAGTAAAAAAGAAGAGGTTTTTACAGTTATACTGCTCATAAAGGAGTCTAGAATGTGGGACATGATTATGGAATGGATATTAAAATTACCTAGCTTCATTTACATGATTTATATTATTTTTAATCATCAAAATTGATGAAAATCATTCTTCTCCTTCATCGTTCCACTAAACGTATAAAACTGCTCAACATGTCTTTTGATGGTATGACTGGTAGAAGAGGTTTTAGGTCAAATAATATTGTGTGGTGTTAGTAAATTTTTTTTTAATTCAAATTTATGGAATTATTTATAATAATTCTTGCATATACTTTATAAAACATTATTAATAAGTTGATTATCTCATTTTGCTTGTTAATCCCCATACCCTATATGTTTTGCTTCTATTTGAGATAGTATTTATAAATAAATTGATGAAAATGATTATAAATGAGTTATACATAATTATATCATGAATAACATATTTTGTTTCTTTTTTAGAGGTGAATTGATGGTCCAAATAGTTCAAGTTGCAGGTTAAGACCACCATTGCTAGTTGTAGGCATGTTATACCAAATGCAGAGGTCCCAATTCTTAAAATGGTTTCAAATGAGTGTGATATGTTATATTTCATGTTTCATGTCATAATATCCACCTCTTTCCTTCCAATATTAGTCTTAAACACTAGCATCTATGAAATTATGGTCATGTTTCACACAGTTAACTTCCTATAATTTTCCACCTATAGTCATGGTGTATGAAGGTCCTAAGAATGTTCATGGAGGTGTCATGAATATTTTAAAGATGTTTAAAATACTCTTATAATGTTATCAATCAATCCAATCCATTCAAATTCCACGTGATTGACTGTGATAACTAGTTTAAATCTATACACAGTCATGCACCATTGATGTGCACCTACAAGTACCTTAGAAGAAGTTGATCACATTAAAGTAAAGAATTTGAAATGGTTTGAGGTCCTCCAATTTATAAAGGGTTCACTTGAATACCTTTATAAGGTCTAATAATAGTTATAAGACCATACACTATGCATGTTTCCCATATCCATATTCACTACAGTCTATACTAAAATGCCCACCTACAAGTGGCTCTCATACAGAATTGAAAGTGTTACATAGAAAGTTGAAACATGTTTTAAGTATTCACAGAGTTTGATAGGTTGGGTAATGTCATAATAATTATGTTTAAGGTTGTATAATTGTAGGTAGACTTGATTTCTGATTCATGATTCAAGAAATAAATTTTAGAGACAAATAACCTTAAAAGCTTTGAAACAGAGCCATGTCTACTTTTGAGGCTATCATATAATAGTGTAATAGGTTGTCTAGATGGATATAAATTAACCTATCATGTAACCCTCATGTATGGGTAACATATTAAAAAATAATAATGGTTGTTTGGTCCCACAAGTAATGTAAATAAGCCTCCCAATACATGGATTTGGTCACTATAGAAGGTCAATATTCTCTATATTATGTTGAATATTAGATGACTTCATAGTCCAAGGTAGTATACAAAGAGCATACATCTATGAAAAATGATATTATTAGGCTAATATGACACTATTGGTTCAAATAAACATCAAAAATAGTTGAAGTATAATGTTGTGTCATGCATCACCATCTATAGGTGTGCCTTGCCCTTAAAAATCTCATCTACAGTTGATTATAGGCACCTACAAGTCCATGTTATGAACCTAGAGGTGAAAACTTAAGAACCTAAAACATTTATCATTGGATTTGGTTTCAAGATTCCAAATAGGTCTTAGGATGTGAAGTGAAAATTTCAAATGTTGAAATTCAACATAGAGGTGTCTTCTTCTCTTAAGAATGGTCACTATGGTCTACTATAGGGTGAGAGTACAGCAACATGACAGTTAGGCCTCATCAAATAGTATTTAAACATTAAATGAATTAAAGTGAATGTGAGGTGGTCTTGATAATTTAAAATATGTCTTAACTTATGAGACACAAGGTGTAATATTCAAATTTCACCTACATGTATCACTTTCTAAGAAAGATAACATAATCAGAGTTAATTATAATTGAGCCTATCAAAGTAGAAGGTGAAAAATGAAAGGTTTGAAAAAAAATTGATGATAAAAATGTTTTAAGGGAATTTATAGTGGTTATTCACATTCTGCCTCATGGTCATCATAATTGAAAAAGGGTCAAAATTTGGACCTCAAAAGGAACCTATAGTCCATACTAAAAATCTTGCACACAATCAACATTTTAAAGGTATATCTTAGGTTTTGGAAGTTTTAGAGGTGTTTTTGATGTGATAAAAACATAAAAATAAGAATATAATGTCCCCATAACATAATTAAGCCTCTCACATGCTCATTTTTTATAGAACAATAGGGGATATACCCTTTGTTCTATCTCAGACAGAGGGCACTCCTAGAGAATTAAAACATTGTAGGTTTAGCAAGTAAGGTTAGGAGAATGACTTGGGGATTGATATAAATTTCAAATAGGATGTATGGATATATTTAAATCATTAATATAAATATTATATTCATCATATTCATAAAAAATACTCAAAAGTGGTGGTGAGTAGTCACATGCAGACTAAGCCTAATAGGTGTTGACTAGCCCTAATGGCTAAAAGGAATTTAGTATCATTTATAAAACTAGTTGAACATTAAAAATAATTGGATAATGGAAATGGGGAGATATAAGGTGTGTTTTATCCTTTTATTTGTATATAAATCTATGAATGAGCCATTTCTTGGCTTAGAAACATGATAGGGTGTGTAAAATGTGAAGAAAAGCTCGAGAGGTCAAATTGGGAAGCTCACACCTATACTAAGGCTTAGAATGGGAACCTAAGGAGATAAAATAAGTTGAATAGGGTCAAAAACAAGGATATATTTTTATTTGTTTAGGGTTCCAATGTCATAACTTTCTGAACAATCCTTAAGGTTTAAAATAACTCAAAACCCTCTAAAACCCTTGTTCTTGACCTAATGGAGAATAAGTTGATATAAAGGAATCTAGGAAGGATAAGATGACTTGGGATAGGATTATAGCTTGTATAGGACTCCACCAAGACCCTTCCCATAAATTTTGATCCTACCCTACTTGTATAGATAGGGTTTAAAACAAGTTTTATTGACAATTTTTGGTGTTCTATAGGTACAAAAGAGTTTTAAACGATGAAAATCACTTTAGGAGGTATAATGAGACCTAATATAACCTATAATATACATTTATTACTTTATTATGTCTCACTAGCATCTATGCTAGTATCTTCATCTCATCCAGTCTAGAATGGCATAGTGAATGGAGATGACCACCTAGTGAGAAGGTGATAACTTTAATTAGGAAGGATTTTAAGTTTTTTGTAATGAATATAAGGTAGGAGGACACTTTAAAAGTGTTACATAATCCATTTTATGGACTATTTTTATAAACTAAATCACCCCTTAGTGCCAAGTGTGAGAGATGAGTGAAAGAAGGTTGATTATGATTACAACCAATGAGAATACTTGATAAAAAGAATATTTATTATTAGGGACATATATAATGCATGTTAAATCATTTTGATAATCCCTACCTCATATTTAAATGATCTCATCTATCCATAACCTGATGTGGAATGTTTAAATAAGTCTAAATGATGAAGGCAATTTCTAAGCATGTAATTGAAGGGTCATATGGTAGATTTTAAGAGTTTCATGCTTTGAGGGACATTTTTCCAAGTAGACCTTGCATGGTATATTAAATATTCCTTTCTCTTATAGATATAACTCCTCTCAATTTTTTGTGACTTTAAACTTCATTCCTTTCTTTCTTTCCTCGCATTCTATATGTACTAGCCATTTTGACTCTTGTCAAATAATTCCACTCCATGTATGGAAAATCCCTCCTAGTTTTAAGTTGTAATTTGCCTTTGAACAATAAATCCAATCTATTTTTGAGTTCATGAACATTTTGTCTAAGTGTGTGAAGTGATTAATGGTGAAGTTTGGTGATAAGTTATATCCTTGCTTTTCCTTATCATTTCATGTTTATGTAAGAGTTGTCATTCTAATAGGTGATAAGCAATTCAAAGCAATTTTACAAATCTAGCCTTTAAACCTAGAGGTCTACTTATACTAAAGGTAAAGACACATACCTATAATTATTACCATGTTACCTAAATTTGGAAGAGGTATGAACAACCTCCTCTAGGGTGCAAGATTTGGTGACTAGTCAATTCTTGCATAAATTAGTGTCTGTATTTATTATATATTTTATACCCCAATTTACTGTACTTAAACCCTTTAATAACCTATGGTTTACATTCCATAATCATTTAAAATTTAAATCAATAATCAACAAGTATAAAATCATTTTAATAAAAAAAATATGTACCATATTGTATCACACCCTATAGATAAGGGGTTACTTTAACTAGTAGAAATGTAGAAGTTAGAAACCCGCTCTAAGGATGAATAGTGTAAAAATTAGATAGTCACACTAGGTCATCCGAATAGAAGTCCAAAATGATAATTGGGGAGGAAAAAAAACCCTAACTTAATAAAAACCCATAAAATATGTGAAGACCATGTTGGGCTATAGAATCAATCCTAAAGGAAAACTATAGGATTCATGGGGAAGATATAAAAAATTACAAGTAGCCCCATATAAATATAAGCTCAAATTTTAAGGAGAATGAGCTTTGAAGACACTTACACCAAATATAATTGTTGTTTGTAACTAGACATTAGGGCACCCTTTAAAGTGAAGAATATCCACATCTTCATCCCCTAACTAAAAAAGTTAGAAGGAATATCCATCTTATCTCCATAAGTCATTACCAAAAGATTAAGAATACAATTTCATGTTCAAGCCCTAAATTTAGTAGTGATAATTCTATAAGCTTCTACCAAAATTTGTGAACCTAAATGGAATTCAACTAAAGATCCTAAAATTAGAAATTTCTTGATATTTCCATACACAACCACCACAAAAGAATGAAAAATTAAAGGGAAAACATTTGATTTACCCAATCTCTAAAAAATAATGAGATTTCTAGAGGTATCCACTACCAATAAAAAATGTACTAGTTTTAGACCCAACAAAGAAGGGGGAATGTGATTCTCTTTGGAGTCAAGAGACTATATCTCCATATTATGCCCTAGATGTGTCAAACCTACCATTTTTTCAGATTTATAGATTAATTGACTGTATCCTAACATGTGCATTTAATTGTTACTCTATATCCACTATCTATGTCACTTGACAAGCTCATTTTACTGAACATGGATAATAATGTTTACTCTTATAAGACCTTGGCATATTGATTAAGGGTCATTTGGTGAAGAATATTTGATTCTTATTTCCTAACTATTATTACACTTTGTCTATGCTTCCACATAGTGATTTTTTTAATGAATTTTGTTGAAAACATTATAAGACTAATTGCCTTAACATATATCACCTTTGTACTCATTATAACATGTCAATCACCTTATGAAAAAATGGGTTACACCTGATTACTTATGAAACTTGCATTAAGAGAGATCAAATATGACTTAACCTAAGTTATGACCATTTTTGTGAAGGAGTTAGATCTATATCCTAGCCTTGAAGGTGTGTTATAAGACAACTAAAAAAATAAACTATAATCCTATATAGATGAAATGAGAAACACAAATACACTTAATATAAACAAAATATACTGTCTATTGAATATACTCAAGCACTTCAATGCTTTTCTTATTTCTATTAAAAATTAGGTTGAATACATATTTAAAGGGGAACTTATCAATTGCCCCTTTCTATAATGTTTAAATTTTTTTTAGTATAAAATTTTACAAAATTTAGAAGATTCCTTGCCTCATTTACAAGCAAAGGAATGCAACTAATCTTTTCATAATAGATAGATATTTCAATGCTTAATCTCCAAGTAATTAATAAAAACTTCATAAATGCTAAAGTCCTTTTGACATGGATGAAACTTAATTACAATTATTTCAAAAATATTTTGAGTATAAAGGAGATAAACATTACATAAATTTGAATATCTCATACAAGAATTGATATTAATAATATTTTTACACAATAACTGGTAGTAGGGTTGATATTATACTCTAACACTCCCCTTTAAGCCTGAATTGACATATTTATTATGACTAAACAATCTTCTAGATGCTCGAAAGTGTCCTTTGATAATGAAAATATTAACAAACTATTCTTCCAAACTCCAAATTTTAATTTAATTTATTCATTTTAAATATATCCCTGATGAAATGATAAATTGTATCAATATGCTTGATTATTTTGTGAAAAACATAATTATAAGATAATGTTATTACTGATTTGTTATTATAAAATATATTTGTCACTTATGCTTGTTTATGATTTAGGTATGAAATCATTTTTATAATCCAAACTTCTTGAAATGTTGGTGTGGTTGACATATATTTTTATTTTGATGAATATATATCAACATTGAATAGGTTTTTAGAGGCCCATGAAATTAAACCTAGATCAAAATGGAAAATATAATTGGGTGCTCTTTATATCATGTAGACACCCTACATAGTCACTAGTTATATAATTGATCAACTTGAAATCATCAGATATTTTAGATGAGATCCAATGATATTTTGTTCCACTAATTTGTCTTCAAATTCTCTTCCCATCATGTCATAGTGAATCTTTTGGTGACTTCATAAATATGGAAAAAAGACATACATTATACATGATATTAGGTCTTATGACCATAAAGTACATTAGACTACTGATAATTATTGTGTACAAAGTAGGATCAACATTAAATCCATTATCATCTTTGTTTAATTTTAATCTTGTGAAAATTGGTGTCAATATTCACTTTGAATTAATCATTCAAAACGTTTTCAAAACATAATTGGAATATTTTGATTAACATACAAAATTCCATATTTTGATTAATTTCCATGCCAAGAAAATAATTCATCAACCCTAAGCCAATAATTTTAAATTCTTCCTTCATTTCTTACTTAAAAAAGTTAATTGATATATCTCATATTAATATCAAGTCATCAACATACACACACACAATCAAAATGTGACCTTAATCATTCAACTTGATATACAGTTTTGGTTCATTTTTACTTTTGTTAATTCTATTCTTCATACAAATGAATCAATTTTGCTATACCACATTCTCAAAGCTTGTTTGAGACCATAAAAAACTTTATTCATTCGATATACCCTTTGTTTTTTACTCCAAATTTTGTATCTAGGTGGTTTTTTCACATAAACTTCTTCTACTATGTCATTCAATAACGTAGATCTATCATACATTTGACATATTTTATAATTGTTCTAAGATGTTATGGCGAAGATATTTCTTATGGTGTCTAGTTTAGCCATTGGGAGAAAGTCTCATTGTAATTATTTTTAGGTTTTTGTGAGAAACCCTTTGTAATTAGCCTTTCTTTATGTTTTCCAACATTTGCATCTACATTGAATTTGGTCTTATAAACCCATTTTACACCTATTACATTCTTTCCTTATATAAATATTACAAGATCCCATGTATGATTATTTTCAATACAATAAATTTCTTCAACCATGGCTTTTACCCAATTTTAATTATCAATTAAAACTTCAAAATATATGGGATCAACTTGAGAAAATAGTGAAAAATCATAAAATAATTAAACATTTCCATCACCTTGAGATTCACATATCTCCTTCAAACTTGATTTATTTCTTGAGCTGTCTCTAAATCAAGACCTAGGAGATGCTAAGGTTGGATTTGAGGTGTCACTACCATGAGACCTTGAATAAGTTGGTGTATTAACATGGATGTGTTATTTACAAAGATTAAAAAATTGTATGAGATGATGAAAGATGTACCTAAGGCCTCTATAGGGTGATAATTTAAGGGACTCTGAGCTAAAAGTAAATTAAAAGGTGTCACTATAGTGATGGTTTATCCAACATGGTTGTTGAAGTTGTCATTGGAGTCATTCCTTGTGGAGCTGAATGACCATTTTTTTTTATCATTTTATCCTAATAACTCACTTTCATTTGAAGGTATTATTGTAATGATGGTTGTTGTATTATCATAACTTCCATCTCATGATTTTTCTTCAATGAACTCAACATCTCTACTAATAACATTTTTCTTTATAATGAGAATATATAATTTATAGGTTTTTAGTTGATCAGTATAACTCATAAAAATACATTTTTCTCCTTTATCCTCAAATTTATTTCTCCTTTAAGTTATTACATGACCATATGTCACACAACCAAAAAGTCTAAAATTAAAAACACTATGTTTTCCACTCCATTCTTCTGGATGAACTATGTCACTTACACTCTTTATAGGGCATCAATTTAAGATATAGATTGCACAAGTTACTTTGTAATCCAAAATTCATTTGTTAAATGTTTGGCATTCAAAATTATTTGGGATATTTCCATAATTTTTATGTTATTCCTCTCTACCACACCATTTTTTTGAGGTGTATATTTTGTTGTAATTTACTTCTTAATTCCATGAATTTTGCAGATTTTTAAGAACTCATTTTATTTATACACTCCTCTATATGATTTGAACACATTTATATAATGACAAATTTTATTTTCAACCATGGACATAAAATATTTGAATATACAAAATGATTTTTATATATATTTCAAAATATAAACCCAAGTCTTTATATTAAAATCATTAATTAATGTCAAAAAATATAGGGTACCACTGACTGAAGGTGTTTGCATATATCCACATACTTGTGAATGGACAATCTCAAGAGGAGATTTTTTATCTATGTAACTTTCCAATAAGGATTATATATGTAAATTTTATATAATAAAAATTTCACACACCTTTCTTAGTTGTTCTATCAAAGGCAAACCCTTCATATTTTTATTCTACAATAAATTCAAACCACTATAGATAAAAGGTCATATTTCAAATGCCATATCTAAGTCTGATCCTTGAAATAAAATTTGAGCACTAGTGAAGTTATCATTATGGTGAAACATTGAGATAATAAGGAATTTGTATATAGAGGTATATTTATTTCCTTGTGTGAGACTTGGATTTTATTGAATTGATAGTTTCCCTTGCAATGATTTATTAAGCATATACAATAGATACTTTAATTTAAATTTTCAATGGAAACATTATGTTTCTTGTCATCTCAATATTTGCAATCAATTTTTTACTTGGATTTCTATCTAATATAAAACATGCATCATGTTCAAAACACACTCTATACCCCTTCTGCACTAACTTCCCAATAGTCCCTAAATTGTGTTTGAAACTACAAGGAACATAATACACATTCAAAATGTGTGTTTTTTTTAATATTGATTATTCTATTAACCATAATGTAAAATTTATTATCATTTCCCACTTTTAATTTAGATTTAACTATCTCATCCATGTTTTCAAATATATACTTACATCTAGTCATGTGATTATTATATCCACTTTATATAAACCAAACCTCCTTTTACTTTCTTATGAAATATTACAAGCCACGTATTTTTATTGAGAATGATTTAATTTGTGGGATGTGCATCATAATTTATCCATATTGATAATTTTTTATGTAGGTTTATGAGTGCAATAGTTTAGGTAATTTTTTATCTGACTCCTCCATACTTATTTTTTGTAGATGATTGATCTTTGTGGTGCCTAGTTAGTAAGCCAACTAATGCAAGAGTTTACATTTAATAATGTATTATAGCCAATGAATGCACATTTATGAAAATTAAATCTTTTATATGAAATAAATTAATGAATGTATTTCTACAAGAATCATTTACCCTTAGATAATATTGTGAAAATGAAGTGAATAATGTTTAACTATTTAAATTGGTAAAAGTATTAATTTACAACAAGATGTCATGTGAAGTCAAACAAAGGTAATTTCATTTGAAAGAATGGATTTATCCATGAGGCATTATTATATTTGTGGTGACTCATATGGTGAAAAGAATCATATATAAAGTTATAATTTTGTGCAATTCATGCCAAACATATTATAACTCAAACAAAGAAGATTGTGTGTTGTTGTACCAATTTTAGGCATAAGTGTTTGAGTGGTGGGATTTATTTTAGTTATTAAATCACCCATAAAACCAAATATTTATTGGAGTAGATAAATCCATTCACTTAGAGATTTAAAATGTCATCCCTAATCCATGTTTGAAGGGATTAAAGAAGGTGTAGAGGGAAAACCTTCTATTATAATGAAACTATATATCTTTAAAATAAGTTGAAATATAAAGTTAACCTTATTATATAGTGAGGAATCCAAGACCTTGAGCAATGATGTCCTTAGCATGTGTCAAAGTATATTAATAACTAGAAAGATATAAAGGAAATATTTTAATATCCATGTTGACCAAAATAGGTTAGTGGGACTTAGAAGTATATCAAATTATAATAGCAAGGAAGAGTGTTAAAATCACTCATAAGAGTTGAAAAATTAGGTAACACTATAAAAATGAAATACTCTAACTAGTGGAGTGAATCCAAACCCTATAAATTTTGGAAATAAATAATATGATAATGTGAAAATAACTATATGCATAGATGTATCCCTAATGAAAACACATGAAAGAAGTTAACAAAGATGAAAGGTTTATCCCAAGGTTGTGTTGATGTGGGTCTTGTGTATAGTCTAAAATTTAAATGATGTGACCTCTAAAATTTTAGTATCTCAATGGAGGTAAAATCCACTCCAAGGCATGAGTTATACGTATGGGTTAAACAATCTTGTGGTGGAATAGTAAGTAGAACATGCAGGGTGTTAATTAGGTTTGCTTGTAATGAAATGAATCCTAGTAAATAAATCAAACCAAAATGAGTGGGATGGATGGGTAATACCTAATCTAAAATGTGTGGATATCAATCAAATAAAAGTATAAAATAAGGTTATGTGATCTCAAGAGGTCACTTCTTAGGCTAGTTTCTTGGTGGACAAATGCTTTCAAAACTACTACTTATTACGTATGGTTGTTTCACACTCATAGGTAAACATATTTATGAAGTTTGGGGAGGAAATATATAGTAAACTTGATGGTCTGAACTAAAGATTTCTCCCTTTATAGTTGTTATTTCAAACCCTTAGTTGGAATATTACTCTTGGATGAGGAAGGCATCTAAGGTAGCTGTTACACTTAGACAACTATACCAAAAATAAAACACTCTTGCACACTAATAATATTAACATAGTTTGGATTAATTTCTTAATAATCAATTAAATATACTAACTTTCAATATATTGTTCACATCTAAGGTTAGCATATATCAATAAAATAATCAAAATTATCTTTAGATTTTTCACACTTAAAATTATTGTATTATCACAACTAGAAAATCAAAACCTTAATAACGCAAGAATGGATGGAGAGAACACCAACATAGTTGCGTGATCATCAAAATTGATTTCTTCTTATATTGATAAAATATTTCAACCCTTTGGAATGTGATATTAAATAAATATATAGACTTAGGTAGGGGATGCATCATCCTTCAAGTGCATGTAAACTCATGGTTACATTACATAATTAAAAACCTAGTTCTAATTTTAACCTCAAAATTACATGCTTGCATGCTGATATATAACTACAAATATGTCAAGATAAGTTATCCTATATAAATTAATTCAATGTATACATACTTACAAAAATTTCAATCAAATTTAAATTTATGCTCTAAGTGTAAGTAAATTATAAGTGCAAAATCAAGTATTATCTACATGTATACATATAAAATTATCTATAAAATCAAGGTTGACTAGGTGTTTGCATGGTTGGTGAGGTTATTGGAAGTGTTGAAGTGGATACTTATTTCAAACTAGGAATCTAAGCACCACCATTATTAATTGATTCCAAAACTTAATAGTGCTTATGTTTGATGTGATACTAGTCTCTTATTATGTCCATGTTAAGTAGTAGAGGCCTATACACCTTGTTTACATGTTCTAGGAGCCTTGAATGCTTAGTCTTTATAGTATTGATGTTATTTCTGACTATCTCAATTTATGTAACCTTTTTCCTATAAAATTTAAGCTTAGATTCTATTTCTTCTAAGATATTTCCTTACATATTTTTTTGAAGCTTTTTGAAGCTTACTGTAATAACTAGTCAAAATTGGCCCTATCGATAAGCCTTCCTATGGAATCTTTGGCCTATGAGAGTTTTAGTTTATCTAAAATCTACCAAATGATATTTTTATGTTCTAAGTATTTATGAATTACTACCTTAGTTATATCAATCCATTCCCTAGCCTCCTATGTTTTGATGACTACCAAATTAAGGGAATTGGTAGCCTCTAATGGTGCCATTAGATTTAAGTGTGCATATGTTTTTCTTGTTGTAAAAAGAATAATAAATTTCAATTTATTCTCATATATTTTCAAATAATTAAATAATTTATTAATCTCTACTATATGAGGTGCCAATTCTACCCTCATTACACAAATAGCCTCAATAATATTATGCAATCTAGATGTAACACTCTAGACATCCATCTCTATTTTCACTAGAACATACCCAAGTTTTTGTTGTTTTATTATTTATTCTAGTTCTTACTCTAGTTCTCTCATTGCCATTTCAGTTCCTTCATGTATCTCTACTAGAGCATCCTTTTATGTTTCAAAATAGGATTTAAAATCCTTTATGTATGGGGAGTAACCCAATTTTTTATCCCTCCTCTTGTATAAGGTAAACATTTATTGCTTTTCCTCTAGTATGACTATTAGCCTAATCTCATCTTCCAGCTTCCTCTTTCAGACCCTATACATGCTCTTAATAGATTTTTCAAATACTAAAATTATAGTGGGAAATTTTGTAATTACTAGATTAGGAATTTTAAAATCCTCTAACTACATGTTTGATACCCACTAAGGGAGGATTAGCTAGGCTATATCTATGGTTTGAGTGTCTAAAACTGTAGTCTCACCCAATATTGTTCCTGATGTCTACCTCAGGATTTCCTCTATAAGGGGATTAGGAAGTGAAGACCAGATGATTTTAGACCAGTCCACTCCACCATATTATGGTAGTGGGTATACTATGTAAACTTTTTTCTTCTTGTCATCCTTCTTGGTTGTTATCATAGTTATATCTTGAGAAAAAATAGGAGGTACTGGTAGACCTTTATGTGTAGATGACACAAAGAATTGGGGACTTGCTACTACTCACCTTACCTTCTTTATTAACCTTTTTATTACCTTATTCTTGGTGATTATAGAGTTGGGGACAATAATGAAAGGAAAAATAATGGGAAATGTATGAATGGATGTGGAATAATCAATTTAAAGAAGACTAACTAGGGAAATAGGCAAAATAGTAGTAGAAGGATCTTCTACCTTCATAACTAGCATGGTTGGTTAGAAATGCAATGTATAGGATCAACCTCCACCTTGGGGACTATTATCACAAAATATTTCACCCTAGAGGAGGTTATTCAAGCCTCTTACATATTTTGGAAACATTGGAATACTTATAGGTTTATGGGTTTACCTATAGTATAAGTAGACCTCTAGGTTTAATGGATAGCTCCGTGAACTTACCTTGAATTGATTATCACCTACACTAACTATTTACTTATGGGAAAAAGGTATAAGTTTACATGAAATTAAAATAATATAAGGGTGTGACACACCATGAGTATTTACATAAGACCAACATACTTCTTTCAATAAGAAACAAGACCTATAACACTAGCTTCAAATTCCTAGAATGTTCTAACATTAGTATTTAAATATGGAGGTGATATGCATGAGGGATATCTAGGGTAAGTGAACCATAGATTATTTTTACACACCAAGTCTAATTGTAAACTTGAAAATATATTTGTACACTTGACAACACTTTTTATGACTTGCTAGAGTGGAACAACTTGCATCAAACATGGAAGGATTGAGATAAAGCAAGGACATATGAATATCTCTTAAATATTAACTATACACATCAGAAAACACTTTAAAAAGATGATATATGAACTCAAACTAGATTTTATTTATTTTTAAAATTAAAATTACAACATCAAACTAGTAGGGATTCACCATACATGGTGTGGAATTAGTCTAAAAGATCCAAAATGGCTAGTACTTATATAATGTTGGAGAAGAGAGAGATAGATGAAGTCCAAGAGTCACTATAACATGTATCAAACTAAGATAAGGAGTTACATATATAGGACAAATGAATATGAAACAAACCATGCAAGTCATACATGGACAAATGTACGTTAAAGGCATGAAACTTCTCAAATGTGGTGTAGGGCTCTTCAATTACTTGCCTAAAACCTACCTTCATCATTTCGCCTCTTTGGAATGCTCCAAATATAATAGGGATAGATGAGATAATTTAAATGTGAAGGGAGTTATAAATATACCCCAACATGAATTGGTTATGTCCCTAATCACTAATTTTCTTTTGGATATGAGTTATCACTGCCTATAGTCATAATCACTCTATTTTCACTCACTCTTCACACTTGGCCTCAAAGATGTCTTCAATTTTTCAATCCAATTGATACATAAGGTGATGTGACACCTATAAATATCTCTCATTATCTTAGATCAATTATAAAAACTTTAAAAGGCTTCCCAGTTAGATTTCTCATACTCTTACTTGATGATCACTCCTTGTTCACTATGCCAATTTAGATTGGATAAGATGAAGGTGTTAGTAGAGGAACTTGTGAGCTTAGTGTAATAAATGGACAGTCTAGGTTATCTTAGGTCCCAATATATCTTCCTAAATTATTTTCATCTCTTGAAATCTTTTTGTACCTACATGGTATATAAATCTATCAAGAAAAGTTCTATAGCACCCTATCCATATAAATGAGGAACAACTCAATTTGGTGGGAAGGATCTCTAGGGAATCCTATGCAATCTCAAATTCATTTCCTAGTAAAAATATTCCTCATAGATACTTTCCTTCTTCATTATTCTCATTAGGTCATTACCAAGGGTTTTGGAGGGTTTAGAGAAATTTTGACCTCTAAAGAATTTTTATAAATATGTGACATCCAAAACCCTGTTCAAGATACTCCTTAACATCTCCCAACTCTTAAGTCTCCCATGATATATGTTTGTACAGTTGTACATCTTCAAAACTGACCTCTCAAGCTTTCTAAGGCATTCTATGCAAGCTTGAGTTGATCTGATCCAAGATTGACTTCTCTGTGGGGTTCTCTTTAAACTAAAAGATTTAAAAAATATTATATCCCCATTTAAAGGTGACATAATGCATTTCAATGTTTTCTTGGTTTTAGAAGTGATGATTACACCCCTTTCACATGACTGTGTCCATGATGACCAAAATTGGCTTGTGTAGTTTATAATGGTTTTAATGTCTTGGACATACTTTTCCATTTCTATAGTAACATTAAACACTTTCCTCTCAATTATTTAACACTTATTTTCATATTTTACACCTACCTACCTCTTCCTATAGACTTTATGTTTCTTGGAGTACCCTATGTCTTAGATAAAATAAAGGGGATCTATCCTGTCTTATCAAGCCAAATAAAGGTATATGAGGCTCAATGAGGTTATGAAGGTACTATGTACCAATTTTTATAGTTTTATTATATTTATATACCTTCAAACTCTTCAAACCTCAAACTAAGATCCTAAATTAGATGACTATGCAATCATGGAAAATATGGAATGCATGTGTACTTTGGAAACCTCCATTATCCTAAGAGTCTCTTATGAGATATACATCATCATATTTGGTATGTTCACAATGTTTTCAAACTCCCCATCATCCATGATGGATTTTTCAACCCCTATCTTTTGCTCAACTAAACCTAATTGGTAGATTGTATGCTTACTCAGGAAAAGGTAAGCCTATAGGTGAGTATTTATGTGTTATATGCATTGTTCATTTCCCTTAAGACATTATTTAATCTCTTCAAGCTCATATTATTGGTTTAAACTTATAAAAATGTACCTTTTGGCTTACCAATCTCTAACTTGTTTGTTTCCACCTATTATCAGACTATAGTTAGATTGTAGGTGACTATTTTGTGACCAAAGGGAACCTGTAGGTGATGAATTACGCCAAATATTTAATATGAACCTATTTTATTTCATTTTGAGAATAATAGTGTCATTTTTATTTATAAGGAGTCATCAATCCAAAAATTAGGATTTATCTCAATACAGTAAAGGGACATTTAAACATCCAACACTATAGAGAATTCTTATATTATATAGTGCAAGAATGCATGGAATGGGAAACTTATATATCATGCTCTTTTGGACAAATAAACCTTTTTCATTCCAAACCACCACTCTTGTACTTATATTTTAAAATGGAAAAACTAGATCAGTTGACATATTCAAAATGTCTCATCATGAAAATATCAATAGAATGTCTAGGTCTCTATTCAGGGAATTTATGGTAACAAGTCCCTACGGAAACATTTTTGACCTTAAGTCATGCATTCAAAACCATTTTACATTCTATGGATTCACCATGCTTACCAAAACACTATCCATGTGTTCAAACCTAAAAGAGTGTTCAAACAATCCCAATAATTTAACATTTTAATGTATTCTCCTTTATCTGAACCACCTCTAGGTGTATATATGTAGATGGGGTTATGAAGGTATGACATGAGGTGTATGTATGATGAAATTGTTTCAAAATAAATATTAAACATCCATCACTAATAATATGTAACTCTTCCATGTTTTTAAACTTGGTGATGTCCATAGACCAGTTCAAACACTCACATTATAACCTTACAGACCTTTATGGAGACCTATGGATGCATATGAAGGTGTGACACAAAGCATTGAGAGTGAGATATGGTAGTGTTCATAGTGTGTTGATTCAAAAACCAATAATAATCTTATTTAAGTCCACAAATTAATCCTATCTACCTATAAAGACTTGAAACAAGCTACAATTACTTATTCCCACATGACTATTCTCTTATAGATGCACATCAATATTAAGTAAGGCAAAACTGCGTGGTTGTGTTAGATAATTTGTTATCATAGTCTATCCTATGTCACTTGGGAAGATTATATTAATTTTTCATGATCTAAACATGTGTTTAACCTCCTAAAACTCTTCATTTTCTCTCCATGGACATTATGGAAACCTTCATACACTATATTCAGCTGACTATGTATGATAGTCATGAAAAGATTGACTATGTTGTCATGTCTTTTGATTGTAACTCCATATGAGACCCCTTTGAAATAATATTGGAAATAGAGGTGATTTAAAAGATGTGGGAAACATAAAATAAAATATATCACCATATCCTAAAGACACTATAAGGACATGAAACCTCTATAAATGGTGAAAACCTATCTACAATATAGAAATGTTGCTCTTACCTACAACTTATGATACTTGGGTTGTAAATTCAGATCTAAACATGAAAACAAAGATGAAAACCATGAAATGAATATGTTCACGTCCTTTGAAAATAATTTCAACAATTGGATTATACAGACCTGCTCATATAATAGGAAAACATGTAGGGTGTCAGAAATAACATGCATAAATATATGTTTAAATTATTAAGCACAGTTCATAAAGCACAAGTAAACAATTCTATAACTCCTACCATGAAATTTAATTTTACTAAGTTTACTATCACTCCACAATATCATTTGACCTAAAACTTCTCATACTGGCCATACCATTAGAAGACTTGTTGACCAATTTTGCATGTTTAATGGAGCGATGGAGGAGTATAATGGTTTTTAGATATTTTTTAGCATTTCAAAGCTGATCAATAATTTAAATTAGTTTAATTAAGTTAAATATCCATTCCACAATCTTTCCACATGTGTCACTCTCCTCTATAGGTTGTATAACTTCCAAAATTTCCCAAACTACCACTTTTCTTCTTATTTCAATGTATTACTTGTAATTTTAAGTTATGGACAAACATTGACTTATAGTATCTAACATGATGGACATTTATAGATAGTTTGGAACACTTGTCTCACTTGGAAAATTGTACAAATTTCACAAATAGCCCAAATATGACCCTTATGTGATATGGGCTTAAAGATGAATATGAATAATGTTAATGACACATTAAATAACATAAAAAAAACCATGACACACCTTATAGACCCTAAAATACCAATATACAAATTTGGGACTATAAAGGGTTGACCCATTTTGAATTATGGTCAAAACAGTCAACATTTTTTGGTGATTTCTAGGGGTGGTATGCTTGTTATGCCCAAGACTAGTAGCCTTATCCTATCCATTAAAGTATGGATTCACCTATGCATAGTTATGATACTTAAATTTCCTTTTAAATATACCAAAACACAATAAAAAATAAGAAAAAGACACAAAGCAACATACCACACACTTTTGCTTCATGAGCACTTATGGAACACACACAAAAACACAACTAGCTAACTCAAACACAAAATAACCTAGAAGAAACCCTTCCTATTGGGTCAAATAAGAAGTTTGAAACCTTTCATGATTTATGGAATTAAGGAATGAATAAGTCATGTTGCCTTTTGACCCTTGACATTGAAGCCTACATCTTCTTCATAGTTGTTATCAATCAGGAGTGTGCCCTTAAGAGAAAGTGTGTTATTCCTCACTCCTATTGGAACATGGAATATCTCCTAAGTGTGGGCAAATTTATAAGGAATAAAATATATAGAGAATGTTTATTCCCTTTGTGATCTCACTAAAAAATTACTCTTAACCTACTATCTACTAATTATGGCAATGAAAAGGGTATAAAATTCACTATTTTTAATGAAACTAAAAGATAAACTCAAATTAAGGTGATGCACCAATGTTTTATGACCGCTTATGCTTGTAATGATAATATTATGAAAGGGGGAAACTTTCACACATTCTTTACACTCAGGAATGATTTCTACAAAAGTGTTTCACAAGGACTTGGACTGAATTCACATCCAATGCTTGAACTTAATTTGGTTTTGATACTTAAAATTATTTTTAGAACATCAAATATCTCTCATGAAGGTATAATAACTAGATAACAACATAGTAAAACAAATGATTCACTAGATTATATCAATGGTAAACACACACACTTCACTCAAAAAGCCTAAAAATGGAAGAATAAATCTTTTTATTTTTCTCAAAAGGTGAATATAAATTTTGGTAGCCTTTTAGCATAGCCAAAAGAAAAAGAGTGATATGTTACATTCTATGAAATGAATTCAAATAGTAAAAACAAATGCTTGAAGACAAAGTAACCCCAAAATAGGGGACATCAAACTTAGTCATACTCCTTTAGTACTACGTAGTATTTCTTCAACCTCTCAAACATTAGTCTTCCATATGATGACATGGAAGAGATAGTTTCAAATGTTTCAAGGACTTTGGAACCTTTTCATAATGATTATTAAAGCCTAGACCACTTGGAGAGTGCCTAAATTATTGATACAACTACTATATTTTAGATTTCATGTCTTCTTCCATCAAATTAAGCCTTTAATTCCTTAGTTAAACCCTTCTTGATGCTAATTAATGATGTTTTAACATCTGACTAAAGTTGTTAGGAGAATTCTCCATCATTTTTTTGACTTTGTCTCTAAGGTTGGCATAAGAAGGAAGGAGAGACCTACTTGAGTTTGGAAAACCTTTGGCACTTTTTCTCCTTAATTTAAAACCTTTTCATGACTTATTCCAAGTCTAAATATGGCATAACATATTATTAAACAACTTGATAAGAACTTATGAGGAGTTATATGCATTGATTTAGTCCTTTAACTCAACTTTCTCATTTTCACTAAGGCGTAGAAGGTAAAACATGGTATTTCTTCAAGTTTTTATATCTCATCCATGGATGACTTCTCAAGAGCATACTATACTTAGAATACTTAAATTTGAGCCATCAAACACTCAACAAGACCTGGTTCTACACCCAAACCATGCATTTTCTCTCAATTCTTTATAGCTTTTTTCAAATAAAATCTCCTTGTATGGGAGAATATAAAGATGGAAATTATAATTTGAGCACATTTTTAGAAATAATCTATCCACTTATAGCTCCACACAAAATTTGATGGCCAAAATCCAAGTGTAGATATCTTTTCTAACACATTATTTCAGCCAAATTAGACCTAATTAGCCCTCCTAATCCTAGAAGGTTAAAATATTTCTCTTGAGACCACCCACACATGTGAAAATCACCAAAAACATTTTATTCACTTTACCCATTTTCTCATCATCTTTTATATCTATTTTGGTGGTCTGAAACAATGTGGAGGTACAAGAACCTTGAAATTGTCATTGGTAAGCTTGCCTTTTTGAAGCATTTTTTGACTAGCCCAAAAGACTTGAACATTTTAGGAATATCTGAGTGACCTACTCTTGAATTTTTAGTTTTAATAGGTAAAAAACATCTCAATACACCTCCCACATTGACTGACATCTCTCCACATGTTTCAGAACCCTTGTTTTATCTCAAAAACATGAAAAAGTAGAGTTTTTGTACTAATATGTACAAATTAAGGTAAAAAAAAACACATGTGGATGACCCTATGAGATTTTAATACAACCTATGGTAGGTTTCAAGAGAAAACTATGTAATTTGAGGAAGTGTCTAGGTCAATCTTTGAAAATTAGTCCAAAACTGGGGTTTTAGAGGCTTTTAGGTGGTTTTAGCTTTAAAGGATTGTTCATTAAGTTGTGACATCTAATCCTCATAAAAGAGTTAAAAAATAAATGTATATACCCTATCAAAGATCCCTAATTTCCTTGAGGTCCCATGCTAATCCTCCATGTTGTTATGAGCTTCCAAACATGGTCTTTCAAGCTTCTTTCACCATTATGCATACCCCGTTATGACCTTAAGCAAATAAATGGCTTGTTTGTGGCCTCTCATAAAAATTGATAGTTATAAAAAACATAATATATCCTTATGAACATTTTATATTTATTTTTAATTCTTAGTTAGTGTTATAAATGTAAAGGACCCCCCTTTAGGCATTAGGCCTAGACTAGGCATAGTAGAGCTTAACTGCATACTTATAGGTTTGGGCCACCTTATTTATTTTATAAACTCCATGAGACTTTAATAATATTTTTTTATGTCTTTATAAAGTTTATACACCCTTTTTCAATGTTTCAACGCCTTTTAAGTCTTATTATTTCCATTTGCATATTAAGCCTATAAGATTTAGTTCTTTGGGAGTGCCCTATGGCTGAGACAAAATAGAGGGCACTTCCCCTATTAATTCAAACAAAAGGATGTTATTATGGTGTTATAAAATTTATTTTTATTTTGTATAACTATTTTCATGGATTTAACACATTAATTACCCCTCAAAATCTCATAAAACCCTAAAGGCAAACTTATAGGATGATCACTGACTGTGTAGGGTTGACATATGGACTATAGGTACTTATTAGGACCCTTTTATTCTATATATTCCCTATTTTGAGAGATAAAAAGGATATTATAACCATTTTTAATGTGATCCAAACATATTTATCAATCAATCCTTGCCAAACTCTTCAACATATACCTTGCATTTGATTAGTCAAGACTATAGGTTGAATGTAATTGTGTTTATCCTTAGAAAAGAAACTACTTGTAGGTAGATATTTTTTCCTAAACCTTGTATTATTTTCATAAGACAATTATTTAAGTATTTGTTTCCATATTATTTTCATTTAGGTTTATTAATACCATGTTCATGATATGTCAACATCAATACCACCATGTTCTAGCTCATTGTCAAACCATAGTCAATTATAGTTGACTATTGTTGGACTAATAAGGGTCCTAAAGATGATTTATTCTCTTATAAACTTGTGTCAAACCTCGTGTATATGTTTATAGTCTTATAAAAAAATTCCATTTTATATTTTTTGTATTTTTAGACCTAAATACCAAGGTTCAACTATGGACTTGCAAGTAGGTACCTATAGTCAACTATAGGTAATTGTTTTTAGGGTAAAGTACATGTAGGTGGTAATGCAAGTCATAACTTATACTTCAACTTTCCCTGATGTCATTTGAGTCACTAATATTCATTTTAAATCAATATATCACTTACCATGTATATATGTATCTAAAATTCCACCTTAGGTTGTAGAGTCATTTGAAATTCCAATCACTGTAAAAAATATTGAAAACCTATAGTGTGTGAATGCATGATTTTAAAACCTTCCGAAATCACCTACTTGGATCAAACACCCATTATATGTGGTCAAGGAAACTATATAATTATAGGTATTCATGATTAAATAATCTATACCTACCTAAACTCCATGATACACTATTATATGGTATTACCAATAGTACACAGGGCTCTATTTTGGACTTTTAAGGGAACCTATCCTTGAACTCAATCTCCACAACTTGAACATGATTCCCAAGTTTGTCTTCTTTTTAATGACCTCAATCATGATTTTAATATCACTATTAAAATACCTATATTTAATGAAGGTCTCAAATCATGTCAAATTATTCTATACAACACCTTTAAGCCTTTGTGAGAGCCACTTGTAGGTGTGCATACAGGTCTTAGGACAGTGGAGGTAGAACATGGACACATGTAAAGGGTATGGTATTATGATTAGTAATATACCCACTGAAGGTCTTAAAATGAAACATTTTCACCATGAAGGACTTTAAACTTGTTAAATTCCCTGTCTCCATGTGATTAGCCTCCTTTAGGGCACTTATGAGTGAGTTTTAATGTTTCAGGCCTATAGGTAGCCTTTTGGAGGTCACTAACTTTATATCATTCATTGAGATATATATATATATATATATATATATATATATATATAAAGGTTATCAAATAACTTATACAAAACTAATATAAACATTAAAAATATGATATCATTCCTTAATAATCTTACCATTCTATTCCTTGAGTTTGAGACTTTCAAGCTTGTCCATTAGGCCCAAGTTGGTTATAGGTGAAGGTTATTGACTGTATGTCCTTAGGAAAGTATATATTCACTTGAAACATCTCTCATAACCTTGATCAAGATTCCATTTGAAACTAACTATTAATAATAAAAAAACTATAAATTTCACCTTCAAGTCTCCCACTTTGCATATTTGAGTTTAGAGATCCTGCTTAGAAAAGACTGATTGTAGGTGTCCATGTGTTTTATTTAGGTGTGCTTGAGCTAAAGGAGAGAGTTAAGGGAGACAAATTATATGGATGTTTTTGGATTATTGAATTATTTTGATTGCTTGATCTCTTTCACTAAGATCTCATCAATTCATTCTATCTCTTCAAGATCTAAATTCTCCTTTGCTTTATTATTCAAACCAATAATAGGACAACCATAGGTACATTATACTTATATAGACTATAGATGACTTATTAATATTTGATATATTTATATCCTATTAATATTCAATATTTCTCACATTATAATCATCTTCACACTCTATTCAATGAATAATAACTCATGACATGTCTTTGGATTCTCAAAATAAGGTCATACCTTGAAACTTGAATGAATTTGATAGCTCATTCATGGTTGTAGATACTTATTGTGCATGATTCATGGTCAATAGTCACTTAATTACTTGATATTAAATTATTCACCTTCTTATCTTATTTGGTATCATAATATCATATTTGAAAGGAGTATGAAGTTCCTTGGAATGTCTCTTGAATTGAAAACATAGTAACACATAGTCTCTTAGTATTATCATAGTCATTTGAGGCTCTAAAATGACAAATTTTATCTTGATATAGTGTATTGAGTTACCTTGATCTCTGAGATCATGTTTAGAGGTATTTCATATTATGAAACATCACCTCATACCTATTACACATTGAAATCAATCTCATCAAATGCATTTTTACCTTGCTGAAGAGATCAACTCAGATTTAACTCTCTCAAAGGAGATATACTCAGAATGGAGACTTATGAACCCTTAATTGGATGAAATATTTGTGTAATTAATTATACATTTAATTTTATAACCTTTTAATATGAAAAAAAATTATTAACAACTTTGGTTCTATTTCAAAACTGATCTAAAAGATGATTCATAAAGATAATGAAAGAAATATGGTTTTATGATATAAATACTTTCCTAGAAGGATTTATTAGATGAAACCAATATTAAAATGAGACCCATGACCATTAAAATAATCCATAAAAACCATTCCTCTCTATCAATTTCTAAACTTGATAAACAAGTGCAAGAATAGACCCCTCTTGGATGCATAGGCTATAGTGACCTGCTGTCACTCTTAGAAATTTTTAATAAAGATGAGGCAAAAAATACATGAAATAATACCACTAATTAAAATATTACGTATATCATTGACAATTTATAAATTTTTAGATCCTAACTCTTTTTCCTATTTTTGTACTGAGCATTTGAAAACTACCTTTGTAGAGTTACCAAGAAGATCAATATAGGAGCAAAGTGGGGTTTTGTAAAATTTTCACCTATAAGTTCCTTAAAACCATTGATATGAACTTTTAATTCCCAAATTAATCCTTTAAGATTCATTTATCACAAAAAACCTTTGAAAACTAGTATGAATGCCTCAAAAAGTCTTGTTTTTACACTAAAAAAGGCTAAATTGCTAAAGAGCTCTAATTGAAATGTTATAAAATGTGTTTTTGAATATTTAAAATGTCTGATAAGGTGAATAAATATGAAATTGGAGTTCTTCTTAATCAGATACTACCTTAACCTTACAAAACCGTCTTTGGAGGTCACAAGATGGTAAAAAATGTATGGAAATGAGTCATGAAGTTAGTCAAGAACATGATCAACCTGATTATTCATATTTTAGGCATAAAATGACCTTAAAAAATGATATGAAACTCATATATTCACTCTATACTCTTCTCACCACTAAAAATGGCTCAAAAAGGCCAAAAAATGACAAGATAAATGAAGGACAAAACCTTAGCTCACCTAATTAACCTTAATACCTGATAATAATGAATTATAATGATAAATATAAAGACTATTAAAGAATAACCTACTTAGAAACAAGACAAAATGGCATGCCATTAAAATTTTTGAATGATAGGGGTGATAATTTGACCTGTGGGGTCAAAATTTTCAACATTTTAGTGAGTCAACTAAGAAGCATGCCTATTATGCTTGATAATCAGACCATTTACATGAATTTTATACTCATAAAATAGTGATAAATATGATTAATTACTTTAATTACTTTTTTAATTGAAATAATAACACTTCTTCCTTTAAAATAAGGAAGGAAACACAAAAAATAATGGAAACTAACTAACAAAGCAAATGTGCAAATAAAATGCTTATTTGAGATAAAACATAAATAAACTAATGTGTTACGAAAGAAATTGGAGGAAAAAAAACAATGTAAAAGGAACTTAATTCTTAATAGCAGTGTTTTAGATGTATCCCATTAATTGGCATTGGAAGCTCCTCACCATCCATCTTTGTAAGTTGGAAGGCATCATGGGATTTACAGCTGGAGATTGTGTATGGGCCACTCCAAAGGGAGTCAAAATTAGAACACCTTCCTAGTTTATCTCTATCCTCATCCCACTTGAGAACTAAGTCTCCTTATTTGAAACTCCATGAAGAAGATCCTTTGTCAAAGGCTCTCTTCTCTTGTGCTTGGTGAATTTCCATGGTTAGCATGGACTGATTTTTAACTTCTTCCAACTTTGTAAGCTTAGCATACCTAATCTCCATTGGTTCATTCTCCAACAACTTAAGATGATGCATTATTTCTAAATTAGGAAACTCAAGATAAATTGGTAACCTTGCTTCCCTACCATATACTAGCTTGTATGGAGAGTTGGCTATTGATCTTTTGTATGTGATCCTATCAACCCATAGATTTGACTTCAACTTCAAATTCCATGACATATGATTATATTCAATAGTCCTTCTTATGATCTTTAGAAGGTTATTATTTATGGACTCAACAATGCCATTCACTTGTGGATTGTATTTTAATGAAGTGATGAGGTAAACACCATGTTGAACAACCCCTTGGATGACCCTAGTTCCCATAAAAGACATGGTATTATCTAAGTTGATGGTTGAAAGAAACCCAAATCTATTAAGCAAACCTTCATAAAAATCTAGTACATTGGATCATTTAATTCTTTTAATGCTACTACCTCTATCCATATTGTGAAGTAATCCATAATAGTGAGCATCCACTTATGACCTAAGCTTGAAGGAGGATTGATGAGACCAATAAAGTACAATCTGCATTGGACAAAGGGTTAGTCCACCATAATTGGTTGGAGAGGTAAGGATTCAAGTTTCACTTTCCCTATAAACATAACACACTATTTGAATTTCCTAACCCATGCATTACAATCACTAGATATGCTTGGCCAATAGTACCCACCTCTCATGATCTTAAGGGTTGTATTCTTTGCTAAGAAAAGTCCTCCACCACATCCATGATGGAAATATTCAAGTAAAATTTGTATTTGGCTTGGCTCTATACACCTTAGCAACATGCCATTGATATCTTTCTTGAAAAGAATACCATCAAAAAGAATAGATGGAATGGATTACAATTTGAAACATCTTCTTTTTGAAGCACTTAAATGAGAAGAATAAAGACCATCTTGAAAATATCTTACCAAGTCATGAAACCATCTAGAAGGTGACGTATGATCAGTTTTAACATCTTCATTATTTGAAATTAAAACCACGTCATTATCCTCTTTCAAGTCTTAAGATAAGTGATCACAAAGCCCTTTACCTCTAATCAGCTTTGTGACCTTGATTTCCACATCATATTCTATTACCTTCATTATTCAACCATCTCTTTTCTCATTTATATCTTTGTTCAAGAGGAACTACTTGATACTTAGATGGGAAACAATTAGGTGTATATTTTTATAAGATAAAAAGTTGTTGGAAATATTGTCATTGATGTCAAAGGTTTAGCATTATTGGTGATAAAGGCCCCATTGCATTTAATGATGTTTATAATAAATATATCTTAGCTAATGTGTGTTAATATTTATTTAATATTAATGAATATATTTTTGGTAGCATATGAGACAAAAGAAGGGCCCATGGAGAAGTCAAAGGGTCATGGGGTAAAGACAAAAGAAGGATGGGATGCATTTTCTCATGAAGAGTTATCTTGGGGAATTCCAAGAGTCACCAAGTGAAGAAAAAAGAGGAAGCGCACAATTTCTCATGAAGGGACACTTTGAGGAATACAAAAAGTCACCAAGATAAGGACAAAAGAGGGAAGGACATTTTTGCTCATGAAGGGTCACCACATGACTTTTCAAAGGCAAGGATATTAAGGGTCATACAAGTTTGGTGCCATTTTCCATGAGGATTGAAGGGTCACAAAGGGGGAAGGCCAAAGGTCATTTGGAAAGCTATAAATAAAGGCTTGAGAAGCCATTTGTAATATGTGTGAAAGATTTTGATTTGATATTGTATTATCTAGCTTAGAAGGGCATTTATGAGATATGAATATGATTTGTATTTTTTATATCTGGCTTAGAAGAGTAAATGTGTGAGAGAGGAAAGAGATGTTGTAATGAACTATCATTTGTTAAGATAGCAACATTGAGAGATAGTTGTGTGGTATACACAAAGGGGTTGGTGCTCCTGTGGGTTTTTACTCATGAATTATTGTTGTGTTGGTGCTTAGAAAATGGGTTGGTGCTCCTATGGGTTGGTGCTCATGAATTTTTTCTGTGTTGGTGCTCAGCAAAGGGGTTGGTGCTCTTATGGGTTGGTGCTCATGAATTGTTGCTAGGTTGGTGCTTAGCAAAGGGGTTGGTGCTCTTGCAAGTTGGTGCTTGCAAATATTGTTTGTGTTGGTGCTTATTCATATACTTGAGATTGTTTTCCATGGTTTTTCCCACATTAGGATTCCACATTATATCTGGTGTCTCTCTATATCTTGTGTGGTGTTTATTGTTTCAATTTTATTGCATATATTGAATGTTTGATTAAGTGGAATTTGATTAAGGGAAAGTTTTATAATATATATGATATACTGATTCACCCCCCTCTCAGTATATCTTGTGCTTAACAATTGGTATCAAAGCAGGTTCCTTTTTGAAATAGTTTTACAGCTTGAAGATAGATCAGGAAAGTAGTAAATGGCCATACATGAAGGTGCCTCTGCAAGCAAAAGAATAGTTGATCAAGAAGAAGAAGAGGATGAAGCCAAAGTGAATATGGAAGGAGAAATCATGTGTGCCTTAGAAGAGTTAAAAGTTGTTGAAAATAAAAATTGAAGATTGAAGCGCTAGATCAAGAAAAATGAAAAGGAGTCAAATGAGTTAATTGAAGATCTACAAGCACACTTTAAAGAAGCCAAGAAGAATGAAGAAGATCTAATGACACAATTGGAAATAGTAAGAAAAGAATGTGAGAGGTATGTTATTGAAATTGCTTCTTTAAAAGTAGATCTTGATAAAATAAATAAAGTAATCAATGATAGAGCAACCAATGATTAAAAATTTGAGAATGGCACTAATATGCTAAATAAGATATTAGAAATCCAAAAGTCAATATCAGATAAGACAGGTATCAGTTTTGAAAAGAAGAAGAGCTATGTTGAAGCTCTTACAAATGAGGAAACAAGAATAGAAAAAGTGAAGAATACAGAGGACAAAGAAGGCTAGAAAGAACAAAGCTATAAAAGGCAATCAGGTCAGAGATACACAAACAAGTCCTATTTTTATGGTTACTATTTTTATTTTAATGGATATGGTCATAAGAAATTAGAATGTAGAAAAAGAGCTAACAATCTCAAAAATAAGGAAAAAGAAGGTCATGTAGAGTCAAGTAGAAGCTATAACTCTTTTGCTCTTTCATCAAGCTTTGATGAAGAGACCATAATTTGTTACAAGTGTAACAACTTCAGACACATAGCTCGGTATTATAGAAGCATGTTCGAGTCAGTCAAGAAGGACTAGAGTTTTAGGGTTCCATTCATCAAGAAAAAGGTTTAGACATGGAAAAAGAAACAATGTGAAGGTTATATGTTGGTCCAGACAGCTTTGCATGCAAGAAATGAAGAAAATTCATGGTGGCACAATGAAATTTTGAGATAATACTATTGACATAATTGCTAGAAAAGGTACACTATGTTTAGATAATGGTAGAACTAAAATTGAAAATGTTTTATATGTAGAAGGTCTTAAGCATAATATTTTGAGTGTAAGCCAAATGTGTGATCAAGGGCACACACTAAAGTTTTATGTAGAAGGTTGTAAAATTAAAAGAAAAGATTCAAATGTATTGGTTGTAGATGCTCAGAGAATAGGTAATAACTTATATATGCTATCAGAAATCAAAGGTCAAAAATATTGTTTGAGTCAGATTGAAGAAATTTGGAAATGGTACAGGAGAATGGGGCACATAAATTTTGATAATCTTGTCAAAATCTATGAAAAGCAAGTAGTTAGTAATCTTCCAAAGATCACAAAGCCATCTAGCATGCTTTGTGGACCTTTTCAGCATGGGAAGTAGGCTAGAAGGCAATTCAAAACAAAAGAGTACTCAACCACTCAGATGCTAGAGCTTCTTCACACTGATCTATGTGGACTTATGAGGACTCAAAGTACTCAAGGTGATAAATATTTCATGTTGCTTATTGATTATTTTTCACATATGACTTGGATAATGTTATTAAAGAAAAAATTAGAAGCTTTTAGATAGTTCAAAGCATTCAAAGCATTAGTTGAGAATGAAACTAATATGAAGATTAAGTGTCTAAGATCAGATCGAGGAGGAAAATTCATGTTAGATCAATTTATTGAATTTTGTGAAGATCATGGAATAAAGAGACAATATTCAGCAGCTATAACTCCACAACAAAATGGAGTAGTTGAATGGAAAAATAGAACAATTAAGGAGATGGTGAGGAGAATACTAAATGAATCCAAGATAGCCAATAAATATTGGAGAGAGGTGGTTGGTACAGCAATGCATATTTAGAATAGAGCTTTATTAAGATTCAACAGTGACAAGACTCCTTATGAGCTATGGAAAGACAAACCAACAACAGTTGATTATTTTAGAGTTTTTGGTAGCAAATGCTTCATAAAGAGAACTGATGAAAAACTTGGCAAGTTCGAATCTAGAGCAGATGAAGGTATATTTATTGGTTATTCTTGAAAAAGTAAAGATTATAAATGTTATAACAAAAGAACCAAGAAAATTGTTTAAAGTGCAAGTGTCAGGATAGAAGAAGATGGAACACAAAGAATCAGTGATCTAGTAGACATTCCTAAAATCATTGAAGAGGAAGGCTTTGAAGAATTAGATGAAGATGAGGAAAAGGAGAAGGAGAAAAAGGGTACCAAGACTCCATCTAAATATGTTCATAGAAATCATAATAAAAGTGACCTCATCAAGGATATAAAAGAAGGAATTCACACCAGAAGAATGATGGTAAGTGAATCTGAACAAGTTAATTTCTCTTTGTTATCTAAAATTCAGCCTAGAAATTTTTTAGAAGCTAAACATGATGAGCATTGGGTTCAAGCTATGGATGAAGAATTAAATCAAATAGAAAAGAATGATACTTTGGAATTAGTGCCAAGACTAAAAGATCACAATGTGATAGGAAAAAAATGGGTTTATAGAAATAAGTTGAATGAAAATGGAGAAGTGACTAGAAATAAAGCAAAATTAGTATGTAAAGGATATGCTCATATTGAGGGAATAGATTTTGAAGAAAATTTTGCACCAATGGAAAGATTAGAGGCTATTAGAATGTTTCTTGCATATGCAGTGTTTAAAAATTTCAAAGTGTTTGAGATGGATGTCAAATCTACCTTCCTAAATGGGAATCTTGAAAAAGAGGTCTACATTGTGTATCCTGAGGGGTTTATTCTCTCAAATATTAGTAACCATGTATGCAGATTGAAGAAAGTATTGTATGGATTAAAACAAGCTCTCAAAGCTTGGTATGCAAGACTTGATAAGTATTTGAAAGTTCAAGGATTCAAGAGAGGATTTGCTGATAGTAATATTTAAATCAAAATAGAAGGTGAGCATCAATTGATTGTTGTGGTATATGTTGATGATATCATTTTTGGAGGAAATATTGAAAAGATGATAAAATAATTTTTTTATAGAATGTAACAATAATTTGAGATGTTTATGCTTGGAGAATTATCATTTTTAGGGTTGCAAATATTTCAATCAAATAAAGGAATTTTCATATCTCAAAGTAAATATGCCAAGGAAATGTTGAAGAAATTTGGTTTTGAGGATTGTGCACCAGTTGGCACACCTATGTGTATAGGAAATAAGGTGAGCAAGGATGAAGATTCACCTGTTATAGATCAATATTTGTATATATCTATGATTGGTAGTCTTTTATATTTGACAACATTGAGACCAAACATCATGCATGCAGTAGGTATGGTTATAAGATATCAGTCATCTCCAAGAGAGAGTCATGTTCAGTTGGTGAAAAGAATATTCAAATATATCAAAGGGACATTGGATTATGGATTATGGTATCCCATAGGTAAAGATTTCACTTTAGTTGCTTATACAGATTCAGATTGGGTAAGGTGCTTAGATGACAAAAAGAGTACAAGTGGAGGAGCTTTCTTCCTTGGTGATAGCTTAGTATCATGGCTAAGTAACAAGCAGAACTCAGTATCACTTTTTACAACTGAAGTAGAACATAACGTAGCAGTATTGTGTTGTACTCAAGTGCTTTGGATGAAGAAAACTTTGGAAGATATCAAGGTAAAGTATGATGAACCTATTTTGATTTTTTGTGATAACACAAGTACTATAAATATTTCAAAAAATCTAGTAATGCATTCAAGAACAAAACATATTCCCATTAGATATCACTTCTTGAGAGAGCAGGTTGCAGATCAATAGGTTAATATGGAATATGTTAGTACTACAAAGAAGATTAAAGATATTTTCACAAAGGCACTACCAAAAGACACATTTGAGTATCTGTGAGAGAAGTTGGGCATAATTTCCTTTACTTCCTACCATTGAGATTCAGCATCAGTTGAGGGGGAGCTAAGTGTTAGTTCCAGGTAGGCCCTTTGCCATTGATGTCAAAGGGGGAGAATAATAGGTACAAGTACATGTGCAAAAATAGGTACAATGAATAGGTATAGGTTGTTATAGTAAGGGGGAGTTACTGTATGTTTTCAGATGATAGTATGTGTAGGTGATAAGATGTGGTAGTTTCAAGATTGAGGTTGCCATCAATGACGAAGGGGGAGATTGTTGGAAATATTGTCATTGATGTCAAAGGTCTAGCATTATTGGTGATAAAGGCCCCATTTCATTTAATGATGTTTGTAATAAATATATCTTAGCTAATGTGTGTTAATATTTATTTAATATTAATGAATATATTTTTGGTTGCATATGAGATAAAAGAAGGGCCCATGGAGAAGAAAAAGTCACGGGGTAAAGACAAAAGAAGGATGGGACACATTTTCCCATGAAGAGTCATCTTGGGGAATTCCAAGAGTCACCAAGTGAAGACAAAAGAGGAAGGGCAAAATTTATCATGAAGGGACACTTTGAGCAATATGAAAAGTCACCAAGATAAGGACAAAAGGGGGAAGGACATTTTTGCTCATGAAGGGTCACCACATGACTTTTCAAAGGCAAGGATATAAAGGGTCATAAAAGTTTGGCACCATTTTCCATGAGGATTGAAGGGTCACAAAGGGGGAAGGCCAAAGGTCATTTGGAAAGATATAAATAAAGGCTTGAGAAGCCATTTGTAATGTATGTGAAAGAGTTTGATTTGATATTGTATTATCTAGCTTAGAAGAGCATTTATGAGAGATGAATATGATTTGTATTTGTTATATCTAGATTAGAAGAGCAAAAGTGAGAGAGAGGAAAGAGATGTTGTAATGAACTATCATTTGTTGAGATAACAACATTGAGAGATAGTTGTGTGGTATACACAAAGGGGTTGGTGCTCCTGTGGGTTGGTGCTCATGAATTGTTGTTGTGTTGGTGCTCAACAAAGGGGTTGGTGCTCCTATGGGTTAGTGCTCACGAATTTTTGCTAGGTTGGTGCTCAACAAAGGGGTTGGTGCTCCTATAAGTTGGTGCTTGTAAATATTGTTTGGGTTGGTGCTCATTCATATACTTGAGATTGTTCTTCGTAGTTTTTCCCACATTGGGTTTCCACATTATATCTGATGTCTCTCTCTATCTTGTGTGGTGTTTATTGTTTTAGTTTTATTGTATATATTTATTGTTTGATTAAGTGGAATTTGATTAAGGGAAAGTTTTATAATATATATGATATACTGATTCACCCCCCTCTCAGTATATCCTGTGCTTAACAGAAGTATCTAAAATTATTGAGATATATAATTACTAAAAGTACATGTTTTTCAATAAAATAATACTTTATTTCATACTCCTCCAAGCCTTGACTAAATAAGGCTATTGGCTGCTCCAAGGCCTTATGATTCTATTGTATAAAAATACATGAAATAGTGTCCATGTTAGCATAGGTGTACAAGATGAAATATTTTTTGAAATATGGATATATGAGTTTAGAAGCACTAGCTATAGCTTTCTTTATCTCTTATAAACTCTTCATTCCTTCCTTAAACTAGCTAAAAATACGATTCTTCTTTAGCATGGATTTAAGTGGCTTAACTAAGGTGGACAAATATAAAATATATCTTCTTATAAAATTAATTTTCCAAAGAAGATTTGCAAGGCCAAAGGCATAGGGTTCAATCTTCTTATTTGAATCTTCCAGTCACATAAGAGGCACATAAAAACACATAGTTATATAAACTTTTCAAATCGAGAAAATGAGACAAAAGCAAATGAAATTCATAATCATAGCTCTAGAAAGTCTAAACTTGTTACAATAATATAAAATGAGACAAAATCAGAAACAAAGGCTCACATCATAGACTACTTTTGCAGTGATACATAAAATGTCAACAAAGGCATAGGGTTAAATCTTATTATTTGAATCTTCCAGTCACATAAGAGGCATAGAAACATGCACAATTAAATAAACTTTTCAACTCAAGAAAATGAGACAAAAGCAAATGACATTCCTAATCATTCTCATAAAAAATATTTTTCGTAAGATAGAAACAATAGAAATAGAGGCTCACATCATAGACTAATTTTGCAGTGATATAGAAAATGTCAACAAAGGCATAGGGTTCAATCTTCTTATTTGAATCTTCTAGTCACATAAGAGGCACAAAAACATGCACAGTTATATAAACTTTTCAACTCAAGAAAATGAGACAAAAGCAAATGACATTCCTAATCATTCTCATAAAAAATATTTTTCCTAATAAGATTTGCTAGGTCTTTTTTTCTTAGCCAAACAAAGAGAGAATTGAATCTATTCTTTTAGGATATAGAAACAATAGAAACAGAGGCTCATAGCATAGACTACTTTTGTAGTGATAAAGAAAATGTCAACAAAGGCATATGTTTCAATCTTCTTATTTGAATCTTCCAGTCACATAAGAGGCATAGAAACACGCACAGTTATATAAAATTTTCAAACCAATAAAATGAGACAAAAGCAAATGACATTCCCAATCATAGCTCTAGAAAGTCTAAACTAGTTACAATAATATAAAATGAGACAAAAGCAAAAACAAAGGCTCACAGCATAGACTACTTTTGCAGTGATACAAAAAATATCAACAAAGGCATAGGGTTCAATATTCTTATTTGAATCTTCTAGTCACATAAGAGGCATAGAAACATGCATAATTATATAAAATTTTCAACTCTAGAAAATGAGACAAAAGCAAATGACATTCCTAATCATTCTCATAAAAAATATTTTTCCTAAGATAGAAACAATAGAAACAGAGGCTCACAGCATAGACTACTTTTGCAGTGATACATAAAATTTAAATAAAGGCATAGGATTAAATATTATTATTCAAATCTTCTAGTCACATAAGAGGCACAGAAACAAGCACAGTTATATAAACTTTTCAACTCAAGAAAATGAGACAAAAGCAAATGACATTCCTAATCATTCTCATAAAAAATATTTTTCCTAAGAGGATTTGCAAGGCCTTTTTTTTCTTGGGAAAACAAAGAGAGAATTGAATATATTATTTTAGGATATATACTTAATCCATACTTTGAAACCACATGTCTAAGAATTTTACCTTCATGAACTGAGAAAACACACTTTTTGAGATTAAGAGACACCACAAATTGCCTACACCTTTCAAACTATTAATTAAGGTGGACCATGTGCTCACTTTCACTCTTTTAAAAAATGGTTATGTCATCAAAATATACAAGTACAAACCTATTAATAAGACCTTGGAATGACATATCCATGGCCCTCTCAAATGTTACTCCAACATTGGATAAAATGAAAGACATCTTTCTATATGCAAAGTTCCCCCACATTGTAGTGAAGGATATATTGAATTGGTATTCTTGCTTAACCAATATTTGATTATATCCACTATATCCATCTAACAAATAGAACCTTTTTGAAACTACAACCAACTACAAAATTTGTTTCATGGATGGTAATAGATAGTGATCTTTAAGGGAAGCCTTGTTTAGATCCCAAAAGTTAACACATAGTCTAATATCATTATTACTATTCCATACTAGAAAAAGGTTTAACACCCAAGTTGAGTGCTTGACTAGGATTATAGTGGTTGAATATATGATCTTATGAAATTTAGCTATCATAAAAGGCTCTATTTTTGGATTTATGGGCCTTTTCCTTTGTCTCACTAGTTTGGTTTCAGCCTCTAGCTCAATGGTTTATTGAGCTAGACTTGGGTCAAACCATATTAGACAACTATATTTCCATGAAAAACATCAATTTTTTTTGTACATAATTCAATGAAAGCTTCCTTCTATGAAGGAGTGCATACCTTACCCAATTTTAAGTTCTTATCAACTACAATATTCACATTGGTATAATGTTCTTCTTTAATTAAGAAAGATGATTTTTATTTACTCAATTCATCATCACCACTGAATATATTATTAAGTGTGACCAATCCTATATGTAAATTATTAGTTTTTAGTTACACAATATGATCACCATACTGTTGCAATAACTTTTATTGATTCTTAGAGGAAAACTCAACCTCTTCTTGCAAGAACTTGACAATCTAATTTTCATCCTTAAATACCTACCAATTCTCATGGTTATCCAGAATGGAAGGCCTCACAACCAAATTAATATGTGATTTAATTTTATCATTTTTAATATCAGCTAGGATACTAAATTGAGTCCCTATGGTAACCAACCTAACTGCATGTTTATTATCATCTCTTAGTTTTACCTAAATATTAAAAGCCTAAAAATTCTTAAGTCCCACACCCTATTATTATAGGATCTAATAAATTTGTTTTTACATACATTAAGACCTATTACTTGGTTAAATATAAGTTCACTATCACCAAAAACTTACAAGGTGTTAATTTTCATCTTCCTAACCTACTGCAAACCATGAACTAGTGTCCCATACTCTGCAACACTATTTGAACAACCAAACTAAAACTCAATTAAGGAGAAGTATCTTTGTTTTTATATATAAATAAATGTCATTCTAGCCCTAGTACTATGTTTTTACCTTGATCTATCAAAGTATAACTACCATAGACATTCACTAGATCAATCATCCTTTACCATGGCTTGAATTAGTACATCATTCTCATTTAGGCAATAAAAACCAAGTCCCTCCTCCTCAAATATATTGTAAGTATAATGATCATTAATTTTGAGGCCTATTGATGAAGGAAAAAATATGTAAATCCATCTAAAGTTGAACCAATTTTCACTCCACTAGTTTTTAGCACCTCATCTAAGATGACACAGTTAGTGTTTACAACACTTGGCATATATGGCTCCAAATGGAAAAATAAAATGAGTTTAGATTAAATTATTACCTTAGTATCATATTTGGTTCTAAAAATCAAATATGTTAAATTAGATGATAAGTATCCCCTAATATTTGAGGTGAAGTCTCTTGATAGACACATGGCAAAGGAGGCAAGTCCACCACAACTACATCTTGCTAAATAATAACACTTGGACAAGAATGTAGTGCCAACTTGAAATTCATATTCATGCCTACTATATTTTTTAGTGAACCATCTAGTTGTAATACTCTTTTTACATTTGGTTCATAAACTAAACCAAACTTATCTATAATTTTCTTAGGCATAAAAATGTTATTGGCTCCACTATCCACCATGCAGTTATGAATTAAAGTGTCACCAACTATCAAAGGGAGATAAAAAGGAGGATTTTTATTTTATTTTACCTTAATTTTTTCCACCTTTACCATATTATATACCTAATGTACTTTTTTCTTCATTGGCTGGTCTGAATTAATAAATACAATGCCTTCTTTCTCAACTAGTTTTGGAGTCAACTTGAGAGCTGAAAGCTCTTGAATGAGTATGTCCTTTTGTCCTAGTATGGATAGTGAATCCTAAATGATTATCCTAATTTTCGACTTATTAATTTCATCCACTATACTAAATTGAGTCGCACTAACCTTTGGCTGCACCTTTTGAACCATCCAATGCTCATGAACTAAAGGTACTTAATGAACTTTTATAGCTTCTATATTTTGATTTTTCTAAGTTTTTGGGATAGTAAGTTGATATTTGGTACCTTTGGAAAGAATAGTAGGAGTACATGAATCATGGATCACATCTTGAGCCTCGTCAATGGCTCTTATTTTAGCTATAGTAATAGCTGTAACTTATATATTTAGAGTGTTAGTATCACCATCCTAATTTAAATCCAAATGATCATCAATTTATGAAATTACATTAATGACATTAGGCTATCCTTGAACTTGTTAAACCTATTATTTTGTTACCAAACCTATTTCTTGGTATTGACATCCTTAAAGAGAAAACTCTTCTTGTGTCATTTGTGGAATAGTCATGTTTTGTGATACCAAGGCTTGGTTTTGAACATCATTGAGATTGGAGGGATACCAACCTAATTCTTCATCAAGTTGTTTTTATATGGTGTATGAATAGCAGCCTTTGAAGTGGGAGGATCATTAGTACCAATATCATCATATGGTTTAGCTTGAGTTATGGATCCTTGAGCTTGGTAAGATGGTTTATTCTCTCTAAATCCGTGATAAGGAGGCCTTTGATCTATAAAAGGTTAATCTTCAGGATAAATTGGTTATTGATAATGCTTATTTTCCTAATATTATTGCCTCTTCAATTATACTATTTCTTTTTAAAAGTACTACAAAAAACCTTTCAACTCTCCAAGCTCACTAGCTTGACTAGAAGGGGATACAACTTGGGCTTGTGGAGGTGGAATAGCAGCTAATGATGGAATGTGAGCATATTGAGGAGATGGTATAGAATAAAATTATATAAAACATGGACCATGATACCTAATAGATTCTTGATGATGTTGAGTCATGGTATTATTAAGAAAGAAGATCATGTACAAGAATTGAATGCTCTATTGATATTTATCCATCCACTAGGTGTCCTTCTTGGAACTCCATGTCATTATCTATTTGATTTTTTGATGAGTACAATGTCTTAAAATTGATAGAATTATGCCACATCTACTTTGGGTGGCCTACTATACTTGCTCATTGAAAAGGTGACCCTGATGATAGGTGGGACATGTCTCCATGGTTTATATTTTCTCTAATATAGAACATAGGACTGTTTATATGTGAAAACCAATCTAATTAGTAGTTTTCACATAGTCACAGTATCTATGGAACATGTAAGCTACTTGATCCTGATTCATAGTCACTGGTCTATCTTTGATCTTTATTTTATGTCTAAAAGAGCTATTTTACCTATATAAAGATCTATTGGTAATGTTTGGTCTTGTTAGTTCCACTTAAATCTTATTCAAGCTCAGGTTCCTTCACCTTTACCTTATTTAGGTGTAGACACCAAAATTGTGTCTACTCCTTGGTCAACTCCCCCTTTGTCCCCTTGGTCTGCTTATAAACATTTCTAACCCATACACTTATTAATTTAAAATAAATTACCTATTTTAAATTAATAACACCACCCTTGACACATCACCCATGGCACCTTACCTTGCCCTTGGATACCTCATTTATCACCGTATGACCCTTATTAATTACCTAAGACCTATTTCAACCCTCCCACTAACCTCTCGTGATTATTAAATCCACCTTGGGACCATTTTTCAATGGCAGCTAAACTTGGCAGACAGAGGAATGGGCAAAAGGCTAAAAATAGCCTTTTTTCCATTCTTTTAGTCGCTGAAATCGGTTACCAGTTGGTCGACACTAGTGGGATCACTGATGTCAGTTGCTTAAAGCAGGCCCGAAGGCAAATTCTCAACCCTCGAATCACAGACTCAAATGTGAATTCTCTTGCACCCAGAATCTAAATTCTCTTGCTCCTCAACTCTTTACAGGGATCAACATTCTATCATCACTCTCCAGGCTACAGGAATTCTACATTAGTCACTCCACACCTAATTGAAATGTTGTACGAAGTCTGCTACATTAGCCATAACATAACAAGTCTTTTACACTTCTGCTTCTCCACCAAGAGCTAAGTATTCTTCTTTTATTTCAGAATGCTTTGGTAATCAGTCTCTATTTGCTACTTCTAAGCATTGTAGACCAGACCCGACCTGACTTTCTTCTTGGAGAGGCTGAGAGGCCTTCCCCATATCCTTGCTCCTTTTGACAACCTGTCCTCTACCCCTTGTCCCTCTTAAGACTCTATTGACTCCCCTATAATCTTGCACAGACCCAAACTCCTTCCAGACCCCTTTGTCACCCATAAACCCATCCAAAACCTGTCCAAGGCCATTGCCCTAACTGACATCTACCATTTCCCCTACTGACGTTGCCAACATAACCGACGTCAACAACATTGACCAACCAATGCTGGCATAACTACCGACATCGGTGAGTATGACAGACTGACAATAGAATATAGGTATGCATTATCTCTATTTCTTTTGTTTAGTCTTTTCACCATTTCTCTTTCTAGCAACACTCTTTTATCAACTAGTGGACCATCATCCCTCAAGGAAGTCTTTGCACTTCTGGGACCAAGCTTTGCTTGGCAGTCCACCATACATCTATCTAACATTTTCTTTATTTTAGTTTTCTTCTTATCTAACAGGTGTCATCCTCCACAGCAAAAGAGGAGCTCCTTCAATCATCTAGATAAGGTGCGCAACTTCATCTGGGTACGTACAAACCCCTGACCATTACCTTTTAGTTTCTTATTTCTTTTGAATGTGAAAAGAAAAAATAGTTAGAAACATTCAGGCATGCCCAGTGGGACCCTAGAGTTTTCCTCGGGTTCATTTCTTCTAAAAGGCAAACATTCATATAGGTGCATTAGGTCTCTTCTTTCATCCTTTTCTTCTATCTCTTTATTTTGAAACAAAACCATAAGCACAAGTTAAAAAGAACTTCTTTCTTTTTTTCTTCTTGTCACTTCTTTTTTGCATCTTAGAGTAGTGAAGTTCATGCTCTTAACCTTTTCCTAATTGTTTACATCCAAACAAAACCTTTCAGTTTGGGCTAAAATCTATTGCATTTCATTTCTGCCTAAATGCATACTTAGCTCTCACATCTAGTAATTAAAAATGCATTATGAATAAATTGTAGTGCACTTATGTTACACGACTAGACCACTTTCACAACTAAACATCTAAACATACATGAGACAAGGCTTGACTAGGATTTCATCACCTAGCGGATACCTTACCCTTCCTGATAATCCCACTTGGACTTCACTACCAAGGGGAGAACCCACTCTGTTCTCTAGCTGAGTATAGACTCTAGGGGAAGTATATAATGGCTAAGAGACCCAGCTTATCTCTGGGCTCATGAAGTGAGGGGAGAAAGCTCCTAGCACCAGGCCACGTATGGAACCTAATACAGATTTTGAGCACCAAAACTTAACCCAAAACCAACCTTAGCCTGCCTCTTTTAGGATCCGTTCTAAAAGCCCAACTTCCCAAACACACTCTTCTAAGGCATAAGCCAACAAGACTCTAAAACTTATTCTTAAGAATTTAACGTTTAGAGGCTACTTGTCTTCATCTATTTTTTAGTCTCTATCTAGTTTTTTGAGCTGGTGAGGTTGCATTCTGAGCTCCAAGAACAACTCAGAACTTTCTTCTTTCTTCCAAAAACTTTCAATTTTCTAAAGTTTCTGGAAATACACAGTAATTGGCATTAGTTTTTCCAACGACGTCAGCAACTGATCTTCACTGATATCAGTTGTCTCACTGACATCGACAACTTTCTTCACTAACATCAATTTTTACACCGATGTCAGTCACTGTCAAAATTTTTCTTCTCAAAATAGCAAGCTAAAAACCTAACCTTTTTACTGTTAAAAACACCAATTCTAGTTTTCTGAGGCTGAAACATATAGTTTTAAAACTAGAATCTTTCTTTCCTTGGATGGTTTTGACACGTAGTCAAACCAAAACTCTTATTGACCATGGAAGGCAACAACCACTCCCACCTTCACCTTTTATATCAAGTCCTCTAATGGAGTATCATTCAGACACTGAGCGTACTCTAACCCCAACTTAGCCCCATATTGTTCCCAAAGGGGACCAAGACTTTGAAAGATTCCTTGACCTCAATGTCAAGGCTCTTCAACACTATCTCACAAGAAGTCAAACATGAGACTCTTCAGGCAACCCAGTTTATGGGATGCCAACTTCCTTAGTTGACACGACAATCATATCAATAGCCTCTGTAACCCAACCCATGGTCACCTAGGCCATTTCCTCAACCCACAACCTGACCATGACCAATCTTTAAAGTGTGACCTCTCCTATTTCTAGACCTACTTCCTTTGCGGTTTCTGTACCCCCTCAACCACAAACCATTCAAAAAAGTCTTACACCATTCCAGAACTTAATTGTCTCCATCCCACCTAATCTTGCACCCATAAACACAAGAGTAACTACCTATCCTTCAACAAGTGTTGCCGCCACTCAACCACCTTTGGCGACATCAAGCCAAGTTCTGCCCTCTAGCTTCATAACACAACTACCCTTGACTTCAACATCAGTCCCTATGACTAGTTACCAATATGTTGTGCCTATACAAGCACAACCAACTACGTCATACACCCTTCCTAACTCCTTCCAAGCACCTTACAACTTAGGGGGTGCCCCACCTATCAATCCACCAGTTGATCTAATCAAGATGCTGATGGATAAGGTGTCTAATCTTGAGACATCCATTTCAGGTTCAAGAAATGTTCTCTCATATGAACAAATCTGTAATGAACCTATTCATCCTTTAGTCCCAATCCAACCATATCTTAGTCAGTGGGAACTTCCCAAGTTTACTCACTTTCAAAGTAAGGAGGACCCACAGCAACATCTACGAGCGTTTAGACACGCTTGTTACCTTATAGCACATGATGATGCATTATTACTATGCACATTTCCCATGTCACTTTTTGGTGCTGCCCTCGATTGGTATAGTTCCATTACCAGTCACTCTCTATTTACCTTCACTCAACTAGCTCAACTATTTCTTGACCACTTTTCTATCAACATCACTAAAAAGGTCTCCATCATGGACCTATATTCTATCAGACAATTTGACGATGAATCCATAGCTGATTTCATTGTTCGATGGAGAAGTTTAATCAACCAACTCTCCTTTTCTTTACCTCAACCTGAGCTCATTGAGCTCTTTTCACAAGCGTGTGCCAAACACATTTCATCTACCTTATGAGTCCAAACATTTTGCACATTTGACGAAGCTTTCACCATGGCCAGGAAGCTTGAACTCCGTGGTGTCAAAGAAAATAAAGTCAAATTGTGTAGTACAAATACTAACACAAAATCAAACGACTCTTTTTCCATATCTTCTTCCTCCAATGCCAAGTCTAAGGGATCAACAAATGATATGGTACTTAGATCATCGTCATCTACCATAACTAATCAATCCGAACCTTCCACATCTCAAAGCATTACATGATAGTTTCAACAATGATACGTACAATGTCAATATACTCCAATTGGAGAATCATACGCATCTATGTTGGATAAACTAGTTAAACAGGGAGTCCTCAATCTCCTCCAAATTTGACCACCACCTCAATTCAACCCCTCAAAAGCCATCCCTACATGGTATAGGGAAAATGACTTTTGTCATTATCACTGTGTCAAAGGCCATGACATAAACAACTACAAAGCCTTCAAAAACATTGTCCAAGACATGATAGATAAAGATGATCTTGTTTTGGATAACCCAAACATGCCACCTAACCAAAACATAGACATCTTTAGACAACCTTTCCATAACCATCCCCCTAGTCAAAATAACATTCAGACCATGGCCGATGACCCCCAAGAGCGTAATATACACACAGTCAACACGGTTTTGCCTCTCATCCCTAACCAACCTCTTCCACAAACCAAAGAGGTTAATCAACCTATTTGTCCATCACAGGTAGAAGAGCCTTCTTCTCCCATTTTTCCACCACAGGTAGAAGAGCCTTCTTCTCCTATTTCTCCCCCACAGGTGGAAGAACCTTCTTCTCCTATTAGTTCTCCATCTACCCCTCTTATATTAGAGGATGCTTTAACCATACCAGCACTGCTAGCCCCACCTTCATCCTTCCTACTACCAATGGAGGACCCTACCTTTCCTTCTCAACCACAAGTAGAAGGCACACTCATCCCTGCTCTCTATCCTCTTGAGGAGTCACATTCTCCAATTCCTTCTCCACCAAGAGAAGAACTTGTCTCTTCACCTACTTCGACTGAAAATGATCTAGTGATGACTCTTTCTCACCTTTGGCCTGAGATTGCCGCATCTAACACATTTCTGGTCTCACAACCACCCACATCTTCTAAAAAACCAAAGCCTCATCCAACATCTTCCAAACCATTCTCTCGATTGGTTGAGAACTTAGGATTTCTCCATTCGAAGAAGTTAGAGCATGAGGCATTATGGGAGCGACTCAAAGCACCTTATCTTACACATCCCGCTTCATCTCATATTATCGACCCATCTGTGACAAAATCTCCAAAAGTCTCTAACAAGGACCATGCTTCTACTTCCAAATCTTTAGAAGCTCAACCATCCACATTCGAGCCTAAACCCTCACAAACATCTACCATACCAAAACTATTTAAATCCCTCAGTGTTCACCCCATATCTAACCTCACTCACCCACAAGTGAAGGTAGACTTGAACCTTGCCTCACACAAGAGTATTCCTCACACTAAACTAAAGAAGGCTACTAAACCATGTCAGAGAACTCCTCCTCCACCATCATCATTGCCCTCCATTTTAGGCCCACATCCCTCTACCTTAATAAGAGTGCTCCCTACTCCAATACCTAACAAAAACAAGTTGCCTCCATTACTCCCTTTACCCACCAAAAACTTACCTCCTCTAAAAAATTTTACACCCCTCACAAAGAAAGTGTCATCTACACGAGTGGCCACACCACCAACCCAAAAGGTGATACAGAAATCTCCCTCAACAACTCCAAAACAAAAGTCATCAATACCTAGTGCATCAACAAGCACAGACCCCTTAGTGGGTTCATATGCTTTGATACTACGTCGACTTTTGGAAACTTCTAACATCACTCTTCCACCTATCAAACCATTTCAACCTCTCAGACCAAAGCCGTCTTGGTTCGATGATACTAAAATTTGTCAATATCATCACACACTTGGGCATGACACTGAAAATTGTTGTGCCTTTCAGATTGTCATCCACCAATTCATATAAAAAAACACCCTTCTTATTGAAGATACTGTTAACAAATCTCCAACACCATCTCATGTCTCCCAACCCTCTTCACCTTCACACTCATCAACTCTCGGATCAAAACCATCTTGGTTCGATGACACTAAATTTTGTACATATCATTGCACACCTGGACATGACACTGAGCATTGTTGTGCTCTTAAAGCTATCATTCATCAACACCTGAAAAAGGACACCTCTTTCATTAAGGATCATTTTGACCACCCTTTCAACAAACCACTAACACCATCTCATGCCTCCTAAACATCCTCACCTAAATCAGGATCTCAACACAAGACTATGGTCCCTCTATCACCTTCAACCCCTTTGTTCAAAATCAACACCATCAATGTGGCCACTAGATCACAAACCATGAGGGACAAAGGAAATGAGAAGGTCTCTATTCCTTCAACATATCCTTTCATCAAGCCTTCTCAACTAACAAAACCCAAGACTTCAATCTTGGGTACATCCCATCCAACATCTTTGCAGCCACTTCATGACCCCATGGTGAAACAACTTCACCAAACCCCTGTGAAGACATCTTTGTATGACCTCATTCAAAGCTCTCCACAACATCACCAATCTTTAATCAAAGCTTTATAGATAGTGGAGGTCCAACCTGAAGACCCCCAACCACTAGCTTCTTTAATCAAAACATTACCAACCATTGCCTCCATCACTGTCAGTAATTCTGAGATTTCAACCTCTAACTTGGAAGATCAAGATCTCACCCTCTTAAACTAAGCCTATCAGGAAAAAGCTTCATAGGATTCATCCTCGCATCACACTCCTTGTCAGAGAGGAGCTTCATCATCTTCTCTCCATCTCATTTATCCAACCCATTGATTATCTGTAATGGGTGTCAAACATTGTCCCTGTCATAAAAGTGACTAGGGGAATTCAACTTTATATTGACTATCATGACCTCAACCAAGCATCGACCAAACATCAACCAACCAAACATTGATCAATATCAACCAACCCAGCTTCGACCAAACATCAACCAACTTCTTAATCATCTTTAACATGTGACCAATATGGAAAGAAGTAAACGAGGCAAGTTTGCTCCTAATTGGCTCGGACCTTATATCATAACACACAAGTATGGATTAGGGACTTATCATCTGTCTTCTCTTGAAGGTCAACCAGAACCTAAGCCCCTTAATGCCTTGCTTCTATGACCATTCTATTGTTAGTCAAGTACTCATTCACTTGACATTAAACTGGAGCTCATCCCTTGAGCAACCCCCATCATCATCATTCCTATTCTTTTCAACCCTATTTCCCTACAAACATTATTTAACCCTTTTGTCAATCATGTATTCTTTGTCCTAATAAAAGGGAAACCCTTAAACCTCTACAGGCTTGTCCATGACTAAAATTTTAGTCCAAAAAATATAAAAATGGGATACCTACTCAAAGGTCATAAACTTTAAATGCAGACTGCTCCCTCGAAGGATAGTTGCATCATCATTTCTATAGCTAATAGACTACTCCCTTGAAGGACAGCTATTGAAATCCCTAAAAACATATAAAGCAAAAATATAGACCAATCCCTCGAAGGATGGCTATGCCTAAAAATCTTGCTACAAATAGCACTCTCTCAGAAGCTTCCCACATCAATCAGCTTCACATATGACCACAAAATAAAACAACATCCCCAAGTAGACTTCCCGCATCAATCAGTCTACCCAAAAAAAACATTGACTAACAAAATATTAAGTCATGGACTTGCCTATAGTCATTCTTAGGGTCACTTATAAAAGGAGCAAAGTTATCCTTGCTAAAAAGGGTTACGCTATCCTGATAATCACATCATCAAACTTATTACCCCAACATACTCAAGGGATTTTGAGCTCACTTAATGTCAAGTGATTTGACTATTTCTCTAAAATAAACCAATGGTCAAAAGATGTAATGCATGAATGGGGATTTTGTTTGCAAAACCCTTATCTATGCTATCATTATGGTCCTTATCAATGAAAAAGCAACACACCTTTCACTTCTTACACACTTTGGTCATATACAACCAATTCAAATCCAACCAAATCATTTTCTAAACCAAACCAAACCAACCAATCCTTTTTCAGACCACTAACATTATCATAGCCTATTCACACTAGTTTTTATGGAAACCAATACACATGGAAACTATCGACCACACAATTTATTCCAAGCATAAACTATTACTTGCTGAAGCATAAGCGTACTCATTTCATTTTTATCATACGTCCATCACTAATATGGACACTTGCTAGGGATGGAAAACCCTATCACCAATGTTACAAAATATACCATCACATAATATGGAAAAGGCTGTAACATCATCATACACTCATCATTTCAAGCATGTACCATCACACATATGGGAAATGCTAACAACCCTAACCTAACCAAACCAACCTATCAACCAGTTTGAGCTACATTGGTCTAAGGACCTTCAAACAGGGGCTATATAGGCAGCACTCAGTGGACACGAAGTCTTCTGGGGTTAGCTCGGCCATTTGCCCATTCATCTCCCTAATGACATTGGCCATTCGTTTGTTCATCTACTTGATGGACAAAGCATTTCAACCTTTAACCATGACTTAACCTAGTCCAAACAAATCCATAACCGACCCTTTCCTCCCTTTTGGGGAGAACTACATTGGCGTGAGGCCCTTCCAACAAGGGCTATGTAGGCAGCACTCAATTGACATGGGGTCTTCTGAGGTTAGCTCAGCCATTCCTTCATTCATCCATCTAATGGACCAACTATCTATCCCAACCCAAAATCATGACTAAACAATCAGCCCTAACATTGAATGAGTTACCTAAACTTCTCATGGGGCACATTGGAGATCATGTACATCTCCCTGACCACAACAAATGTCACTTGAGATCACTTATATCTCACCTGACTCAACCAATGACCTTGGAGATTACGACTATCTCCTCAAACCATGACCAATTTTGAGACAACTCTACCTTGGTTGTTTTGATTGCATATATGCTACCTCACGAATAGTTAGAAAAATTGTCCACAACCCATATTATGACCCTCACACCTATTGTCAGATCGCGAGCAAGTTGATCCCCAATATTTGAGACATTTTCATGTTTTCTAGGAGCACTTCTTGAGCTTGAGATACTTGGAACATGACGACCATTGGAGCTACAGCTTTGATCATTTAACCCAATTAGCTACGACTAAATGCTAAGGACTGGTTATTTCAATTTTAGCACTCCTCGACCCTTGACTACGACAATTTGACCTACCTATCACATGAAGTGGTATACGCACAATCTCAACTATTGCAGCGTTCACACTCAACCTTCACCATATCCATCCACTATCTATCAAATTGCCACTCGATATCAGGTTACCTTCCCTTGACTCCCACTTTGAGAGGGAATACCTCATCCCTCATCTCGGGTAACCAACTCCTATTTTTGTCTTACAGTTCACTAGAACAACCAACATGACAAAAATGACCTTATCCCATATCTAGGGCAACCAACTCCTATTTTTGTCTTGCAGTTCACCAGAACAACCAATAGGACAAAAATGACCTTATCCCATACCTGGGGCAACTTACTCCTATTTTTGTCTTACAGTTCATTAAGAACAACCAACAAGATAAAAAGGGGCAAATATAGACAACAACATTATGTCTACTCCTTGGTCGACTCCCCCTTGGTCCCCTTGGTCCACTTCTAAACATTTATAACCCATACACTTATTAATTTAAAATAAATTACCTATTTTAAATTAATAACACCACCCCTGACACATCACCCATGACACCTCACCTTGCCCTTGGATACCTCATTTATCACCCTATGACCCTTCTTTATTACCTAAGACCTATTTCAACCCTCCCACTAACCTCTCGCACCTATTAAATCTACCTTGGGACCATTTTTCAATGGAAGCTAAACTTGGCAGATAGAGGAATGAGCAAAAGGCTAAAAATAGCCTTTTTTCCATTCTTCTAGCCACCGACATCGGTTACCAGTCGGCTGACACCGGTGGGATTGTTGACATCGATTGCTTAAAGCAGGCCCAAAGGTGAATTCTCGACCCTCAAATCACAGGAATTGAATGCAAATTCTCTTGCTCCTCGACTCTTTATAGGGATCAACATTCTATCATCACTCTCCAGGCTACAAGAATTCTGCATCAGTCATTCTACACCTGATTAAAACATTGCATAAAGTCTCCTACATCAGCCATAACGGAATGAGTCTTCTACACTTCTGGTTCTCCACTAAGAGCTAAGTATTCTTCTTTTATTTTAGTTCAGTATTTCAAAATGCTTTGGTAATCAGTCTCCATTTGCTATTTCTAAGCGCTGTAGACCAGACCCAACCTGACTTTCTTTCTGGAGAGGCTGAGAGGCCTTCCCCATATCCTTGTTCCTTTTGACAACCTGTCCTCTACCCCTTGTCCCTCTTAAGACTCTATTGACTCCCCTGCAATCTTGCACAGACCCAGACTCTTTCTAGACCCCTCTATCACCCATAAACCCATCCAAAACCTATCCAAGGCCATTACCCTGACTGACATTGACCATTTCCCCTACCGATGTCGGCAACATAAATGATGTCAGCAACATTGACCAATCGATGCTGGCATAACTACCGACATCGGTGACTATGACAGACTGACAGCAAAATACAGGTACGCATTATCTCTATTTCTTTTGTTTAGTCTTTTCACAATTTCTCTTTCTAGCAACACTCTTTTATCAACTAGTGGACTGTCATCCCTTAAGGAAGTCTTTGCACTTCTAGGACCAAGCTTTGCTTGGCAGTCCACCATACATCTATCTAACATCTTCTTTGTTTTAGTTTTCTTCTTATCTAATAGGTGTCATCCTCCATAGCCAAAGAGGAGCTCCTTCAATCATCTAGATATGGTGTACAACTTCATCCAGGTATGTACAAATCCCTGACCATTACCTTTTAGTTTCTTATTTATTTTGAATGTGAAAAGCGAAAATAGTAAGAAACATTGGTTTGAAGAATACCTAATCAAATTTCATTGAAATGTCCTAGGCTTGCCCTTTATTTATTTGTTATTGATTCCAACTCAGATCATTGACATGTTAACCCATCTCACTCCATTAGATCCAACTTATCTAGATGAACACTGATCATTGATCTTTTACAAGTTGAACACATTGTTGAGAATTGTCATGCACACATTTTCTTTTGAGATTCATTGATACCTTTGAAATTTTCTCTCCATTATATCTGAATGTATGATTGAACATATAATGTTAGATCTTCCTAGGACACATGGTTTGAAAATCTAATGGCTATTTACCAGATCTTAAATTTGACATCCACATGACCATCATTTGAAATCCTCATGGATGTATTTAACATCTTAGAGACTTTCAAACTTAAGATCTAATGGGTTTTTGTAGTCTCTTAAAGTTGATGTTTGTGCGAATGTATCTAATTATTTGACCAACTTTAAATATTTATATCTTGAAGCAAAAGAATCATGTAGGGGCCAAATTTTTTGGAGATGTTCTTGAGACAAAAAAATGTGCCCACTTGATCCATGGGTTTTAGGATCTTTCTAAGTGGAGATAAAAAATTATCAAACAAGATGGTTTGTGTTTATTCACATGACATCCATGTGACTGTCATTGATAATTTTAATCTCAATACCTAATCATAGATTCTTGATTTAACACTTGCATGACTGTCTTACTCTATGTGACCAACTTTGAAACTCCATAAATTATGTTAAGAAGCTTGTGCAAAATTAAAACTTATAGGATATATTCTTGGTACAAGGGAATTTATGCTGCTACAAGTCTATTGATCAGGAGGCCTTCTAAGCTAATTTATAAAATATGTAAGTAAACTAGTTCATTTATTTCCTACATAACATCTTGGCAATGGTCTAGTTCCTCAAACTTGTGTTGGGAGGATGGATGTAAAACCGGAAGCACACAATTTGATTACCAAACCAAGCAACTTAATATGCGGAAATTAACCAGATTCACCAAGTAACTAGAATTCAGAATAACACAGCATATGAGAGACAATACACAAATTGTATTAACACTTTATACAGAAAAGAATATAATAAAGAAGATGCCACTTCTTCTCCACCACCTTACAGAGGTTTCCCACACCTCAAGTGAACAGTAATTCTTCTCCCCAAAGCTCTCCCTCTCACAGGTCCCAACACCCAACTCAGATACAGAGTTGGTGTTCACCTCCCGTGCTCCACGCACACCACAAGTGCTCCACGCACTCCACAAGCACTCCACGTGCTCCACAAGTACTCAAGGTACTTCAAGTAGATCTCCCATGAATCTGCAACAACCTGCAATTCAACAGACCATACTTATGGAAGGAACTCCCTTGCCTTCCTCTTGCTCTATCCGAGTACACACCTGTACTCCAAGTAGATCCTGCCTGATACTGCTCCCTGTTGTGTTGCTGTCTGTATGACCTTGCACACCTGCAAATCAAACAATGGTTCTATTCACCTATGAACCTCGACCTTGCACACACATACACCTACAGATCAACGATCTTACTTACCATGTAGATCTCCTATATAGGCCATGCAACTATGACCAAGATCCTACACTCTTGAAGAACCCAGCTGGCTCTCCAATCCAGCACCAACACACCTGGTACTGTGGCACTAGGAGGAACGCACCATTTGCTCTACCTCACACATAGAAGGAGCTTATAATTATGCTCTCTTACTCCCTAGCACACTTTTCCAATACAACCATGAGTCTATTATATAGATCTCATCCAAACAATGATTAGACATCTAATTACCATAATTAGATCCGCAGCTCTCAGTCTATAATTAGCACTCATCATGCAAACTCTTGGTTCGTTAGCTCACTACCCGTAATTAACTCGCAGTCGAACTACACAGGCGACCGACGTCGGTCCCTGTCTGCCTGGGGTCACCGACGCCGGCCGATACATGACCGACGTCGGTTGCCTTCCTGTCTTACCCTACCGATGCCGGTTGGCCAGACCAATGCCAAACACTTCTGACACTTTGGCAACTCATTCTGCGACCTCCTCCATGTCTGCATCAGTGAAGCTTTTAGCTCCACAATCCTAACAATCTCCCACTTGGAGATAAAAAGCTGCACTGTACCTGTACCTGTACTCCGTCTAATCTATTTCCTGGTTTGTATTCCTCTTCAAGCTCCCACCTGAAGACAACCCACCACACATCCCGTGGTGTACCACCTGTCATCCGAGTAACCTGCCACATCCGAACCTACAACACCTGTAGTGAAGTCCTGACCCTGCATAGCAACACCTGCTGCTGGTCCCTCTCAAGAAAACCTGAGAACCCACTTCCCTGAATTGGCTCCTAACTCTCTGACAGCTCCCACTGCATGGGAATACTCAGGTCTATACCAGACCTCATGTGATTTCGGACACTATACCTGTCCAGCCCTTAGTGTGCTCCGGTTGTGCATCCCGAACCTTGCCAACACCTGATTCACATCAGCTCCCACTCGAGACAAAATCAACCTGTGATCTCCATGCCTCCCATGTCAAAGAATTTCGCTGCTCCAAACTCCTCCTGACATGCCACTGAACTAATCTTACCCTTAGCTCAGCAAAACCCTATATGTACACCCCTACTAGCTAGCATACTATCCACATACAGCAACAGAATGATGTCATGACTCATCATCCCCCTGGTAAGGCAAACCACAGTAGTTACCTGACACTGACTGAAGCCATGCTCTGTCCTCCACCTGTCAAACCTGGTACCACTGTCCTGCAGCTCCTCAAGACCATATACCTGATCTTCCGTCTCACGTATCCGTTCTCTCTATTCTTCTACTAAGGTATCCATTCGTCTCTGTGCTTTCATACCTACTGGCAACCCTACCAAAACACACCTGTTTGGTTCTCCTCCAAGGAATCACATCCTCATCCATGCCAAGCTCACACCTATTTCCTGGATCCTTCCTGCTCTACAATCAGCAACATGTATAAAGAAGAGGAACAACAAATTTGAGGGCCTACTTACGCCTTTAGTCCTCTGTATGGGTGTTTGAGACTCCTTGACAACTTGCTATCCACCCAAAATCTGTTACAGTAACCGACCTCGGTCACCCCATAGTCTGCATCCGACCGACGTCGGTTCCATGTGTCTGTACCTGACTACCAACCTGCCTACGCTGGTGTCCCTGCTGCCGACGTCGGTCCTCCTAACCGACATCGGTCTTACATACTGCCGACGTCGGTCCCATGACCGACATCGGTCTTACCCTGCCCGACATCGCCGGCTTCGGTCTGCACATGACCGACATCGGCACCTGTCTATTCGACGCCGGTTCCTCCTGACCGACATCGGTATCTGTGTTCGCCTGTGAGTGATGACTTTTTACCCGCGAGCTTCTTTGAATCAAAATCCATGTCCAAACTACCCTGCTCAGAAGTATCCAGCCACATCCACTGGGTTCTATCCGCCATCTCCTCCATAAACACCAAGGCTTTCCAGTTCTTAAGCCTGTCAAATATATCTGTCTTCCGCTTAAGAACATGCATCTCCTTCCTGCTCATGTGACCAAGCCTACGAAGCCACGTCTCCGCAACAAAAGAAGAATCAGTAATATAAACAAGTAGATAAAGGATACCTATTTTCTTACCACCAGCTAATTCAAGTGCATCCGCTGTGAGAGTTCTTGTGCATCTCTCATCACCCAATCTTTCTGAAGAAATTAGCCATATCTCCAAACCTGGGACCTGCATGACCTTCATCAACACCTGTGTGTTGGCCGCCTGCAATTTCAGCTTCACTTCCCCTTTGCCAATTCTTTGGCAAGGCTTACCAGCTCCTCTACCTGGAACTTCATGGAAAGAGGCAACCGAATCTTTTATCCAAGATTCAACTTTATCCAAGAAACCTGCAAACACATCCTGTGCAATAACACCTGCTACATCTATATCTTCAGTTTCTTCATGCTGATCTGCTACCAACCAACAATAATCTTTTACCTGCTCTTTCTTTCCATAGGACCGTGAGTAACCATCTGTGCTTTTCAACTCCTCCATTCTTAGCTTACTTTGATCTACTATTGCTCTACTCCCACTCGATCAGAAACCCCTGAGAGTGCCCTGTAACCAAACACAAAACCTGCTTCCTCCAACCTCAGCTCAGATACCACTTGTTGGTATCAAGCTCAAGAACCTACAACCTAGGCTCTGATACCACTTGTTGGGAGGATGGATGTAAAACCGGAAGCACACAATTTGATTACCAAACCAAGCAACTTAATATGCGGAAATTAACCAGATTCACCAAGTAACTAGAATTCAGAATAACACAGCATATGAGAGACAATACACAAATTGTATTAACACTTTATACAGAAAAGAATACAATAAAGAAGATGCCACTTCTTCTCCACCACCTTACAGAGGTTTCCCACACCTCAAGTGAACAGTAATTCTTCTCCCCAAAGCTCTCCCTCTCACAGGTCCCAACACCCAACTCAGATACAGAGTTGGTGTTCACCTCCCGTGCTCCACACACACCACAAGTGCTCCACGCACTCCACAAGCACTCCACGTGCTCCACAAGTACTCAAGGTACTTCAAGTAGATCTCCCATGAATCTGTAACAACCTGCAATTCAACAGACCATACTTATGGAAGGAACTCCCTTGCCTTCCTCTTGCTCTATCTGAGTACACACCTGTACTCCAAGTAGATCCTGCCTGATACTGCTCCCTGTTGTGTTGCTGTCTGTATGACCTTGCACACCTGCAAATCAAACAATGGTTCTATTCACCTGTGAACCTCGACCTTGCACACACATACACTTGCAGATCAACGATCTTACTTACCATGTAGATCTCCTATATAGGCCATGCAACTATGACCAAGATCCTACACTCTTGAAGAACCCAGCTGGCTCTCCAATCTAGCACCAACACACCAAGTACTGTGGCACTAGGAGGAACGCACCATTTGCTCTACCTCACACACAGAAGGAGCTTATAATTATGCTCTCTTACTCCCTAGCACACTTTTCCAATACAACCATGAGTCTATTATATAGATCTCATCCAAACAATGATTAGACATCTAATTACCATAATTAGATCCGCAGCTCTCAGTCTATAATTATCACTCATCATGCAAACTCTTGGTTCATTAGCTCACTGCCCATAATTAACTCGCAGTCGAACTACACAGGCGACCGACGTCGGTCCCTGTCTGCCTGGGGACGCCAACGCCGGCCGATACATGACCGACGTCGGTTGCCTTCCTGTCTTACCCTGCCGACGCCAGTTGGCCAGACCAACGCCAAACACTTCTGACACTTCGGCAACTCATTCTGCGACCTCCTCCATGTCTGCATCAGTGAAGCTTTTAGCTCCACAATCTTAACAACTTGCACAATCCATCTTTTTTTCAATTTTTCAAGACTTTGATGATCTCCTAAAGCTTGTGCAAGTTGATTCATGTTGTTGGACACCATGAAAATTGCATGGACCCTTCACCTATAACTCTAGACCTATCCCTTTAAGATCAATTAAATCACACTTTAAGGTTTCTTAAATGGTTTCAAAATATTTTCAAAAGATATATGATCTCCACTTGAGGTCTATCTACTCCTTATGATATTGGGTCACTTCTTCAGTTAGGATCCTACTCCTTCCACTGGACTCTTGGACTAGGCACATTTTTGGTATGTTGACCATATTTAGTCAACATCTTTGGTGACTTGGCTGGGCAACATGCTTGCTATGCTCAAGAACTCAAAATAGATACAGGACTCTTGGATCATTTACATGATACATGGACCATTTACATTGACTAGAAGATAGACTTTTGACTTGCAAAGATAAATAATTCCAATAAATAGGGAAAGAAACAAAATTGCAAATGAAACTAACATAATAAATCAAAGGAAACTAACCTATCAAACAATTATACAAAATATCACTTATTTGGGAAAAAATAGAAAGGAAACTAGTGTGTTATAAAAAAACTTAGAGAAAAATAAAAATAATTAACTATGTACATGGGGCTTAGCTTTATTAATAATAGTGCTTTAGATGTATCCCATTGACTAGGATAGGAAGCTCTTCACCATTCATCATTGTGAGTTGGAAAGCATTGTGGATTTTTAGCTAGAGACTATGTATGGACCACTCTAGAGAGAATCAAATTTTGTGTGTTTTCATAGATTAGCTCTATCCTCATCCCATTTGAGAACCAAATCTCCTTCTTGCAAACCTGTTGAAAAATATCCTTTATCAAAAGTTCTCTTTACTATTGCTTGATGGGCCTCCATATCCAACATGGACTAATGTCTTGTCTCTTCTATCTCCATGAGCTTAGCATATCTGATTTCCATTGGCTCATTCTCTAAAATCTCAAGTTGATGTATTAATTCCAAAGTAGGGAATTCAAGAGAATTAGGCATTCTTGCTTCCTTACCATATACTAGCTTGTATGGAGAATTTGTAGTTGACCTCTTATAGGTGATCCTGTCAGTCCATAGAGATAAATTCAATTTTAAATGCCATGATATTTTATTGTCTTCAACATTCTTCTTAATGATCTTCAATAAATTCTTGTTAGTAGACTCAATAAGGCCATTACCTTGTGGATAATAGTTTGATGAGGTACTGAGAAAAACACTATGTTGAACTTCTCACTAGATGATCTTAGACCTCACAAAATCCATCGATTTATAAAAAATTGTGGTTGAAGGGACCCCAAATATGGTAAACAAACCTTCATACAATTCTAAAACATTGGTTTTGTTGGCTTCTTTTAATGTTATTACCTCTATCCATCTATTAAAATAATTTGTGGTAATTAGTATCTAGTTGTGTCTTGATCTTGAAGGGGGATTAATGAGACCAACAAAGTCTAATCCCCATTAGACAAATGGTTGATTCACTAAAATCGGTTGGAGAGGTAAGGCTTCAAGCTTAATGTTTCCAATAAACATAGCACATTGACTACATTTCCAAATCCATGAATGACAATCACCAAATAAAATTAGCCAATAATACCCACTTCTCATTATCTTGTGGGTTGTGATCCTTGCTAAATAATGACCTCCACCATGTCCATCATGAAATTTCTCAAGCAATCTCTGTGTTTGAACTAGTTCTATACACCTTAGCAATAGTCTACTAAGATCATTTTTTAACAACACATTATCAATAAGAATAAAAGGAATTGACTGTAACCTAAAATTTATCCTCTTTGAAAGGGTTAGATGAGAAGGTTAAACACCATAATTTAGATATCTTACTATGTCTTGGTACCTACTGAAAGGTGAGGTGTGATCAATTATAACTTCTTCATTATTTGTCACCATAACCATGTTATTACTCTCCTTCAAGTCTTGGGATAGATGTTCACAAAGTCCTTTTCCTCTTACCAACTTTGTGACCTTGATCTCAGTATCATATTCCATGACCTTAGTTATACAACCAACCCTTTTATCATTTATATCCTTGTTGAAGAGGAAATCCTTGACACCTAGATGTATAACCAACAAATGTCTCTTATTATTAGACAAAAAGTACTTTAAATTTTTAAGAGACCTTATGACTAAAAGTACATGATTTTCAAAATAAAATACTTTGTTTCATATTCTTCTAGGCCTTGACTAAAGAAGGCTATTGGCTTCTATAAATTATCTCTATTCTACTGCATGAGAATACCTTAGATTGTGTCAATGTTATCATAGGTGCATATGAAGAAATATTTTGTGAAATCAGGATTTAGGAGTGTAAGAGCACTAGCTATAGCTTTCTTGATCTCTTTAAAACTTCCTACTCTTTCTTTGGACCAACTAAAACTCTAACCTTCTTTAGCATTGTTATGTGTGGCCTAGCTAAAGTATCAAAATTTAAAATGTATCTCCTTATGAAACTGATCTTGCCTAAAAATATTTGTAAGGATTTCTTATGATTAGGTAAGGAAATTATAAGAATTGAATCTATCTTATCAGGATCTATGCTTGTACCATGTTTTTAAATCACATGTCCAAAAATCCTACCTTCATGAATAGAAAAAACACACTTTCTGGGATTCAAAGACACTCCAAATTCCATGCACCTTTCAAACACTCATATGATGTGAATCATATGATCATCTGTAATATTATAAAATATTATTATGTTATCCAGATAAATAAAAATAAACTTTTTGAGGAGACCCTAAAATGCCATGTCCATGGCTTTCTACAAAGTGGATCCATCATTAGATAAACAAAAAGACATCTTTATGTATGCAAATGTCCCCCACTTTGTAGCGAAGGATATTTTGAACTAGTCTTCATCTTTGACCAAAATATCATTATAAAACCACTATATACATCCAATAAGGAGAACCTTTTTGAACCTACAACTAGTTTTAAAATCTATTCCATTGATGACAATGTATAGTGGCATTTAAGAGAATCCTTGTTTAAGTCATGGAAGTCAACACATAGTCTTATTTCACCATTCTTTTTCCATACTGGAACAAGTTTTGTCACCCAAGTTGAGTGCTTAATTGTAAATATTATAGCTGACTCAATGAGATTATACAACTAAACTCTCATCAAAGGTTCAAGGTTTGGGTGAATAGGTCTTTGTCTTTATTTGAAAAGCTTGATCTCATCCTCTAACTCAATGGTATGTTGAGATAAACTTGGATAAAATCCTTTAAAATCATTATACTATCATAAAAATACATCTACAACACTTGAACATAACTCAATAAAAGTTTCTTTCTCTAAAGATGTGCAAACATTGCCTAGTTTTAAGATTTTACTAATTTTAATATTTACATATATATAGTGTTCTTCCTTGGTTGATAAAGGAAACTTTTATTTTATCAATTCATCATCTTTATTGAATATTTTTTCAAGGGTGACCAACCTTGTAGGCAACTTATTTGTATTTAATTGCACAATATGATCACCATACTATTGTAAATGCTTATCTTGGTTCTTTAAGGATATTTCAGCTTCCTATTATAAGAATCTAACAATCTTAATATCATCTTAAAATATTTACCAATTATCATATTTGTTTAGGATAGAAGGCCTTACAACTACCTTTATGTGTGATTTAACTTTTTCATTTTTTATGTCATTTGGGATACTAAATTGTGACTCAATGGTAGCCAACTTATTTGCATGCTTATTATTATTTATTTATATGGCCTAAATATTGAAAGATTAAAAGTATTCAACTAGGTCCCATACTCTATTCTTATATGACCTAAGTAGTGGATTATTTCATAAATTAATTCCCCTTACTTGGTGTACCACCAATTCACTATCTCCAAAAACTTGTAAAGAATTGACCTTCATCTTCCTTCCCCATTACAAATCATGTACTAGTGCTTTATATCCAATAACATTATTGGAACAACTACACTAAAAATTGAGAGAACATAAATAAATTTGATTGGACAGATAAATTAACATCATTATATCTCTAGTTCCATGTTTATTTTTGGATCCATCAAAATATAGTTACCACAGGCCATCACTAAGTTAATCATCTCTCATCAATGTTGGAATTGGTGCATCATTTTCATGAAGACAATAGACACCAAGTCCTTATTATTCAATTAAATTGTATGGATAATGTCCATGAAAATAAGAAACCCATTAATCAAGGAAAAGATCTAGTTAATCAATTATAGGTGATTTAGTTTCTGCCTCACTAATTTTTAGTACCTTATCTGAGATAATACAATTAGTATTCACCATATTTGGCATATATGGCTCTAATTGAAATATTAAAATAGGTTTAGAACATATTTTTACCTTAGTAACATACATGTTCTTTAACATTAAATAGGTCTAATCAGTTGATAAATATCTTCCAATCTTGGAAATAAAGTCTCTTGATAGACACATGGAAAAATAGGGAGGCAATTCCACTACAACTACATTTTGTTGAATAATAACATTGGGTCAAGAATGTAGTGTTAATTTTATGTCTTTGATTATTCCTATTATCTTTATTGGCAACCCATTTAAATTCAATACTCCTTTGGTATTTGGCTCATTAACAAGACCAAGCTTATATGTAATTTGTTTGGGCATGATAGTGCTGCTAGCCCCACTTTCTACCATAAAATTATGGATTAAGCAGTGACCAACTATCAAAGAGAGATAAAACTGAGGGGTTTTATTTTATTTGACATTGGTTTTGTTCACATTTTCATGTTATGTATCTCTTGATCAGGTTGCTTGATTTGTTGGTCTAAATTGGCCAAGATAGCTCCTTATTTATCAATTGGTTCTTTATATACCTTAAGATCTAAGATCTCTTGAATAAGCATGTCATTTTGTCTTGGAATGGTAATGTAATCCCACATGATAATTATGAAATTTAATTTCTTCATTTGTTATATTATGCTGAAGGATGCTTCACTAACCTTTGGATGCAACTTTTGAGCCACTGATTATTCTGTAGTAGAAGTATTTGGGGAAATTTCACTATCTTTGCATTCAAAATATTTTGTGTTATAGGAATAATAACATGATCCTTAAGACTCTTGTAAATAAAATTAGGAAAATTAGAAGTATTAATCACATCTTTATTTCTTCGACTTCTCTTCTTTTATTTCTAGTTAGAGCAATGACTTGACCATTTTTGTTGTTAGTTTCACCAACTTAGTTGAATGCAATATGATCATCTAATTTATAATTAATATTGATAACATCAGGTTATCATGAAACTTGTTAATCTTCTGCTTGTAATGCCATATTCATGTCTTGATACTAACCACCTTGAATAGACAGCTCTTCCTATGTCATTTATGGCATAGTAATATCTTGTGATACCAAAGCTTGATTTTGGATGTCATTTGGATTAAAAATCTACCAGCATAAATCTTTCATTAAGTTATTTTGAGGAACAATAAATTTTGAACTATAAGGTACATTTGGATCAAAGGATGCATATGGGTTAGTTTAGATTGTGGTTCCTTGATTTTGATAAGGTTACCTATTGTTCTTAAAACCTTGATAAGGTGGTCATTGGTTATTGAAGGATTGATAAGTATTCTTGTTTTGCTACAGATAAGGTCTACCTTGGTATTATTGTCTCTTGAGTTGAACAATATCATTTCCAAAATCTTGTAACATTCTTTTTAGATCACCAATATTATTAGCTTGATTAGGAGGGGCTACAACTTGGACTTTTGGAGATGGAATAGGAGCAATAGATGGAATTTGGTGAAATTGAGGAGGAGGAATAGGTTATAATTTTAGGAATATGGTAATTAGAGGACTTGGATCAAGTTTACCATCTTGTATTAAGTTATTTTTTTCTCTTATTTCAATTTCATAAGAATTTGGTAAGGTATTACCAACCATAGACTATATCATAACACTTCTATCAGAATTAAGGGCCTTAAGATAGTGCATAAATGCATACTCTAGAGATGGTCTAACTAATGCATGGATCCTAGTCCATGTGTTTTAGAATATAAGGTTAAAATCAGACATGAATTTAGGGAGTACCTTTCTATGGTAGTCAATTATTCAACCAAAGATAGATGATCAAACTTGTATTCAAATTTCCTAACTAAGGCTACACCTAAATCATCTCAAGTAGTAATGGAGGTCAAAGGGATGTTCTTATACCATTACAATTATTTTCCTTTGATGGAAGAAACAAGTATTCTGATAGCCACATTATCTTGAGTAACATTATTAATAGAACATAGATTGGCAACATCTTGGATATGCTCAATAGAAGTATTCTTATCCCATTCTCCTGAGAAGAAAGGGATAACTTTTAGGCAAGACATAGGAATGTCATCATATTGGGATAAATTTAGGGGACCACCCCTATTAAATGGAATAAAAACTTGATTCCTAATAACCATATGGGCAAAAGGGATTTGGTTTATATAGACAATTTAATAGACTAAAACAATAGGATGACCAGGAAATGAATGCTACTTTGGAGGATAAGTTATTATATTATTGAATCTTAGTATTTTATAAAAAGTATAAGGCAATTAAATATGTTCAAAAGGAACACCTTTACTTGATGATCGTGTTATAACATTTTGCATGAAAGCATTGTCTAGAAGATGCTATGAGCTCTACAACTTGAAGGGTCTTCAAATTTTGATGATAGTATATGTATCCTTCTTTTGTAATTTCTTCTTCTCATTATTAAAACTTTAATTATGCTAAAGAAACTTGGGTCCCACCAGGTGTGCCAAAACTGTTGGTGTCCTAGATGGCACCCTAGCTAAGAAAAAGTTTTTTCAAGTCTTTTACTCAAATCTAGTTCAACATGGTACTGATCCTAGGCAATAGGTATCCTAATAATGGATCAAACCTTTATAAAAGGTTGGATTACTTCTAGATATATCACCTAAATAAACCTAAATAAGAACATACTTGGAAAAGGGAGAGAGATTTTGATAATAACTTATGAAAGCATGTAAAAAGAGGTTATGCACCAATGATTTGATCACTCAAAATCACACAATACACACTATGAGACATAATAAAGACCAAGAAATATCAATCTCACATAAATATTTCATAATAAATCATTAATCAGTTATCAAATTAGCATGAGAGGGAAAATATCCACTTTCAAGCTAGAAAACAAACCATATATTACACTTAGAATGGCCTGTGATGATTTCTAAAGTAGATAATTAAGGTGAGAAAATTTAGACAAAGGAAAGGAAAGTATAAATTCACTTAACCAATAAATGAAACCATACGACACACTTCAATTCAGATACAAAAATGGAGGAATTCAATCTCTATCATATCAAATAGGTGTTATAATATAATTTTTGCAAAGTCTGGTCATTCCAAAAAAAGGGATTCTTTTTAAGACTTAGAATACTATGTTTATAATAAAAAGGAGAGAGAGAGAGAGAGAGAGAGAGAGAGAGAGAGAGAGAGAGAGAGAGAGAGAGAGAGAGAGAGAGAGAGAGAGAGAGAGAGAGAGAGAGAGAGAGAGAGAGAACTGATTAGATAGAAAAAAATATAATTAAGTCTAAATAGTCTTGATGGATTACCATTCTCGAGGATGTTAAGTCATCATCTTATAAAAAAGGTCACGTAAAATAATGGAATGTTCCATTGATCTTTAATTCAGCTACCATCTATTCTTCTTGGAAATCCATGCCATTATCAATCTGATCTATTGATGAGGACCATGTCTTGGAATTGACATAATTATGCCACATCAACTTTAGATGGCTAACTATACCTACTAATTGAAAAAGTGACCTTGATGATAAGCAATACACATCTCCATTATCTATATATGCTCCAATTTTGAACACAAGTTCATTATAGGTGAATGCCAATCCAATTATTGGTTTTCACATAGTCTCAGTATCCATGGAACCTATAAGTTAGTTGATCTTGCTTCACAATGACTGGTATATCTTCAATATCTATTTTAGGTACAAAATACCTATTTTACCTATATGGAGCTTTGTTGGTAATGCTTAGTCCCATTGGTTTCAGCTAGATCTTGCTTGAGCTCTAGTTCCTTCATCTTTACCTTACTTAGGTCAAATAATGCCTTATCAACTTTCTTCAAAATGTCTCAAGATCTCCCTTTATTTATTGGCTATCAATTGCTAACTCAAATCATTGATATGTTGATCCATCTCACTTTGTTAGATCCTACTTATCTGGATGAATGCAAATCATTAATATTCTACTAGTTGAATGCACTATTGACACTTATCATGCACACATTTAATTTTGATATTCACTGACCCCTTTGAACTTTGCTCTCCATTAGATCTGAATGTATGATTGAACATGTGTCATTAGATCTACCTAAGACCCATGGTTTGAAAATCTAATGGCTATTCACCAAGTCTTAAAAAACACATCTATATGACCATTGACATCCACGTGGACATGTTTAACATCCCACAGGCCATCAAACTTAAGCTCCAATGAATTTTTTTAGTGGTTTAAAATTGACATCTACATGAATGTATCCCATTATTTGACCAACATTGAATATTTATATCTTGAAGTAAAATAATCATGGAGGGACCAAATTTGTTGGAGATGTTCTTGAGACCAGAAACATTGTGCCCACTTGATCTAATATTCTAGGAGATTTCTAAGTGGAGAGAAAAAATATCAAATATTCTAGTCTATGTCTCTTCACATGACATCCACATGACTATCATTGATCACTTGAATCTCAATGGCTATTAACCAAGGCCTAAATTTGAAACTTATGCGGCCATCTTGCTCTATGTGACCAACTTTGGAACTCCATTAGTTAATATAGGAAGCTCACATGAACTAAAAATTACAATATATGTGTTTGGCACAAGGGACTTTATGGCACTACAATTCTATTGCTTACAAGGCATTTTGAGCTCATTTATAAAATGTTCAAGTAAACTAGTTCATTTATTTCCTACATGATGTCCTAGAGATGGTTTGGTTCCTAAAATTTGCACAATCCATCTTTTGCTCAATATTTAAAGACTCTAATGATCTACTAAAGCTTGTGCAACCTTATTTATATTCTTGAACGCCATGAAAACTACTTGGACCCTTCACCTGCAACTGTAGACCTATCCCTTAAAGATTAATTAGATCACACTTTAAGGCTACTTAAAGTGTTTTAAAATATTTTCAAAAGCTATATGATCTCCATTTGAGGTCTATATACTCCTTGTGGCATTGGGTCACTTCTTTAATCAAGATCTTACTCCTTCAATTGGACTCTTGGATTAGGCACATTGTTGGTATGTAGACCAAATTTGGTCAACAGGTATGTCATCAAACTGGGCTAAATTTTGTGGACTACCTTTATTTTATGAAATAAACACTTGGTTTTTAATTTCCATCTAGATATTGGTAATTTAACTAGTTATCACAATAGGATGACGAAGAGATAGATATTGCTTTTAGGATAGGGTTTTGTCTTATTAAACCTTGTTTTTTTATAATAAGTAGAAGGTAACTCAATGAACTCAAGAGGAATACCTTTATTGGATGATGTTATGGTAAATTTTGGCATGAAAGTGTTGCCTAAATGCTGATATGAACTTTACAACTTGAATAAATCTTTAGGTTATGATGAGAATTAATATCCTTTTCTACTACAATTACTTCTTCTTAGCTCCAAAATTTAACTATGTGAAGGAGAATGAGTCCCACTGGGTGTGCCAAAAACTATTGTCAATAAGGAATGTGACCTTAAGGTAAAGTGTGTTATTCCTAACTCCTATTAGAACATGGAATCTCTCATAAGTGTGGGTGACTTTAGAAGGGATATAATATCTAGAGAGGGTTGGTTTCCTTGATGCTTTCACTAAAAACTTACTCATAACCTACTATCTACTGATTCTAGCAATGAAAAGGGTGTAAAAGTCATTGTTTACAATGAAACTAAAAGATAAATTGAAATGAAGGTGATGCACCAATGTTTTATGACCAATGACACTTTTACGAAAGAGGGAATCTTGCACACATTCTTTACACATGAATGATTTCTACAAAAGTGTTTCACAAGGACTTGACAAAATCATTCTATGCAAGTAAGGATTGAAATCACATACAATGATTGAAATTAAGCTAGTTTAGACACTTAAAATTACCTATAGAACATAAAATATCTCTAATGAAGGTATAATAACTAGACAATAACATAGGAAAACAAGTTCTTCACTTGATCAATGGAAAACACATACACTTCACTTAAAAACTTGAAAATGGAGGAATAAAATTTCTTATTTTTCTCAAAAGTTGAGTAAAAATTTTGGTAGCCTTTTTGAAAAACCAAAATCAAAAGAGTTATATGGTACGTTCTAGAAAATGAATTCAAATAGTAAAAATAAATGCTTGGAGACAAATCAGCCACAAAATAGGGAACTTCAAACTTGGTCTTACTCCTAATTTAGTGCCACATAGCATTTATTCAAACTTTAAAACATTAATAATCTATAGAGTATCATGGAATATATAGTTACAAATGTTTTGGGGAATTTGGAACCTTTTCTTAATGGCTATTCAATCTTAGAGCACTTGAAGAGCCTAGATTCTTACTATAACCCCTAGATTTTAGATTTCATGTCTTCTTGGTGAATGAGTCTTCCTCTATGAATGTAGGCCTTCAATTACATTTAATTCCTAAGTTTAACCATTATTAATGATCATGAATTATGTTTCAACACATAACCAAATTTTTTAGGAGACTGCTTCCATCTTCTTTTTGACTTTGTCTCTAAGGTTGGCGTAGGAAGGAAAGAGAGAACTGCTTGAGTTTTGAAACCCTTTAAAACTTGTTCTCCTTGACTTAAAACCTTTTAATGAATTATTAAAAGGCTAAATTTGGTGTATCATATTATTAAACAAATTTTTAAGACCTTATGAGGAGTTATATACATTGATTTAGTCCTTTAGCTCTGTAACTTTCTCATTTCCACTAAGGCATAGAAGGTAAAAGTTGGTATTTCTGTAGACACCTAAATTGTGTCAACTTCCCTTGGTCCTAACCCACACTTTATTAATTTAAAATACATTACTTATTTTAAATTAATGACATCACCCTCGACACCTCACCATGGACACCTCACCCTTAGACCTTTTCTCACCCCATGACTCACCTAAGACCTATTCTTACTCCTCCCTAACCTCCTAACTAACTCTCATGCATATTTAGCCTGACCTTTGACCGTTCTCCAATGGACAGTGCACTTGGCGGATGAAGAACGGGCTTGTTAGCCTGTTTACTCATTCTTCAACCACCGATGTCAATCAACTATCGAGTGACGCCGGCAGGATAGCTGACGTCAGTTACATAAACTGACTTCTAACATCGAGTTACAGGCTCTTGGACTCTTGGACGCTTCTCTCTTAGACTCATCTAATCACTCTTAGCTCTGATCAATCATTTCTAGGACTCTCTCTCACTGGGATCTAGCTCTCTCTCTCTCTTCCTCTCAGACTCTAAGACATCAACAGGCATTAGACTTTAACTAACACTCCCTTGGCCATAGAGACTCTACACCAGTCGCTCCAAATTGGACTAAAGCATTACACGGGGACCAAGACATCAGCTGTAACAGGCACAAGCATTCAACACCTTAGTTCTTCATCTCACCAGAGCTAAGTATTTATTCTGCCCTTTCATTTCAATAATTTAGAAAACATTAGTAATTATACTATTTCTAAATACTATCAACCAGACCAAACCCGACCTTCAACTAGACCCAGCTTTCTCCCTGGAGAGGCTGAAAAGCCTTCCTCTCACCCTTACCCTTTTTGACAACCTAGCCTCTACTTTTGTCCTTTTGTGGACCTCATTCATCTCCTTACAACCCTGCACAGACCTTTTAAACTCCCAAACTCCTTCCAGACTTGACCACAGACAAAACCCTGAGACCCGTCCAAGGACCATTGCCCCTACCGACGTCGGCAGACTAACCGACATCGAAAACTAACAAACTGACACTGGCATACTAACCAACATTAGCAAATATGATATACTGACATCAAAATATAGGTACGCATTATCTCTATTTATTTTGTTTAGTCTTTCACCATTTCTTTTCAAGCATCAATCTTTCTATCAATAAGTGGACTGTCATCCCTCGAGGAAGTCTTTGGACTTCTGGGACTAAGCCTATCACTTGGTAGTCCACCATATCTATCTCTAACAATCTCTTTCTTTGAGTTTATTTCTTATCTACAGGTGTCATCTTCCACAGCCAAAGGGGAGCTCCTTCAATCGTCTGGATACGGTGCGCAACTTCATCCGGGTATCATCTAACCCCTGACCATTTATTCTTAGTTTCTTATTTCTTCTGAATATTAAATATCAAAAATGAGTAGAAACATTCTGGCACACCTAGTGGGACCCCTAGAGTTTTCCTTAGGTTCATTTTCTTCTAAAAGGCAATCATTCATATAGCTGCATTAGGGAAATTTTATCTCTTTGCAGCCTTCTTTCTTTTTCTTTTGAAAAGAAACCATATGCACAAGTTAAAAAGAACCTCTTTCTTTTTCTTCTTGTCATTTCTTTCTGCATCTTAGAGTAGTGAAATTCATGCTCTTAAACCTTTTCCCACTTGTCTGCATCTGGACAAACATTTCAATTTGGGTTAAAAATTAAATGCATTTCACTCCTACTTGAATGCATATTTAGCTCATCTAGTAATTAAATACATTATGAATAAATCATAGTGCACATATGTTACATGACCTAACCACTATCACAAAATCAAACATATAACATACCTGAGACAAGGCCCAACTAGGATTTCACCACCTAGCAGATACCTTACCCTTCTCGACTATCCTACTTGGACTTCACAACCAAGGGGAGAACCCACTCTATTCTCTGGCAGAGTATAAACTCTAGGGGAAGTATATATTGGCTAAGCGACCCAACTTGGCTCTGGACTCGTGAAGTGAAGGGAGCAAGCTCCTAGCACTAGGCCACGTACAGAACCTAACATAGACTTTTTGAGCACCAAAACTAACCCGAAACCAACCTTAGACTACCTCTTTTAGGACCCATTCTAAAAATCCCATTCCCAAACATATTCTTCTAAGGCATTAGCTGCCATGACTCTAAAATTCTATTCTTAGGAATTTAATGTTTAGAAGTTGCTTGCCTTTCATTTATTTTGCTATTTTTATCTAGTTTTCTTTGAGCTAGTAAGGATGCATTATTCTGAGTTCTTAAACGACTCAAAATTTTCTTTTCTTCCAAAAACTTTCAATTTTTAGAGTTTCTGGAAACACACAGACACCGACATCAGTTTGTCAACCGATGTCAGCAACTTTTACTCACTGGCATCAGTTTTTCCACCAACATCGGCAACATATCTTCATTGACATCAGTTTTTTCAACCGATGTCGGTCACTGTGAACAAACTTTTATCCAAAATAGCAAGCTTAAAACTTGACTTTCTTGCTATAAAACACCCCTTCTGGTTTTCTAAAACTAAAATATATAGTTTTTGAAACCTAGACACCTTTTGCCTTGGATGGATTTGACACGCAGTCAAACCAAATCCTTTATTAACCACACGAGGCAACAACCACTTCCACCTTCGCCTTTCATATCAAGTCCCCAAATGGAGCATACTTCAAATATTGAACATACTCATGTCTAGCCTACCCCTGACCAACATCCAATTGTTCCCGAAGGGCATCAAAACTTTGAGAGACTCCTTGACCACAATGTCAAGGCTCTCCAACACTATCTCATGAGAAGCCAAATGTGAGACCCTTCAGGTAATCCCATTTATGGGATGCCAACTTCCTTGGTTGAAGTGACAATGGTCTCAACAACCTCTACTACCCAACCCATAATAACTCAGGCTATTACCTTGACCATTAACCTGACCATGACCAATGTCCACAATTGGGCCTCCACTTCCATTTCTAGACCTACCTCCACTAGGGTTTTTGTACCCCCTCAACCACATACAATTTAATCAAGTTTAACACCTTTTCAGAACTTGGTTGTCTCTAGCCCACACACTCTTGTGCCCACAAATACAAGAGTGACCACATACCCTTTAACTAGTGTCACCAATATTCAATCACCTTTGGTGGCACCTAGTCAAGTTGTGCCCTCTAGCTTCATGGCATAAGCCCCCTTGACCTCAACCTCAGTCCCTATGACAAACTACCAATATGTTGTGCATACGTAAGCACAACCAAGTACGTCATATGCCCCTCCTAATGCCTTCCAGGTACCTTACAACCTAGGGGATGCTCCACCTGCTAATCCATCAGTGATCTAATTAAGATGTTGATGGATAAGATGTCTAACCTTGAGACATCCATTTCCAGTTCAAGCAATGTTCTTTCATATGAACAAATATGCAATGAACCCATTCACCCTTCAGTCCCAATATGACCATATCCTAACCAGTGGGAGCTCCCAAAATTTACTCATTTTTAGAGTAAAGAGGACCCACAACAACACCTACGAGCGTTTAGACATGCTTGTTACCTCATAGTGTACGATGATGCGTTATTACTTCGCACGTTCCTCATGTCACTTTTGGGGGCCGCCCTTGACTGGTATAGCTCTATTACCAATCATTCTCTCTTTTCATTTACTCAAGTCACCCAACTATTTCTTGACCACTTTTCAATCAACATCTCTATTACAGACCTCTATTCTATTAGACAATTCGAGGATGAGTCCATAGCTAACTTCATTGCCCATTGGAGAGGTTTGATTAACCAACTCTCCTTTTCATTACCTCAAATTGAGCTCATTGAGCTCTTTTCAAGAGCATGTGCCAAGCACATCTCTTCCACCTTATGGGTTCAAACATTCTGCACATTTGACAAAGCTTTCACCATGGCCAGAAAGCTTGAACTCTACACAGTCAAAGAAGACAAGGTCAAATTGCGTAGTAATGCAAAATACAATGACCCTTCTTCATCTAAACTTTCTTTTTCCAGCTCTAAGTCCAAAGGAGTGGAAAATTCTATGGTCCTTAGACCATCACCTTCAACAACAACCAACCCATCTCAGCCTTCCACATCAGAATACATCACAAAACAATTCCAACAACGATACGTATAGTGTCAATACACTCCAATAGGAGAGTCATATGCTTCCGTGTTGGATAAACTCATCAATTAGGGAGTCCTCAATCTTCCTCAAATTTGACCACCTCAATTCGACCCCTCAAAAGCCATCCCTACATGGTATAGGGAAAATGACTTCTGTCACTACTACCGTGTCAAAGGTCATGACACAGACAACTAAAAAACTTTCAAGAATATCATTCAAGACATGTTGGACAAGGGGGATCTTGTTTTGGATAACCCAAATCCACCAACTGACCAAAACATGGATGTCTTTAGGCAACCATTTCCTAACCATTCCCCAAGTTAGCATTACATTCAGACCATAGCCGATGACCTTCAAGAGCGTAATATACGCACAGTCGACATGGTTTCTAACCAACCTCTCCCATAGTTTGTAGAGGTTAATCAACCTATTTATCCACCACAGGTAGAAGAGCCTTCTTCTCCTATTTATCTGCCACGAGTAGAAGAGTTTTCTTTTCCTATTTGTCCACCATAGGTAGAAGAACCCTCTTCTCCTATTTGTCCACCACAGGTAGAAGAGTCTTCTTCTCCTATTTATCTACCACAGGTAGAAGAACCTTCTTCTCCTATTTGTCCGCCACGGGTAGAAGAAACTTTTTATCCTATTTGTCCACCATAGGTAGAAGAGCCTTCTTCTCCTATTTATCCTCTATCCAACCCTCTTTCACACATGGAAGAGTCTACTTTGACCTCTCCCATATTTGAGGATGATTTGATGGCACCAACGATGGTTGCCTCGCCCTCATCCTTCTTATCATCATTAGGGGATCATACTTTCCCCGCTATTCAACCACACATAGAAGCCATAACCATCCCATGCCTCTCAAACCTCACTCACCCACAAGTGAAGGTAGACTTGAACCTCACCTCACCCAATAGTAGTCCTCACACTAAACTAAAGAAGGCTACTAAACCACATCAGAGAGCTCCTCCCCCACCTTCATCATTACCTTCCATTTTGGGTCCACATCCTTCTACTTTAGTAGGATTGCTCCCACATCCAACACCTTTCAACAACAAAGTGTCATCTACACGTGTGACCACACCACCCACAAAAATGGTGACACGACAAACTCCCCAAACAACTCCTAAAAAGAAGTTGTCAACCCCAATTGCAACAAAAAGCACAAAGCCATTAAGGGGATCCTATGCTTTGATGTTATGCTAATTATTGCAATCATCTAGCATCACTCTTCCACCTATTAAACCATATCAACCTCTCAAATCAAAACCATCTTGGTTCGATGACACTAAAATTTGTTGGTATCATTGTACACCTAGACATGATACTGAGCATTGATGTGCCCTTAAGGTTTCCATTCACCAACACTTGAAAAAGGACACCCCTCACATTGAGGCTTCTTCTAATCACTCTTTTGACAAAAATTCAACACCATCCCATGCCTCCCAAACCTCTTCACCTAAATTGGGATCCCCATACAAGACTATGGTCCCTTTACCACCATCCACTCCTTTATCCAAAATCAACACAATTGATGTGACCACTAGGCCCCAAGCTATGAAGAATAAAGGAAAAGATGAGACTTCTACACCTTTGACATATCCATTACTTGTCAAGACCTCTCAACCAACACAACCCATGATTTCTATCTTGGACATGTCTCGACCAACATCACTGGGGGAAATTCTTCCTAACCTCTCAAGTCCACATGACGTTTGGTATAAGCAACTTGTGGACTACTTGACATATTTTATCATACCTCCCAATCTCTCTAGCAATGGATGGTGGGCTTTTATCAAAAGCACTACTTGCTACACCATGTTGGGGGGACATCTCTACAAATGAGGTCAAGACGGCCTCCTTATCCAATGCCTAACAACCACTGAGCCTTCCCATGTCATCAAACAAGTCCATGATAGGACTTGTGTGGGACATTTCAGCGGTAACTCAGTTTCCAAGTGCATCCTTTGCCTAGGCTATTATTGGCTCACTATCAACCAAGACTGCAACAACTATGTTTAGCATTGTAAAAAATGCCAACAACATACTAACTGACTTCGTGACCAACATCGACCAAAACCTGCCTACAACAATGACTAACATGTGACCAATTTGGAATGAAGCAAATGGGGCAAGTTTGCTCCTAATTTACTTGGACCTTACATCGACACACAAGCATGGATCGGGGACTTATCATCTATCTTCTTTTGAAGGCTAGTCAAAACCTGAGCCTCTTAATGCCTTACATCTATGACCATTTTATTGTTAATCAAGTATTCATTCACTTGATGTTTAACTTGAGCTTATCCCTTGAGCAACCCCCCCCCCATTATCGTCATGCCTATTTCATTCAACCCTTTTTCCTACAAACATTAGTCAACCCTTTTGTCAAGTAGAATTCTTTGTCCTAATAAACGGGAAAACTTTAAACCTCTATAGTCAAGTCCATGACCGAAATTCCAGTCAAAAATAAAACTATAAAATTGGGATGCCTATTCAAAGGTCATAAACTCTAAATGTAGACTGCTCCCTCGAAGGACAACTGCATCATTGCTGTAATTAATAGATTGTTCCCTTGAAGGATAGCTATTCATAGACATCAACACATACAAAGTGAAATATAGACCACTCCCTTGAAGGATGGCTATGACCAAATTTTTCTACATACTCAGCACAACCTGACCATAACACAACACAACATCCCCAAGTGGACTTCCCGCATTGATCAGTCTACCCAAAAAAAAAATGACTGACAAATTATTAATTCATGGACTTGTCTATAGTCATTCTCAGGGTCACCTATAAAAGGGGCAAAGTTGTCCCTGCTAAAAAAGGGTTACCCTATCCTTACATCTCACACAATCATGCCTATCACCCCAACATACTCAAGGGATTTTGAGCTCACTTAACGTCAAGTGATTCAACTACTTCTCTAACACAAACCTATGGTCAACGACATAATGCATGAATGGGGATTTTGTTTCCAAAAACCTTATCTATGCTATCATTATAATCCTTATCAATGAAAGAGCAATGTGCCTTTCACTTCTTAGACATCTTGGTCACATCCAACCAAACCAAACCAAACCTTTTTCAAACCACTAACATGACTTAGCCCATTCACACTAGTTTCTATGAAAAACAATACACATGGAAACTATCGACCACACACAACCAATGTTATAGAATACACCATCACACAATATGGAAAAGGCTATAACATCATCTACAATTCATTTTTAGCATACACCATCACCAATATGGAAAATTGCTAGGGATGAAAGACCACACTACCAATGTTACAGAATACACCATCACATAATATGGAAAAGGCTATAACATCATCATATCTTCATCATTTCAAGCATGTACCATCACACATATGAGAAATGCTGACATCTCTAACTTGACCAACTATCGACCACTTGGACCCTTTTTTTGAACTACATTGGTCTGATGCCCCTTACAATAGGGGCTATGTAGGCAGCACTCAATCTTCTGAGGTTAGCTCGGCCATTCCCCCATTCATCTCCCTAATGAAGACAACCATCCGTTCATCCATCTACTTAATGGACCAACCATATCACCTTTAACCATGACTAAACACCTCATCCAAAACCATGACCAAACAACTAGCCCTTACGCTGTAAAAGTCACCTTTGACTTCTCATGGGGCACATTGGAGATCACAACCATCTCCCTGACCACATAAAATAACACTTGAGATTACTTATATCTCAAAACCAACTCGACCAACCACTTTGGAGATTGCGACTATCTCCTCAGACCATGAACACTTTTGAGACAACTACGCTTTGGTTGTTTTGATTACATGTATGCTACCTCATAAATAGATAGCAAAATTATCTGCACATCACATTACAACCCCCACAAGTATCAGATCGTGCCCAATTGATCCCCACTACTTGTGACATTTTTGTGTTTTCCAAGAGCACTTCCTAAGCCTGGGATACTTGGAACACAATGACCATTAGAGCTATAGTTATGATTGTTTAACCCAATTAGCTACAACTAAATGCTGGGGACTGGTTATTTTGATTTTAGCACTCCTCAACCTTTGACTGCGACAATTTGACCTACCTACACGTGAAGTGGTATATGCACAATCTCAACTATTAAAACATTCACACTCAAACTTCACCATATCCATCGACTGCCTATTAAATCGGCAATCGATTTTAGGTTCCCTTCCCTCAACTCCTGCTTTGAGGGGGAATACCTCATCCCTTACCTTTTGGCAACCAACATCTTATTTTTATCTTGCAGTTCATCAGAACAACCAATAGGACAAAAATGACCTCATCCCATACCTGGGGCATCCAACATCTTATTTTTGTCTTGCAGTTCATCATAACAACCAACAGGACAAAAATAACCTCATCCCATACCTGGGGCATCTGCTCTTATTTTTGTCTTGTAATTCATCAAGAACAACCAATAAGACAAAAAGGGGCAAATGTAGACACCTAAATTGTGTCGACTCCCCTTGGTCCTAACCCACACTTTATTAATTTAAAATACATTACTTATTTTAAATTAATGACATCACACTTGACACCTCACCTTGGACACCTTGCCCTTAGACCTTTTCTCATCCCATGACTCACCTAAGACCTATTCTTACTCCTCCCTAACCACCTAACTAACTCTCGTGCGTATTTAGCCTGACCTTTGACCGTTCTCCAATGGACATTGCACTTGGCAGATGAAGAACGGGCTTGTTAGCCCATTTACTCATTCTTCAGCCACTGACATCGATCAACTATCAGTTGATGCCAGTAGGATAGCCAACATCAGTTACATAAACTGACTTCTAACATCGAGTTACGGGCTCTTGGACTCTTGGACGCTTCTCTCTTAGACTCATCTAATCACTCTTAGCTCTGATCAATAATTTTTGGGACTCTCTTTTGTTGGGATCTAGCTCTCTATCTCTCTTCCTCTCAAACTATGAGACATCAACAGGCATCAGACTTTAACTAACACTCCCTTGGCCATAGAGACTCTACACCAGTTGCTCCAAATTGGACTGAAGCATTGCACGGGGACCTAGACATCAGCCATAACAGGCACAAGTGTTCAACACCTTGGTTCTTCATCTCACTAGAGATAAGTATTTCTTCTACCCTTTCATTTTAGTAATTTAGAAAACATTAGTAATTATACTATTTCTAAATACTATCAACTAGACCAAACCTGACCTTCAACTAGACCCGACTTTCTCCCTGGAGAGGCTGAAAAGCCTTCCCCTCACCCTTACCCTTTTTGACAATGTAGCCTCTACTTTTGTCCTTCTACGGACCTTATTCATCTCCCTACAACCCTGCACAGACATTTTAAAATCCCAGACTCCTTCCAGACTTGACCACAGACAAAACCTCGAGACCCGTCCAAGGACCATTGCCCCTACCGACGTTGACAGACTAACTGACATCGGCAACTGACAAACTGACACCGGCATACTAATTGACATCGGCAACTATGAAAAAATAGCAACAGAATATAGGTATGCATTATCTCTATTTCTTTTGTTTAGTCTTTCACCATTTCTTTTCTAGCATCAATCTTTTTATCAATAAGTGGACTGTCATCCCTCAAGGAAGTCTTTACTCTTTTGGGACCGAGCATATCACTTGGCAGTCCACCATATCTGTCTATAACAATCTCTTTGTTTGAGGTTCTTTCTTATCTATAGGTGTCATCCTCCATAGCCAAAGAGGAGCTCCTTCAATCATCTAGATACAGTGCACAACTTCATCTGAGTATCATCTAACCCCTGACCATTTATTCTTAGTTTCTTATTTCATTTGAATATTAAATAGCAAAAATGAGTAGAAACAATTTCTTTAGGTTTGCTTAAAGTTTACAGATCTTATCCATCAATTAATTTTCAAGAACATAAAAGACCTATAACAATGAAATTTTGTCCATCAAACACTCAACAAGACCTAGTTATACACTAAAACCATGCATTTTCTCTCAATTCCTTATAACCTTTTTAATATAAAATTTACTTATCTAGGAGAATTTGGATATTATAATGATAATATGAACATATTTGTAGATACCCTCTATCCCCTTACATCTCCACACAAAATTTTATGGCCAAACTCCAAGTGTAGATATTTTTTCTAGCACATTTGTTTAGCCAAATTAGGCCTAATTAACCCTCGTAAACTAGAAGGTGAAAATATTGCTCCTAAGACCACCCAGTCATGTTAAACTAAAAATATATATTTTATTAAATTTACCCATTATTTCATAATTATCCATGTCAATTTTGGTGGTTTAGAACACTATGGAGGTATAATAACCTTGAAATGGCCATTGGTAAGCTTGCATTTATGAAGCATTTTCTAACTGGCCCCAAAGACTTGAACATTTTCAGAATATCTAAGTGATATAATCTATATTTTTGAGTTTTAATAGGTAAAAAAAATCTCAATCCACCTCCCCCATTTATTTTAATCTATCCACATGCTTCAGAACCCTTGTTTTAGCTCAAAAACATGAAAAAGTATAGATTTTGTATAATTCCATACAAATGAAGGTAAATCAAAAACATATGTGAATGACCATATGAAATTTTAATAAAAACTATATTATATTTAAATATAAAACTATGGAATTTTATGAGGTTTCCAAGTCAATATTTGTAATCTAGTCCAAAATTGGGGTTTTAGAGGGTTTTAGGTAGTTTTAGCCTTTAAGGATTGTTCATAAAGTTGTGACATCCAATCCTAAAAAAACTACCACAAAGAGAAACTTAAAGAACCTATCCAACATAAAAAATATCCCTTAGGTCCTATCTTGATCATCCATGCTATTTTGAGCTTCAAAACCTGGTCGCTCTAGATTTTCTCTCCATTTTACATACCTTGTTATGACTTAAGCTAAGAAATGTCTTGTCTATGTCCTCCCTACAAATTTATTTTTATAACACAATTAATATATCCATATTAACATGTTAAAATTATTTTTGATTATTATTTATTGTTAAAATTTTAAAGTACCCGCCTTTAGGCATTATGCCTAGTCTAGGCTTAGTAGAGCTTGACTGTGTACTTGTAGGTTTGGGCCACCTTGTTTCGTTTCCAACCTATGTGAGACTTTTATCATGATTATATATATATAAACTTTATAAACCCTTTTTCAATACTCCAAAACCTCCTAAGTCTTATTCTTTCCATTAACATGATAAACCTGCATGGTTTTGATATTTAGGAGTGCCCTCTATCTAAGACAAAATAGAAAGAACTTCCCCTAATACATTAGATAAAAGGATGTTATGAGTATATTATGCAATTTATGGTGATGTTATATACCTATTTTCATTAATTTATCACATAATTACCCCTCCAAATCTCATAAAACCCTCAAGGCAGACTTCTAGGATGGTCACTGACTATGAAAGGTTGACATATGGACCATAGGTGCTTTTTAGGACCCTTATATGCTATATATTCCTTTTTTATAGAGTATAAAAAGGATATTATAACCTTTTTAAGGTGATACAAACATATTTATCACTCAAACCTTTCCAAACTCTTTAACATACATGTTGCATTTGATTATGCAAGACTGTAGGTTGACTATAATTATGTGTAATTTCTAAAAAGAGACTACCTGTAGGTAGATATTTTGTCCTAGACCTTGAATTATTTTTATAATACCATTTTTTAAGTATTTTGGGACATATTATTTTCATTTAGGCATATTCATACCATGTCCATACTATGCCAACATAAAAATCACCATGTTCTAGCTCACTGTCAAATCATAGTCACTATAGTTGACTACTGTTGGAGTAATAAGGGTCCTAAAGATGATTTATTCTCTTCGAAACCTATTTCACACATCATTAATATATTTGGATTCTTGGAAACAACTCTCATCAGAGAGTGTTTTTTTTCCTTACCTAAATACCAAGGTTCATCTATGTACTTGTAAGTAGGTACCTATAGTCAAATGTAGGTAAGATTTTTGAGGGAAAGGTACTTATAGGTGGTAATTCATGGCATAACCTTGTACTTAAAATTTCCATGATGTCCTTAAATATTACTATATTTAACTCAATATATCACTTACCATGGATATATGTATTTAAACTTACTGCTTAGGTTGTAGGGTCATTTGAAGTTTCAATACTCTTTGATGATATGGCTTCATGATGAAATCATTTATACCTACCTAAACTCCATGATACACTATTATATGGAATCTACAAAAGTATATAGGGCTCTATTTTGGAGTTTTAAAGAAACCTATCCTTGAACTCAGTCTCCATAACTTGAACATGATTCCAAATTTTGTTTGCTTCTCAATGACCTAAATCATGATTTTTATATAATTATTTAACTACCCAAACTTTGTGAAGGTCTCAAATCATGTCAAACTCTTTCGTACAACACCTTTAGGCATTTATGAGAGCCACCTACAAGTTTGCATATATGTCTTAGGGTAGTGGAGGTAGAGCATGGACACATGTAAAGGGTATGGTCTTATGATAATTATTAGACATAATAAAGGTATTCAAATTAAACCTTTTCACCATGAGGTACTTGAAACCAGTTAAATTCCCTATCTCCATGTGATTAGTGTCCTTTAGGGAAATTTTGAGTGAGTTTTAATGTTGTAGGCCTATATGTAGCCTTTTGGAGGTCACCAATTTTGTATCTTTCCTTGAGATATAATTTTATAGATATAAAGGATCATAAATACCTTATACAAAACTCATATAAGAATTTAAAATATTATATCATTCCGTAATAATCTTACCATTGTATTCCATGAGTTTGAGACCTTTAATCATGTCTATTAGGCCCAAACTAGATATAGGTGAAGGTTATTAACTATAGGTCCTTAGGAATTATCTATTCACTTGAAAATTATATCATATAATTGATAATGATTCCATTTAAAACTAACTATTGATCAATCAAAACTTCAATTTCACCTTTAGGTCTCCCACTTTGCATATTTGAGTTTAGAGATCATGCTTAGACAAGACTGACTGTAGGTGTCCATTTGCTTTATTTAGGTGTGTTTGCGTTGAGGGAGAGTGTTGAGGGAGACACCTTATATGGATATTATTGGTTTATATAATTATTTGTATTCATTTATCTCTTTCAATAAGGCTTCATAAACTAATTATATCTCTTCATGTTCTATATTATCCTTTGCTTCATTGTTCAAACCAATAGTAGGACAATCACATGTACATTTTACTTATACATAGTGTAGATGTCTTGTTAATGTTTGAATTATTTATATCTTATTAATATTAAATTTTTATCACATTATAGTAATTTTCACACTCTATTAAAGTAATAATAACTCATGACAAATCTTAGGATCCTCAAAACAAGAAGGTCGTAAATTGAAACCTGATTGATTATGATAACTCATTCATGGTTGTCAGTGTTTATTGTGCATGAGCCATAGTTAAAAGTCACTTCATAACTTCATAAGACATTATTGACCTGGATATCTGATTTTGTATCATCATATCATATTAAAAATGAGTATGAAGTTGCTTGGAATGTCTTTTGAATTGAAAACATAGTAACACACAGTCTCTTAGTATTATCATAATCATTTGAGGCTCTAAACTGACAACTTTTATCTTATTAGAGTGTCTTAAGTTACATTTATCTCTGATATAATGTTTTTAGGTAGTTCATATTATCCAAAATTACCTCATAACCTATTTAACATTGAAATCAAGCTCATCAAATGCATTTGTACCTTGTTGAAGAGATCAACTCAACTTAAACTATCTCTAACAAGATATACCTAAAATGGAGACCTATAGACCCTTAATTGGATGAATGAGAGGTTTCATGAATTATATATTAAATTTTATAACATTTTAATATTAAATAATTTTCTTAACAACTCAGGTTCTATTTCAAAACTGGCCTAAAAGAGCATCCATAAAGATAGTGAAGGAAATATGGTTTTATGTTATAAATAATTTTTTTTAAGAATTTATAAGATGAAACCAATATTAAAATTAGACTCATGAAATATTAAATCATCAATAAAATCCATTAATCTCCATATATTTATGATCTTGAGAAATAGGTGCAAGAACATACCCCTCTCAAATGTATAGGCTATAGTGACATGCTATCACTCTTAGAAATTATTCATAAATAAGAGGGAAAAAATCCATGAACCAATTCCTATAATTTAAATATTAATTTTTCCCATAATAATTTACAAATTTTTATCTCCTATATATTTCTCCTCTTTCTATACCGAGCATTGGAAAATTACCCAGTTAGAGCTGCCAAGAAGGTTGATATAGGAGCAAAGTGGGATTTTGTCATTTTTTCACCTAAAAATTCATAAAAATAAATTATATGACACTTTTAGGACTAATTTAATAATTTTTAATGATTTTCTCATAAAAATCCTTGGTAAACTAGTGTGAATGCCTCAAAAAGGCCTATTTTTGCAGTGAAAAAGGCCAAATTACTAAGGTGCTTTGATTGAAATTTTTTGAAATGTGTTCATGAGTATTTAAAATTTATAATAATTTTAATTAATATTAAATTGATCTTCCTCTAGATCATATACTACCATAACATTATAAAACCTTCTCTAGAGGTCATAAGATGGTTAAAAATACATGGAAATGAGTCATGAAGTTAGTACAGAATGTGATCAACTTGATTGTTCATATTTTAATCATAAAATTACATTGAAAAATTATATTACATTCATCAATGAACTATATACTCTTCTCACCATTTAAAATGGCTTGGAAAGGCCAAAAAATGACTAGACAAACACAAGACAAATGATAGACAAAATCTTAACTCACCTAATCAACCTTAAGACCTGATAATCATGACTTATAATGATCACTTTAATGAATTTTAAATACTAACCTAATGAACAACAAGACAAACTAGCATGACATGCAAATTTTTGAATGATAGGGGTGATAATTTGACCTATGAGGTCAAAATTGTTAACAATAATACTTGTCAACCTCATTGGTATGATGTTTGATGAAATAAAAGTAGATATAACCATATCAAATATGGAAATTAAATATTATTACATCCAAATAGACTCAAATTTATTATAGTAATCCTCAACTAAAACCTTCAATGATGGTTCAACAAGACATACTTTCTTAGTTTCCATGGTAAGCTCAATAAGATTAGGTTTTCTTTTAGTTCCAAGTTCTTCAAGATCATGAAAGAGATATACATATTCTAGCTAATATTGGTCATTTTATTCCATGTAAAAATCTTTCTCCACCTTATTAAGTACTTTGCCCTCCACTTGGCAAAGTTCTTTAATCTCTTGAAATAGTTTCATTTGTTGTTGCTAATCATCCTTACTCTCCTTGAATCCTCGAACCACCACCTCGTCATCTTTCCCTTATTGATGTATAAGGTCATTGAGATGGTCTTATTTATGTTCTAATTAATTTGAGGGTGATTCAACATTATGCTAAGGTATTTAATGTTCTTCAATCACAACATTTTATGCCTTGGGTTCATGAGATTGTTCATGGACTACAACTTCTTGAGGAGTGACTTGATATTGCTCTTCATTATTGATAATACACTCAAATTAATGTTTCTTGTGATCATCAACAGCCTCATACTCAGGTGTGTAATTCTTATCAGAATAAATTGAATCACTTATTTGCTCAAACTATTGGTTTATGACATGAAACTTCTACCATAAGTCTTCCTCTTAATGATTATAATGTTCAAGAGCTATTTCATCATGGACAATAGATATAGGGTCTTTTTCAAGCACCTCTTTATATTTTCATCAAATTCCTTATCTATAGCTATAACAAGACATTCAATGTCTTTCTCTTCACTCAAAAATATGGGATTACACTTATGTTCACCAAGGGGGGTCCCTATGTTTATTTCCTCTTCATAGTTACTCATGATATCTTCTTGATCAACTATGGCTTGATTTTGTGCTTCTTCACTTGCTTCCTTAAAAATGGACTCTTTTTTGTGAAGGGGTGAGGTGGGAAGTTGATGGATGGGATCATGAGTTGGAGATGGATTGTGAAGTAAGGTGAGTTGGTTAAAAGAAAAAACAACTAAAGAAATATAAGTTTCACCTTAACAATATCCTCCTTAAGTATCTTTAATAACAATGTGTTTATTATTAAGCTCTTTGTCTTCCCACATTCTAAGCCTATCTATTAAGCATTAAAGACATTTATTTTCTAACTTTAAATTTTATTTTATACCCTAGTGAGTTTCATCTTCAACTACCTTACATGAACTCATACATCTTTAGGTAAAAATTCTTAACCATTCCATGAGATGATTAGGAAGCACATCAAACTCATTATCCCATGTTCCCATACTATCTTCATTATCTAGAAACTCTAGCATGAGTGACAAGAATTATTTATCATGAGATGGGGCTGATGAATAAGGAAGAGGGTAATGATGAGGATTGAGGCCAAATATACATTATCAGATTTGAGTTTTTAATAACTCATATAGTGTATTTTAATATCTTTGTGTACAATCAATTAGATCATTTGATTCCTCATGATAAAACTCATAGTAATCCTCTTGAGGTTGATAGGCATCATGGTATAGATGGTAGGGATCATATTGAGATTGATAGAAAGGCATTTCATGATAGGATTCTTGATATGCTTCCTCATAAGGTTTTCCAACAATATGCTTTCCATATAGAGAAGGAAATGGATGACCATGGGGTTGCCATGGATCATAGCATTGATACGACTATTAAGGGGTATAATATGGTTCATAGCAAGGTTGATAGGGAGATTCATAGTAATTATGTTCACCATATATATTCATATTGACCTCATAGGTTAATTGAAACATATTAATTGATCAAAACCTTTAACAAAAGATACCTAGACTAGTTACAACCAAAATATTTAATTTTGAGTCACCATTAGTGCTATCTTACTTCTAAAAGTTGATTAGAGGAAAGACACACCAATAATATTTCCACTCTCTTGGACCTTAGTCCCATTGGGCATGCCAAAACTATTTTCTCCAAAACTTTCACCCTAGAGGAGGTTCATCAAGCCTCCTCCATATATGGAAAACATTAGAATACTTATAGGTATGTGGGTTTACCTATAATATAAGTAGACTTCTAGGTTTAAGGGCTATCTCCTTGAATTTACCTTGAATTGCTTATCACCTACACTAACTATTTAATTATGGAAAATTGGTATAATATTGTATGAAATTAAACTAATCTAATGGTGTGATACACTATAAGTATTTACACAAGACCATCATACTTATTTCACTAAGAAACAATATCTATAACACTAGATTCAAAGTCCTAGAATGATCTAACATTATTATTTCAATATGGAGGTGATATGCATGAGAGATATCCAAGGTAAGTGAACCATAGATCATTTTAAAACACTAATACTCATATTAATCTTGAAAATAGATCCATAAACTTGGCAACATTTCATATGACTAGCTAGATTAGAACAACTTGCATCAAACATGGAAAGATTGAGAGAAAGCAAGGATAGATGAATATCTATTCACTATTCACTATACATCTCTTCACACAATTTGATGAGATGATATATGAACTAAAAATATATTTTATTTCTTTTATAAATTAAAATTACAAAATCAAACTATCAAGGCTTCACCATACATGGTATGGAATTAGTCTACAATAGCCAAATGGCTAGTACTTATAGAATGTGAGAGAGGAGAGAGAAGGATGAAGTCCAAGAGTCACTAAAACATGTGTAAAGTTTATATAATGATTTAAATATATAGGATAAATGAATATGAAATATACCATGCAAGGTTTACCTAGACAAATGTCCCTCAAAGGCATGAAACTCCTCAAATGAGGCATAAGACTCTTCAATTGCTTGCCTAGAAACTACCTTCATCATTTGGCCATCTTTGAATTATCCAAAAAATATCAGGGATAGATGAGATGATTTAAATATTAATGGGGTTTAGAAACATGCCTCAACATGTATTTTTTTGTGTCCCTAATCATTGATATTCTTATAGACATTAGTTATCACTACCTACAGTCATAATCAATCTCTTTTCACTCACTCTTCATACTTGGCATCACAGAGGTCTTAAGTTTCCAAATCCAATCCATAAAATAGGTGATGTGACACATTTAAATACCCCTCATGTTATTATGTCCATTAGGTAACCTTAAAAGGCCTCTTAATTATATTTCCATCCTCTTGCTTGGTGATCACTCCTAGTTCACTATGTCAATTCAGACTGGCTGATGAAGGTGTTATTAGAGGCACTTGTGAGCTTAAATAATAAAATAAAATGAATATGGTAGGTTATTATAGGTCTAAATATATCTCCCAAAATGATTTTCATCTCTTGAAACCTTTTTTTACTTATAAAATATGTAAATCTATCAAAGAAAGTTCTTTAGCACCTTATCCATACAAATAGATTACAACTTAAATTGGTGGGAAGGATCTATAGGAAGTCATCTACAATATGAAAGTCATTTACCAATCAAAATAAATCTCTTGTGTGCCTATTCTTCTTCATTCTTCTCATCAAGTCATTAACAAGGGTTTTCAAGGATTTAGAGTAGTTTTGACCTCTGAGGATTATGCATAATGATGTGACATACAAACCCTAAAAAAAAACTAAAAACCTATTTAATACCCTCCTTAAAATCTCCCAACTCTTTAGGTTTCCATGGTATATGTTTGTATAACTATAATTCTTCAAAGTTAACCTCTCAAGCTTTATAAGGCCTTTTATGCAAGCTTGAGTTGATCTTAGCCAAGATTGACTTATTTGTGGGGGATCTCTACAAATTAAAATCTATAAACATTCTCATATCCCACTATGAAGGTGATATAATGCATTATAATGTTTTATTGGTGTTAGAAGTGATGACTACACCCATTTAGGGTTTTAAGTCTAGTCAAGGCCTAAAGGCTTGACTATGTCCATAATGCCCAAACTTGACATGTGTATTTTATGATGGTTTAATGGTATTAGAAATAATTTTCCATGTCTATATAAACCTTCCAAACTTTCCTCTCAATTATTTAACTCTTATGTTCATCTTTTACACCTACCTACCTCTGCCTATAGACTTCATGTTTCTTTGAGTATCCTTTATCTAATATAGAACATAGGGTATCTTCCCTATCTTCTCAATATAAATAAATGTATGGGATGATAATATAGGTTATTAAGGTAATATTTTATTATTATTAGTGTTGGATTATGCTTATATGCCTTCTAACTCTTCAAATCCTCAAAACAAGCTCCTAAACTAGCTAACTATACAATCTTGGAAAGTATGGACTGTATGTGTAATTTTTAAACCTCCATGTTATATTTTCTTGCCTAAGAGTTTATTATGATATGTACATCACCATATTTTTATTTTTCACAATGTTTTCCAGCTCCTCATCATCTATGTTGGTTTCTTCAACCCATATCTTTACTCAACTACACCTGAATAGTAGACTATATGCTTACTCAAGAAAAGGTAAGCCTATAGGTGAGTATTTGCATGTTCAAGGCCCTGTTAATTACCCTTAATAGCTTACTTAATCTCTTTAGGCTCATCTCATATTGGTTTGAACTTAGACCAATGTGCTTTTGAGCTTGCCAATGTCTAACTTGTTTGTATCCACCTACTGTCACACTATAGTTAGATTATAGGTGACTATTTTGTGACCAAAGGGAAATTTTAGGTGATGGTTTACACCAAATATTAAATATTAACCTATTTTTATTTGATTTTGAGAATCGTAGTGTCATTTGTCTTCATAAGGAGTCATCTATCTAGAAATTAAGATTTTCTTGCATCTCAATACATTAAAGGGCCACTTGAACTTGAAGCACTACATAAAGTACTTACATTCTATAGTGAAAGAATGCATGGAATGGTAAAATTATATCATCATGTTCCTCTGACCAAATAACCCTTTGTCATGTCAATCCACTACTCTTGCACTTAGAGTACAAAATAGAAACACTAGATCAGTTGAAATCTTCAAAAAATCTCATCATGAAAACATCAAAATAATGTGTAGGTCTCTATTCAAGAATTTTAGGGTAACCAATCCCTAAAGCAAGCCTTTTGACATAAATTCATGCATTCCAAACTATTTTCCATTCTATGGCTTCACCATTGTTACCATGACACTATCCATGTGTTTAAACATAAAAGAGTGTTCAAACAATCCTAATCATCTAAAATTTCAATGTATTCTCCTTTGTCTGAATCACCAATTGGTGTTTATTTGTATATTGGGTTATGAACATATGGCATGAGGTGTATGCATGACGAACTAGTTTCACAATCAATATTGTAAATCCATCACTAATGCTATAGAACTCCTCCATATCTCTAAAATTTGTGAAGTCTATAAACTAGTTTAAGCACTCACATTAAAACCTTACTGACCTATGTGGAGACTTGTGGATGCATATGAAGGTGTGACACAAAGCAGTGAGAGTGAGATATGGTAGTGTGCATAGTGTTTTGATTTAACAACTAATCCTAGTCTTCCTTAAGTCCTCAAATTTATCCTCTCTACCTATAATAAATTGAAACTACCTATAATGCATTATTCCCATGTGACTATTCTCCTATAGATGCACATTAGTATTAAGTAAGGCAAAACTATGTGGTTGTGTTAGAGAATTGGTTATCATAGTCTATCATATGTCTATTGGGAAGATTATATTAATTATTTATGATATAATAATGTGTTCAACAACCATAAAATCTCCATTTTATCTTCATATATTATGTAAAACTTCATACACTATATTTGGCTAACTGTGTATGATTGTCATGAAAAGATTGACTATGTTGGCATGTCATTTGATTACAAATCCATGTGAGACCCCTTTGAACTGATATTGGAAAGAGATGTGGATTCCAATAAGTGTAAAATGTCAAATACAACATATCACCATCTCCTAAATCCACTATTTTAGGCTTAATTTTGCACCCTTAGAGAGGGTTCTTCAGGCTCTTTCCAACTAAACTACATAATGGGAACAAACCTAGGCTATGGGTAACCTATGTTGGGGTTGAACCTTTGAATTAGTCTGGATTCATCTTTGATGCTCACTTAAAACTAATGCTAAACTAATGCTTCATAGGAAAAGGGTTAGGAAGAGGATAAGGGCTCTTAAGAAAGACAACCATGTGATGCACCAATTAAAAATGGGAAACTCCCATAAGCTTGAACCCACTCTAGATATGTAGAAGACAATGCTAGTCACACAACCTCAAGATCAAGCTAGTTACATAATTATTTCATAGAAGAGGTTCAAAAGGCAATGAATGTAAATAAAGAAGAGTTTTAAGACTCACTGAAGTCTCACATTAATGGTATAAAGAACACTAATCTAGACCTAAAAATAGAATTTAAAACTCCCTAAACAAGGTCAGAAAGAAGGACAATGGACAAGGAAGATTCTCCTTTACATAATGACATAGTGCACAACTTACTCAACATAAATCCAAATTAAGAGCTAGGTAAATAAAGTCTTAAATTTCATCAAAAGGTAGATTTTACAATTACTTAATAGGGTCAATCCAAATCAAGATGATCATATTTTGAAATATCTTAGAGGGTATCCCTATCTCCTAGAAGGATAAAAAGTCTAAAATATGAGAATCTTTAGAAAGGAGAAGAGAATGGGATAATATAGGAGAAGGGGAAAAAAGAGAAAATAAAGCATGCTTTGAGCATAATTAATGAGCTACTAGACTTCAAGGGATGTTCCACCATTGTTTAGTCCATTCATGACTAGTTTATTATCAACAATTAATATTTTATTAGATCTAATAGACTTTTAACTTTCCTCATTGGCTGAGAGGTCCACTAGAAGATAGGGGTTTGTTTAACATGATGACAAAGTCAACTTTGGAATCAATGTATTTAAATTTTTCTCCAACTATGAGTACACCACTTTAGGACCCTAACCCCACTTGACATGTTCATGAGGATCAAGTCCTCGAATTTTGAAATTGATAATCATGCCATGCCTTGAGTAGTGAAGTACCTTCTTTATCAAAGATGGATCCACGTTGATAAATGAGACCCTTTTCATTAATCACCCAAATTTGCCCCATGATCATATGTCTACTATAGATTAAAAAATGCAATCTAAGATTTTTGGTTTTCCTATAGTATTTATATTAATATAGAGCTATAGGATATATAGCCCTTTTCTAGATTATAGTAAGTCTGAATAGACCCACTCTATCTCTATAGGGACCAAGAGTTCATTGTATACATAGGTCCTTTTTTATGAATGGAAAACATAGTTGAAAAAATATCCCCATAAGACATAATTTTATGAACCAAAGGTTTTTTTTTATCCTTAATGGTGGTCAATTATGTTCTTTATATATTATTATATCATAGTGTCCCTTTAATGACATTAGATCAAGCTTCAATGGTGACCAGGTGATCCTTCAAAACCTATTTTCTTCTATCAAAACTAGCTTCTTGACTTCCATTGAAAGTCTTGAGCTCTCCTTTATTATAATTGGATATCAATATCTAACTTATCTCATTGACATATTGACCTATCTTTCACCATTGATCCTGATCAATACAAATGACTAAGAGTCATTGATCTTGTCCTTAACTTGTCAACTCTATCCAAGTTTTTGCCATGTGGCAATCCCACATTTGATTTCAGGATCCATTGTCAGTCTACCAATCTCACATGATTATGCCATATACAAATATTTTGATCTCCTTGACTCTTTGACTCATATCACATTGTTGGACTAGAATGTATGATCAAGTGAGGACCTTTAGATCTACTAGACCCACTATTTGAAATCCAATGGCTATTTCATGAGCTAAAGTCTGACGTATGTGCTCTCATCAAATGATGATCACATGACCATCATTAAAATTCATAAGACCATCAAATTTAAGCTCAAAAGTATTTGTTTTACTCAATCTTAAACTTGACATTAGCACAAACATCTTATATTACATGTCTAACTTTAAAAGCTTATAACTTGAGCTAAAAGGCTCACACAAGCCTAAATTTTTTTAAAAAAAAATTGGCATGTAGAACTATAATTTTGGATGATTCATTGGTTCATAGTAGATTCCTGATCATATTTATAAAATATGTAATTACATTATTCCATTCGTGTTTATAAGATGTCCTCATGATGGTCTAGTCTTTAAACTTGCATAATTCATTCTTTGATCAATCCGTGGAGGTTTTAATGGATTTTCTAAGGCCTGTGAAACTTGGTTCATGCTCCTTAATTCCCGAAGCATATGATAACCTACTTGGATCCCTCCATTTACATTACTAGGCTCATTTATAAGCCTTTAGTCCACTCATTCCACATGAATTCTGGTAAGATTTTAAAATCTTTTCATGTGGGCCAAAAATGGCTAACATCTTTGGTGACTCATAGGGGTTGCATGCTTGTCTATGTAAAATAACCTAGACCATGTTGCCTTGTCCAATCCATTGGGCATGGAGTCTTTCCTTGGGACCTAATTTTTGACCTTTGGATCTAATTGGCTACCAATTTTTCTCTAACCTCTTTTTGAAATAAAAATAAATATCATGAAAAGAAAAAACAAGATAGAGTGCCCAAGGTACTTATTAAAGGAAAACTAACCTAGAACAAAATAGGGGAAACCAAAAAATGTGCTAAAGTATCATTTAGAGGAATTTAAACAAAACTATCATAATATATATAGAATATAACTATGTTTACCTTTCCTTTTGGATCAAAAGGAAAGTTTGATAACCTTCTTGCATCATGGGATGAAGAACTAAATGAGGCATACAAATTTTTGACCCTTGGTCTTGATGCTTGATTATTCTTTGTTACAACTTTAAACCTCTTTAGCATGATGTTTAATGATAACCAAGCAACTCTAAATAGGCTAGCTATGTGCATCTAGATAGTCTCAAGTTATTCATATGGCTCTTCAGTTATGACCTCCAATGGTGGTTCAATAAAGCATACCTCTTTGATTTCCATGGTGTCCTCAATAAGAATAGGCTTCTTCTTTGATTCAAGTTGTTTAGGATCATCAATGAGCTTTGTATATTTTGCCCAATCTTGATTATTTTTCTCCATGGGAAACTCTTTATCCACCTTCTTAAGCACTTGATCCTCATCTTGATAGTGATCTTCAAGATCTTGAGAGAGATTAATTTGCATCTACTAATCATCCTTTTGTTCCTCACTTTGATAAAATTGGATAAGATTAGTTTGATGAGTATTTTGAGCCTTCTTAATAAGCTATATCTCAATCTCATCCATGTATACCATTTATACCAATATCTCATCAAGATCAACCTTCTCATTTTTCTTGGGCATCCATAGAGTAGCATTGTCTTCCTGAAGCTCTAAAACATTAATAGAAGCTTTAGGTGACTATTCAACTTATTGTATCATCTCATTATCCAAGTATATCACCTTAAGTTAACCAATATCACTCATGAAATCATGGTACAATTGATGCTAATAGTCATCTTGCTATTGGATCTCATCTCTAACTTGCACTCACTCCTACAACTCATCCTCTTTGACATTATGAAAGAATGAGACATGCTTGTTCTCTCTAAGTGGTGTTGCAATAATGATCTCCTCTTTTGACTCTAATTATTCATCATTATCAATTATGAGTTCAACATGGAGCTCACTACTTACCACATCAAGAAGTGGCATAGGATATTATTGGGTTGACTCCAAGAGAGATGAGACCTATGTGGCACCTCCTTAGTTTAACTACTTGTCTTTGGAAATCATGTCCTCCTCCTTCTTCTTCATGGTGCTCTAGATGGATTTCCAAGATATCAATGACCTAGATTATTGAAGAGGGAGGGATGGGGGTTGAATGACCTCATATTTTATTGATTTCTTAACTTGGTTCCAAGATTTAAGACATAAAGGTCCTCCTTTGACCATTTGATTCTAGTTATCCTCCTCTTTCTTTGTCTTTAGCTCCATCTCTTTGATTTTTTTTATCTGTATTATCTTGTAATAAATTCTCCTTAAGATGTTCAGTGGCTTCATGAAGATAAGGAACACAAGAATATTCTTGAGGAGGGATGAGAGAGGTTTGCATAGATTTAGATATTGATTTATCTTAGACTTTAAAATCTAGACTTTCTTTAATTTGCCAACCCCATGACTTCACCAGTTGGTTCTAGCTTGGAACCATGAAGGAATTCATAAGGGTTTTTTATGAGGCATGGAGTATTATATCTCAATAATAGGTCATTCAACAACATTCCCTTTCTTTTTTTGATAGCTCTCTTAGATATATCTGTTAGTAGAGGTTCATGATTCAATAGAACATGCTAAGGATGAGGATAGCTAAGTTTTGTTATATTGTGTAGGATGGTATAGCTAATTCATAATTAGAAGTGACATGACAAAGATGAATTATAGTGTGATAGATAGAACTAATATTAAGCCAAAGTTTCCTTAAGGTATGCAAAGCATTCATATTACTTTTAGATAAAATTAAATCAAACATTAAACATGATAATGTAGACAAGAAATATCATAAGAAATATGATAGGTAACCATAACCAAAAAGTCTATATTGATCTTAGAAAGGGGGTCATCATCTTCTTCATATAAACATACATATATATAGTCATTACAGTTCCTGACTATTCATATTATTCTCATACATTGACACCAAAGAGAGTATATTGTTCATCTTCTATTCCTTTCCAACTTGTAGAGGATAAGACAAAATACATATAATTACCAATTTCATATATAACATATGAATATTTGAAGAAAATCATGCATAGATTTATTTATATAATTTCTTCTCCCTAAACTTTATTTGACTTAAAATGTTGTCTCATACCAAGACAATGTCACAAGTTCATCTAACTGTGCGATGAGAGTATAAGATAAAAAATTGGGTAGACTGGTAAGAGTTGTAGTAATCGCTCAAGGTGTCTTTTTGGTTTTCACTTATTGCACACTACTTATCCACCCTTTCAATTTTTCAAATAAATAACATACCAAACTACCACCATTTTAGGTTTTCAATAGGTTGGTATAACCAAGTGTCCACCCTTTATGGGTTTTCAACCATCCTAGCTCTACTTGTCTCACTAATCATCCCCAATACAAAAAAACTTGATTAAAAGTTTACAAAACTTATTCAAAAATTGTGCATTGCATGGTACTTAAATGGAAAGAGGTGGAATTGAAAAATAATAAGGCTGGCTAGCAAGATCCTTGGCCCTAGCCTAAGTAGTTATATGATTTTTTGATGGAGCTCTGATGGTGGTTTATATAGAGGAACTTTACAGATTAGAGCCACCTCATTGTAGAATGGAGCTAGGATAGATTTGAATGCATCTCAATTGAGCATCACTTCCTAAACCATGAAAATAAAGATGCATATTGGTACATAACACCCAATGAGTTATGTCAAGTCCAAATCCTCAATGGCACTCATTTTTTCTTTTGTATTGCTAACCTTTAGTTGAATTTTTGCACTAAGCTTCTCTAACTTTTCTACATGCAATTATACCTGAATACCTGTAAATTCATTTCACCTTAGGTCTTACTGCTAGTTAACGAGTCAATCATGCAGATTATCCTTGGCATTGAAAGATTGATGGAGATCAAGGTCAGTTTCATCAGCTAAGGGAGTTTGACTATCCATTATTATGATGGCCATGATATCTACAATGAAGTCTTTACTAGAGATAGTAATGGAATTGTCAAGTTATTACTTCTATTCTAGAATATTGTGTATGAGATGATTGGCTTGGAAGGATGCAATGTCAATCATGTCTTGATACTCCTCTAGTAGAGTCATTAAAGCAGTGGCATTAGTCTTTAAACTATGGCCCAAAATACTGACTAAGTGAAGTTTTTGTGCTTCACACCAATATTCTATAAGCTTTGAGACCAATTTATTGATATTTTTGTAGTTTGACATCACTCGGTCCATGATTACTTAAGATTCCAAGTATGGGTAAGTATATTTAATCATTTTCACCACTTTTTAAAGATGACCCCTAACTTCTAAATTCACTGGCCTTGTTTGATTATGTTCTTGTTCTAAGGAGGTGGCCTTTTGTGTGATGGATTCTTGAAATGATGTGGTACTCTTCACATATTTATTAAAAGGCAACTGAAAAACATCAAGTGAGGCCTCCTACTTGACTAAGACCATTACCAATGTGCTTGCCATAGCTATAGGGTCAGGACATGGCATAGTGGTTAGAGGAAGTTAAAAGGTAGTGCACTGAGTAGTGACTAGAAGGATGTCCCAAAAAAAACACATCCTAGTGGAATTTGGGATCATACTTGAGTTGTGGTTGGTTTTTGCTACTACATTGTGGCCTCTATTGTTATCTTAGCTTGCTATATAGTGTCTTCAACCATATTTCATTTGACCTCTTCTTCTTCCTACCTCTTCTTCCTATCTTCTTTGTCTTTATTTTTATCCTCTTCTTCTTTTTTAATATTTTCTTCTTCCTCTTTCTTTTTTTTCCTCCTCTTCTTATTTCTTCTTCTTTTCTTCTTCCTCTCTTTTTTTTTTTCTTCCTCTTTCTTGATCTTATCTTCCTCCTCTTTCTTATTTTTCTCTTTCACTTCCTCTTCCTCTTTCTTATTTCTCTCATCTTCTTATTTTTATTTATTCTTTATCTCATCTTATTCTTATTTATAGTTTTTCTCTAATTCTTATTTCTTCCTCTATTCTTCTTGTTTTTCGTCTTTTCTTATTCCTACATAATTTGGGCTTGTGCCTTAGCTAGTGTTTGTACGTACACTTATTATTGCCACAAGACTTCATCATGTTCTTCCTTCTTCTTCCTAGTATCTTCCTATACCTACCACTACACCCAGTTTGTTGTGTTTTATTTTTTTTATGCTTCTTCTTTTTCCTTTTTCTCTTTGTTCTCTTGTGCTTGTTGTGCTACTACAGCAACTTCTTAGGCTTGCCTAGCCATCTCCCAATATTTTGTTTATATTTTTCTCTACATACTTGGCCTTTTGTGAGGCCTAAGCTTCTTCATCTTTTTGTGTTACTTGTTTTTATTGTGCTTATTATTTATTTTCCTTATTTTCTTCCTTCATAAGATAACATTTGAATGCACATGTAGCTTCCTCCCTAGTGGCCCATTATTCCTCTGCTATTGGCTACTCTTATACAAATTTCTCAACCTTAGATACCTATGGTGATGGTGGGGAATCCTCTGGTTACACCTTTAAACTTAGAACCTATTGCTTCTTTCTACATATTATGACCAATCTACATCATGGTGGTGGTGTAATAGGTTCAAGAGTAGGTTGTGATTCTTGTACAATAGTTGGTCGACCAAATTTACATTCCCTCAAGGTAGGAGAGACTCTTGCCTCCCTTCTGTTTTGGGCCTATGCATAATTTTTTCTAGTTAACTCTCTGGTAAAGGTTCAAAGATGACATCAGGTATGAATTATGGAGTAATTGAAGGCTAGAAGAAGCTCATTCTATAGTGAAGTTATTTTGCCTTTTCTTGGATGGTTTCTATGATTATGGAGGGTGGGTAAGTTGGGAGCTCTACCCAAATATTAAGTAAAATATGATTCTACATTTATACTGTGTGCACTACCTTCCATAATAATAACTCTTTATCCTCCTCCTTCACATAGTAATCTCTAGCCATGTCTACCAACATGACCTAGTAAACTTCTTACGCATTGGTACCCATCTCTATGAGGGCAAAGGAGTCAGCTATATATAGTACTTTTGGATCATCCTTCTAGGTCATCATGTTACATGTTATTTGTTTTGGGGGAAGGGACATTGAGTATGGATATGTTTTATGCTTCCCTTTCTACTATTTTGAGCTTGATGTTAACTGTAGTTTTTGTGTAGCATGAATGTTTGTACCTAGTGATATAACTTGTAGATGGGTTGTTCATCTAGCTATGTTCTCTTTTTGTCAGGGCAATTTAGCCTATGCTATATCCATCATGATGAATAAGGGGAGTGGTTTAAATGGTGAGTGTAACAACTCATGAATTATGATGAACACTCTCTTCGATAGCAAAGAGACTATAGAATGTTGACATAGGTAGTAGAGGACCTTAGGTGGCACTCTAAGGTGTGTGGCAATGAGGTCTAGGCATTCCTCCCACTAAGCTTTAAACTTCTACTCATGTGTGAGGGCTCCATAATCCTAAATTCATATTATGTTTTAAAACTAATGCATTGGCCAATAATCCATATTTAGTTTTACTTATCCCTTAGGTGATTTCTATTACATTAAGTAAAGCAAAAAGATTAAAAAACTAAAACTAAAACTAGAACATTTGCCTAGGAGTGGTATGGCACTTTTCAATGTTTGTGATCAATTCCTAGACAAAGTACTTAGTCTAATTAAATTCCTCATTTTGAAGGATCATCCTATGATCAATGTCCATAAATACCTTAGGTATCTATTTGGTAGACTTAGTCATCTACCAAAATCTTCTAGTAATGCACTACATGAGAATTTGCACTAGTTCATCAAGGATTTCATCAATGGGAATCCCCCAATTTTGTTGCACATATAGGTCTTAAACTTCTTGCAAGATGGGAGTCATTTTGGTTAGGGTACCAAGGAATCTCCATGTGCAGGTATGCCCAAGGCTTAGGCCATGACTTGTGTATTGATTACCAAATTCTCATCTAGGCCCAAATAGATTTTTCCCTCATTATATCACCCAAGTAATACTTGGAATATCTCTCCTAAGTTGTCAAATGTTAACATTCAGAATAAGCACTCAACATCTATGTTCTAAAATTAATGGGAAGATATGAGGGAAAGTGGTTGCATGGTTTCAATAAAATTAAGATATAAGAGCTTTTATTCAGTTTATCAAAGGTATTATAATGGCTCTTGATTATTTTATTTGGTTTACTAAAGCACCATGTTGACACCCATGGCTTTCTTTTATGATTCAGAGAGGGGTCAAATTAGTTGTATGGTATCCATGGTTGCATGACAAGAAATTTTAATTCTCTATATGCTTTTTGTAATTAAAATGGTTTAGCTCTTGATAGTTGTAGCTTGTGAAAATATGATAAGGATGAAATGTGAGTTTGGTGTTTGAACTTAGCCTTTATAGATCTTTTGCCTCTTAGTTTTCATATCCAATCCATGCTTAGTTAACTAGTCATCTTAAATGCAATGGTAGATGTGGAAAATATACATTTGATATGGCCATTAAAGTAGTTAATCATTGGCACATGTGTGGAGTTACGTTGTTTTGTCCTTTGGTGTTCATACAAGGGGTATGATAAGCTAATGTTGACTATCCACTAATTTATTGAAGATCACATAAATTGACCCTTAGATCTTACATATACTTCTAGTGTATGACCATTATTTGATGGATATCTCACTAATGGGACATTGCAACATCTTTCTTAGACTTATTACTTTTTAGTTATTCCTCTTTGAATTTTATAGTGGTACATGTGGATCTTGCTGCACATGTTTAGCACACGTGATGCTTGGTATTTATATTTCACAAAATTTATTGTTGGGATAATCTAAAAAAAAAACATTATAAAATGAACACACAAAATACTTGAAAAATAAACAAATCCTAATCCACATGGTGCTTCTCAACACCCACTCAGCTTTCCAAATGAGATTAGTATACTAGTGGTAGTAGGGCTTAAGCCTACAACTATTTACCTTCCCTAGTAAGATGGTTACCTAAAAGTACCTTAAAAACATGGTTCCTTGATATGTTAGGTCATGTATAATGTAAGTCCCTTTCCATATTATTTGTATTTTTCCTGGGAATGCTTTGAACCGACTATCATATAGTAAAATTGGCTGACCTTTGTAAAATTATTTATGGTGCAAGTTTATATCATGCCAAGATTTTTGGATTTGCTTTAACACTTCCTACATCCATGATACTCTATGTATAAATTCATCCATCTGATTTAGTTCTAAGAGATGATTAGTTAGAGACTCCTGATCTATGAGTCTCATGACCATGGTAATGCATAGGCTAGGTACTAGATATTCCATCAGCATGACTACTTCTAGACCATACACCAACTAAAATGGCATAAATCCTATAGCTCTTTTGTAATGTGTGTGATATGCCCATAATATCATAGGAATGTGATCTTCCCAATCATCCCACTTGACATCATATATTTTTTAAATCATTTCCTCTAGTACCTTATTAGAGGCTTCAACTTGGCCATTAGTCTACAGATGATAGGCAGTGATTTTATGATGTGAGAACATAAATTATTCAATAAAGACCTTGATGGTGTTATTTATAAAGTGCATTCTTATGTACCTAACTAGATATATAGGGCATACAAACTTGGTAATGATATTTTCATATAGGAAATTTTTTGTGTCCTTCAAAACACAACTAGGTATGGTGGCAACTTTAAACCACTTAGTATAGTAGTCTATCATAGCAATGATGTATCTAGGTTTGTTGTGATTACTTGGTGGGTTGATTGGTTTGATGAAATAATTTACCCATTATTCAAAATGATGTTATGAGAATAGGGGATGCAATGACATCTCATCATTCTAGAGCAGTTTACCCATACATTGGTAGACATCACAATGCTGCACAACTCTGTGTGCTTCCTAAAACAAATTTAGCCACCATAGTCCACTCTATAGAATATTTCTAGTTATATCCTCTCCTAAAAAATGTCCCCTTATGAATCCTTGATGAGCTTCCTCTAATATTTTAGGTCATTCATGTTTAAGTATAACCTTGCACAAGACTTCATCATTTCCTAAGTGATATAGAAGTCCATTAATTATGGTGTTTGGGAGTGCTCAAGTCACAAACTTATTTTTATCCTACTCCTAAAAGTGCATAGGGAAGATTACTTGCTCAATTATTTTGGTTTTTAGGAATAACAAAGACTCAAAAAAAATGGGCATCAAGAGAGTCTTCTTTTAGTTCTTCTATCTCTTCCCCATTTGGGATACGATTCAAGTGGTTTGGTCCTATGTTCTCCCTTCTTGGCTTGACATTTATGCAAAATTAAAACTCTTAGAATAACATCAACCATGATGATATTTGTCCTCGTAGCATCAATTTTTTCACCAGATATCATAGGGCTTGATGGTTAGTGAAAACTTCAAACAATGCTACAAGCAAATAATGCCAGACTTTATGAAGTGTGGACATGATGGCTAGTGCTTCTTGCTTAGTGGTTGTATATTTTTTCTCTATATAGGATAGTTTTTGGATAGCAAAATGGATAGGATGGTTAAGCATGCCATCTTATGGCTATGCAAGTATATCACCAACTGTTATACATGAATCATCTACATGTACATGGAAAGGCTTATTCCAATTTGGAAAACTAGTATAGGCATAGTAACCAACCATTTTTTAAGCTCAATAAAATCTTCTTGAAAATTTGATGTCCACACAAATTTTTCATTTTTCCATAGTAAAATTTCCAATGGAGATGAAATAATTGCATAGCCTTTGAATTTTTTTTGATAGTATCCTGTATGTGCAAGAAAAGAGTGCAATTCAGTGAAACTAATAGGTGGAAGCATACTTAGTATTACTATTATTTTACCTGATCTACCAGAATACCTTCAATACATACTACATGTCTGAGCAAGACTTTAAATGGTATAAAAATAAACATTTATTCAAATTCAAGATGATGCATAAGGATCAAAATCATTCCAACATTAAACACATCTTGTACAAATGATCTTTAAATAGCAAAAAGACTACCCAATTGTCAAGGTAAACTTCAAGGAAGTCATGAATGAAATCCTTGAATGTTGTAACCATTATGTGAGAGAACACTGCAGGTGTGTTCATAAGGCTAAAAGGCATGACCTTATATGAAAAATAACCCTATTCTATTACAAAATTTGTTTTGGATCTGCCCTCTTCTATGATTGAAATCTAATGATATCTACTGAATCCATCTGTGATAGAATATACTTATGTCTTGTGACAGACTCCAAAATTCATTTATGAAAGGTATTAGAAATGGATCATTTACGTAGGCATCGATCAAAATATGGTAGTCCCCACATACTCAGATTTAACCTATTTTATTGGGCTAAACTACTATAGGGCTTATCAAATCAACCTTTTATACTTGATAAATTATTATTGCATCCTACATTCTATCAAATTTGGTCTTTACTTTTACATTCATATTTGCATTAAGCTTATATGGATTCTTCTTAACTAGCCATACACACCCCTTTAATTCAATATGCATCTCTCCAAGAGATGGGTTAACTACACAAAATTCTAATAATTTAGTGTGAAAGACATCTTGGTAATCCCTTAAGAGTTGTAGAACTTCCAAAAGTTTAGTTTCTATCTAGTAATCACCTATGCTTGCCAATTTTGAAACCTCCTTAGTTCTAATGCTAGTGACATGCTTATTCATAGGTTGTTGATAACTATTTTGTTTTTCATTATCCATAGATTCCTGTATACTCTTTTTCTCTTACTATTTAGGAATTTGAATGTTGTGCAACTTATCTTCCTCAATCAGTGCTACATTGTTGTTCTTAAGTGGTTCTGCAGGTCACTCTGACTTAAATAAAGCATTAAAGTCCAAGTCACCATCAAAATCTAAATCTTCACTATCCTATACCTCATCTTGTATGTGATGACATGGTTGTATCAGAGCTTGTTCTTATTTCTTGGAAAATTTCTACCTTTGTAATGCCTTATTAAGATAATAGACTATGTTTTTATGCATAGTAGATCTTGTTTTTATGTTCAAGTATTCTATGCACCCATCACACCAAAAACACTTGATTTTTTGTAATGCATTGTGGACCAGTGGATTTTCATATTTGGACACAAAGGTATATATAAAATCATTATGCACTTGTGCCCAATGCTTGGTTTCCCTTCTACATTCTTAGTGCATGCACCATGCTATTGGTAATGGGGTAAGTGTATATTGGAAGATGTGGACCTAGTATTTTGGTGTGCCATATTCCTTATTCCAAACTTCAACACACTTATGTACATGAATTTTTGGGCACTCTCCTACTTGAAAGAATGGCCAACTAGTATGGATGGACTATGGTAGCTAAAACCTACTGATCATGAGTTTTTAAGCATCATGCCATTCAAGTTGGTAATTGTGATGAGTTGACCACCATATTCTATCAAATCCCTTTAGAGCATAATTTAAAGTATTGACTCACTGATTGATGGTTGAAACATGGACTTGAAAACATAGAATGAAATCATTGATATCCTCTATTATGTAGTATATAGGGAATTATCGCTCATGTGCAAAGACCATTTGAATTGGCTAGAGTTCATGATAACCTTATGCCCAATTGAGGAGGTGGGTATTTGAATCACCATTGATAGATGAAGTTACTTCCCATGGTAAAGTGACTTTGTCTTCTTTATGTATTCCTATATGGGATCATTAGCTTGATACAAGAAATCAACTTCTAACTAAGTCAGAGATTTTGTAGACATAGAAGAACATTATTTAATGACAAATTGATCTACCACCAACTACATAGCTACTATTTTGGGCCTCCATTATTCTAATGTATTGAGTTTCTAAGTGAGTAATGATTGTACCTATGGTTTGATATGTTGGTACAAGAAGTTGCATTTAGATATGCATAGAGCTTTTGGATTCTCTTCAGTATTGACCTTCACCCAACTAGTTTATTTCAAAACATAGGGGGATTATAGTTTGGATAGAATTATTTATGGATTATGCACTCTATTTATAGGAATGATAACAACTATATCCCCTTGATTTTCCTCTATCTAGTTGTGAACTATATTGATAGTCATTTGTCCATAATACATCAATTTTTTCCTATTAGCATAGGGTAGTGCATTGTTTCAATATTCATGTCTATGAACTCAAAGTCACCTCATAAAGACAAGTCTAAAACTTTGATTTTGATTTCCTCCAATCTACCAATAGGCTCAACTTTTCCATAATTAGCTAAGCTCAGAGTCACTAGGCTATAGCTGAGAGTTGGTCATCCAATAGCTTCCCATGTAGATCTGGGAATCATATTAACTATGTTACTGAAATCAAAGACAACATTTGGTATATCATAACTAGTAACCTTGATATCAATCCATACATCAACATCCTAGGGTTTCTTCATCTTGACATACTAGACCAATTTTTCTATCTCTTGTTGACCACACTATGCACATTCTAAAAGATTATGTAGTAGATTCATGATGTTCTAGGATATGTCTTCATTTCATAGAGTACTCAAAAGTTTTAAAAGATCCATGAGCAAAATGACAACTCCATCTTATTGTATAATGTTCATAATTTATCCATAAATTTGTGTGTCTATTGGTGTATCATCACCATCAGTAGTTTCTTGATGATGAATGTTCTTCAACAATTGAACAACTTTGTGCATAATATTTTTTTATTTAGCTAGATCTAGATATTTTTCTTATTTAAATTTTTATGATGCCCTAATCCTCAAGCATCACAAGTGGAGCCAACCCTTTTTTGAATCTTTTTTTCATGTCATAGCATTCAAAAATGCATTTTATTTAAGCTTCATACTTACCATATTTATATTTTGGATAGCTTTGTCCTTTCTCTACTTCTCTAGAATAGGACAATCTTCTATGCAATGTTGATTAGAGACTCTATAGTATGCACACTATGACTATCATTATGGGTTCATAGGATAATTTTTTTGGACATGATTGTATTCCTCACATAGATAGAATTACAGAGGAGGCTTTTGATAGTTATTTCCTCTACCATCTTGGTATCCTCCTTTATAACCACCTCAACCTCCTCCTCTATTAGACTGATATCCTCCGTTTTGCTACATAAATTTTCAATGATGATATTTTTGACTATTATATCCCATTTTTATTATTGTTGTATAGCTGGAGGGGTTCATTTTTTTTTATTGTTGCTACATTATGGGTGAGCTCCAAGGTGTTACATACTAGTAATGAGAGGATGGAGGTGTCTAACTCAATGAAGTAGGAGTCCATCCATCCAAACCATGAGGCAGATACTATGGTGAAATTTTAATTCATTATCGACCTACTTGGGTTACACAACTCTTATTAGCTTCTAGGCATAGGCTTGCATGCTTTGCCAAGGATATTTTCTATGCCAAAATAAAAAATAAATATTAGGAGATGCCTTATTTAATCTCCTACAAATCTCTACATCTCTTTTAATCATGGTTTATCAACTTAAAATAACTCTAATATAGATTCTATACTTTCTTGATATATTGATGAAAAAGATGGAATTGTGTTTTGGCATGCCTACTGCCTGATAGAGCTCATAAAATTTTGTTTTGACTTTAAGACAATCATTTCAGTCTTGTCCTTTTTTTATGCACTCTATGCACCATAGATTCAATTTAGGCTTATATGACTCATGGTATTGCTCCATTATTTTCATGAGATCTTGTAATGTGTTTTCAATTTTAGAATTATTAACAAGGCTTCTCCATAATATTTAATCTATTCTACAAGTAGTGTAGCAGCTCTAGCATCTTCTTTTGTCTCATATTGGGATTATATAGTAACAAACCAAATCCTATTTTGTAGTCATTCAATTAACCATGTTACTTTATCTTTATCTATCAAAGTTAATTATTTATTCATTGCATCAGAAAATATATGATCATAATCATACACTGATTCTCCTAACTTTTGATTTATCTCCTTTAGGTCCTGTATTATTTGGTTAGTGCATTTTTTAATCTTAAATTTTTCAATGAGCCAATCCTAAATGTATTTTAATCTTGCTTGCTAAAGATATATTTTTTATATGAAGTCTAGTGCTCTCATAGCTAGAGACCCTACTAATTTACACTTTTGTAAATTTTCATTAGTGACACCCTTAACTTGCCATTTCATTTTGTACGTTAGCAGGGAATATTTAGGGTTCATAGATGGCTAAGTTTAAGAATATTCCTAGCTAATTTAACATATTAAATGGTATGAATGGAATATTTTTCACAAATAATATTAGAGGTGTCTATGTTTTGAGTGATCTTGCTTGTGTATTACTCTTTGCATAAGAAGAATGATCATGTGCACTTTGTTTGAATATGTTTCCTTCTTTTTTTGTTAAACTTAAACTATTCCTATGGTCTTCAAAGATTTATTAATGGATTTTGTGTGAATTTTCATACCCCAAAATTTTACTTGCTCTAAAAATGGTATTTCCCAATTCTTATCCTACTACTCAATTGGCTAAAAAATTCTATTAGGATATAAAATATTGGGCTATAGGGATGCGTACACTTCTAGTAAATAATTATTTCTAATGACTTCTTCCTCTACTGCACTTGAACCTATAATTAACCTATGAATAAGTTCTATTTCTCTACATAATTATTAATCTTCTAATAATACCCTTTCTTATAGATATGTAATACTTATATCTTTTATCTATTATACTCCTAAACTACTCTTATCTTCCTCTTTGCACATCTCATGTTCATCTTGTTCTTTGTCTTCTCATTCTATCTATTGGCATCCATCATCATCCTCTTTCTTCATCCTTTACTCATCATCTCACTTATCACATTTGTGCACTTGTTCATCATCTACTCTACTATTACTCTTACTTCTATTTATAGCTACTTGGGTATTCTTTTGTTTATTCCATCTATTTTATTGCCATAGTTCCCATTCTAAATCTAGAGTTTTCTTCTAACTCTTCCTTCCTCACATCTCCACTCTAGATTTAGGTTTAATTTATACTTACTCATATATCCATCATTCACCATCATATTCACACATGATGATATGATCAAATCAAATACTCCATATTGGATAGATTAGGAACCATGGCCTTATCCAAAACCAACATGTTCAATAGGAGAGGTAGTCACTGCCAAAAAATTCCTCTAATTCCTCTAATAAAATAGTCATGTGCAACTTCAAACACTATATATCCTTGCATTGTGAACTCAATTATATATCCATATATGGTGGTGGAAACCTAATAGTCTATTGCTCATGTCTAATTAGTTTCTAATTTAAACAACTAATATATCTTTTCTTTAGTCTAGGTAATAGTTTTTTTTTAAAAAATTTTGGGATTGAAATAGTAGTATTCTAGTCTTGTTAACCAATTAGTCAGTAGTTAAAGTATCTTGCACAAGAAAATTTATTATATTTCTCTCTATATATGCTCCTAAATCGTTTCACTTGTGGTAAGATGATTTCTTTTAGATTCTTCTTTTATGAAGTGCCATATATTCTATTTTAGCCATATTTCAATATCTCATTGTCTTGGTAACCATCTTAGCATAATTTCCTTTGGAAGGGGCGTTTCCACACTCACTGCACCATTGTTAGAAAAGGTTATTGATTTAATAGAACATGGTAAGGATGAGGATAACTAAGTTTTATTATATTACACAAGATGGTACAAAGAATTCATAATTAGCAGAGACATGATAGAGATGAATTATAGTGCAATAGATAGAACTAAGATTAAGCCACAATTTTATTAAGGTATGTAGAGCATTTAGATTATTTTTAGATAAGATTAAAGCAAACATTAAACATGATAACATATGCAATAAATAACATAATAAATATGATATTTATCATAACTATAAAGTCTATATTGATCTGAATAAAAAGGATCTTCATCTTCTTTATACAAACATACATATAAATAGTCTTTAAAGTGCTTGACTATTCATATTCTTCTCATATATTGGTGCCAAAGAGAGGAGATTGTTCATCTTTTATTCCATTCCAACTCATGGAGGATAGGAAAAAATACATATATTTGACAATTTCATACATAATACATGAATGTTCGAATAATATACTATGTATATCTACTTATCCATTTTATCTCCCAAAAATATCTCCAAGAAGACAAAGTCTAATTAACATATAAATAAATTGGTGTATTCAGAGGGGCAATTGGAATGGTGTCTTGAGGAGGAATGGATGGCACATAAGAAGGTTAATGTGGTGTATCTATAAGCACATGAAACTAGTAATGTTGGACCTACTATTATTCATGGAATTTTATCTTGTCCTCAATGATTTAAATGTAACCACCTGCATCCATCATCTCACCTGTGAGATTGTTTCAATTTTCTTTCTCAATAGGTGCCCATTCTCCTTTCATTTTCTACAATGACTCTTTCACATAATGGATTTGGTGAGTAGGGACATCTTGGCTATAACATTTATATGACCATAATTTTATTTCATGCCTGTCAAGGATTATTAGAGTTTGCCTAAGTGATGGTATGGATGGATCATGACAGGGATGGTGAGAATTAGTATTATGATGGGCTTGTTTTCCATAGGAAGGATCAGGGAAATACTCTTATGTGTATGACTGATATTGGTCCTCATATTGATGGTGAGAATCATGAGCAAGGTAAGAGATATTACCTTGATAATAATAATCATGAGAAACTTGACAAGACTCCTCATAGCTTTGAAAAAAATCTTGGTAGGTAGATAGGCATTATATGGATTATGAGGATCATATTAGGACTATTGAAAGGAGACAAATAATAGAGATATTCACCATCGTTGTCCATATAAAATTCATGTGTCAAATGAGATGCAATAATTTATTAGAAACTTCATTGAGACATACCTAGTCTACTCATAACTAGAAACTTTGATTGAGTTGCCATTAGTGCTAATTTGATTGCTTCCAAAAGCTTATCAAAGGAAAGACAAACCAAGATATTCCCACTCTTTTAGACCTAATCCCACTATGCATGATATAAACTATTGTAGGATTAATTTTGATCCCTTGGATAGGGTTCTTCAAGATCTCTCCAACTAAGCTACACAATGGGAGCAACCCCAAGCTATGGGTAACCTATGTTGGGGTTGAAATTTTGGAGTAGGTCAGCTTCTTCTTTTATGCTCACCTAAAACTAATGCTTCACATGGAAAAGGGTTAAGAATGGCCTAAAGGCTCCTAATAAATTTAACTAGGAGATACACCAAATAAAAATGGGAGACTCCCATAAGCTTGAACCCACACTAGATCTACAGAAGACAATGCTATCTCACATAACTTCAAGATCAAGCTAGTTACATAAGTATTTCATAAAAGAGGTTCAATAAATAATGAATGTAAATAAAGAGGAGTTTTAAGACTCATTGAAGGCTCATATTAATGGCAAAAGAACACTAATCTAGACCTATGACTAGAATTGAAAACTCCATAAATAAGGTCAAAAAGAAGAACCATGGATGAGGAATATTCTCCTTCACATAATGTCATATTGCATAACTTACTCAACAAAAATCCAGAGAAAGAGATAGGCAAATAAAGTTTTTATATTTCATCAAGAGGTAGTTCTTAAAAATGCTTGATAAGGTCAATCCTAATCAAGATGAGCATATTTTTTAATATCTCAGAGAGTATTCATGTCTCCCAAAAAGATAAAAAGTCTAAAATCTAAGAACCTTTATGAAGGATAAGAGAATGAGATAGTATAGGAGAAAGGGAGAAGAGAGAAGAGGGAGCATGATTTGAGAACAATTAATGAGCTTCCAACATTCAAGGGATTCTCCACCATCCTTCAGTCCAGCCATGATTAATCCATCATCAATAGTTAATCCTACATTAGCTCCAATAGCCTTGAAACTCTCCTCATTTGCTGAGAGGTCCATTAGAAGACATGCATTTTTTTACCATGATGACAAAGTCTATTTGGAATCAATGCCCTTAACTACTTCTCTAACTACCAATGCACCACTTTGGGACCCTACCCACTTGACGTGTTCATGAGGATCAAGTCCTCAAATTTTGAAACTAAAAATCATGCCATGACTTGAGTAGTGAAGTACCTACTTTGTTGAGGATGGAGCCACGTCAATAGATGAGACCCTTTTCATCAATCACCCATATCTGACCCATGACCATAGGTCCACTATAAATAGAAAACCAATCTAAGATTATCAGTTTTCCTATAGTCTTTATATTAATGTAGACCTATAGACTATATAGCCATTTTCTAGAATATAATATGTCCAAATAGACCCACTCTATCTCTGTAGGGACCAAGAGTTTAATGTATACTTAGGTCCTTTATGAAAGGCAAACACAGTTGTAGAAATATCCATATAGGCCACAAGTTTATGAACTAGAGGTCCATATTTAGTCTTAATGGTGGTCTATTATGTTCCATATATCTTACTACATCAGTGTGTCCCTTTAATGACATTAGATCAAGCTTCAATGGTGACCAAGTGATCCTTCAAAACCTATTTATTTCTATCAAAAATGGCTTCTTGACTTTCGTCAAAAGTTTAGGAATCTCCTTTATTCTAATTAGTTATCGATATCTAACTCAACTCATTGACATGTTGACATATCTCATATTATTGATCCTAATTGGTATGAATGACCATGAGTTGTTGATCTTTCCCTTGACTTTTCAGCTCTATCCAAGATTGCACCATGTGGTAGCTCTATATTTGATTTTAGGATTTTTTGTCAGTCTACCAATCTCACATACTTACACCACATGTTAATCTCTAGAGCTCCTAACTATTTGATTCATCTCACACCTTTGGATTAGGATGTATGATCGAGTGAGGAGCATTAGATCTTCTAGGACCCACTATTTGAAATCCAATGGCTATTTCAAGAGCTTAAATTTTACATCCATGCTCTTGTCAAATGACATTTGCATGATCATCATTGACATTTACATGACTATCATTAATGTTTGTGTGACCATCAAATTTAAGATCAAAAGGATTTGATTTTTTTGAGCTTAAACTTGACATTAACATGAATGTCTTATGTTGTAGGTCCAACTTTAGAAGATTATAACTTGAGACATAAATCTCATGTAGGCATGAAAATTTTATAAAATGATCCTAGCATGTAGAACTAAAACTATGCATGATACACTAGTTTGTGGTGGCTTCCTAAGCATATTTATTAAAATTGTAATTATGCTAGTTGATTCATGTTTGGAAGATACCTTGGTGATAGTCTGGTCTTTAAACTTGTATAATTCATTTTTTATCAATCCTTAAAGGTTTTGATGGATATTCTAAGGCCCATGCAACCTAGTCCATACTCCTAAATGCTTAGAATATATGAGAAATTTCTTGGGTCCCTCTATTTGCATTTCTAGACTCATTTCTAAGCCTTTGGTCCACTCAATCCATGTGAACTCTGCTCAACTTTTCAAATCTTAGTATGTGGGCCAAAAATGGTCAACAAATAGAAGGACATGAAACCTCTATAAATGGTGAAAACTTGGTGAAAACTTATCTGCAACATAGAAATGGTGCTCTTATGTATAAATTAAGATAGTTGGAACATCAATTTATCTCTAAACATGAAAATAAAGATGAAAACCATAAACCGAATATTTACATGTCCTCTAGAAGCAATCTCAACAATTGGATTGTATGAACCTGCTCATACAAGAGGAAAACCTATAGGGTGTGGGAAACATGTAGAAATAGACAACTTCTTAATCATTGATCATAAAGCACAAATGACCAATCCTATAAATCATGCCTTGAAATGGAAGAGGACTAAGTTTATTATTACTTCCCTAGAGTATTTGACCTAAAAATTGTCCTATTGGTTGTACCATCAAAAGACTTGCTGACCAGTTTTGCATGTCTAGTGGAGCAATGGAGGAGTAAAATAATTTTAAGCCATATTTGATCATTACAAAGTTATAAATTTTTGAAATGAGTCTAAAGAAGTTGAATAGCCATTTCAAAATCTTTCCACATGTGTCACTCTCCTCTATAGGATGTACAACTTCCAAAACTACCCAAACTACCACTTTTCTTCTTGTTTCAATGTACTACCTACAAGTTTTAGTTAGGGACTAACAATGACTTATAGTATCTGGCATGATGGACATTGATAGAGACTTTAGAACACTTGTCTTACTTGGAAAACCTTACAACTTTCACAAATAGCTTAAATATGACCCTTAAGTGATATAGGCCTAAAGATGAATATGACTGATGTGAATGACATATTAAATAACATCAAATAAGATCATGACACACCCTATAGGACCCTAATAAACACATATAAAAATTTTGGACTATAGGGGGTTGAACTATTTTGACTTTTGGTCAAAATAGTCAATAGGGACCAAAAAGGGAGGGGGGCTAGGAGCAATGAATGAAACAAGATCAAATGTACCAAAAATAGAAAGAAAAACATGAGAAATGGAAGGGGTAATGGAGATTAAAGGGGTTGTTTGATCACTTGATGGTTGATTATGTAGTGTTTCCCTCCCCTATGTCTTGAAATATTAGGATCTTGGATCTTTGTAATTATACCTCCTAATCAGTGGACTCACCTCCGAATGCATCTTTGTGCATGGCTCCACTAATTGTGCTTCAATGGTTAGGCTTTAAGGAGGGGACTGAGCCCTTTAATTCCTTTTATATAAAATTGTAATATTAATAGTCATGAATGGATACTCTTATGTGGTTAAGGTAACCACAGTAAAAACCTCTAGAATTGATGGAACATCTTCTTGGGTAGGGCCCCCAAAATCTCAAGAATCAAGTTAAATGGTTTCATTATCTTTTCCCCAAGTGAGGTATCACACACCCCTAGTTCCTTATTTACTACCTTTACTATCATAGGGGGTGTCTGGGAGGGTTTCCCTTGATCCTCTAATGGCTTATAGGGTATATTAATCCATAAGTTTAATGAATCTCATCATTCAACTGGTGGGAGTCCAGTTTGTGCCTCCTTTATAGAAAGGGAATGTTCCCTTTGAATAAGTTTCAAGAGGTCTTCTTTCAAGTTAATCAATTATTCCCTCTACTTGACTTGGTCATCATTTTTAGCATTAAGGAAAATTAAATAATGATCACAGGGCTCATGAAGATAGTTAATTCTAAGTCCTTTGATATGTTTCTATCCTTGACCATGGGGATCCCAATCCATGTGTTGTAATATATCCAAGAAATAGTATTCTCTATACTTACCTACCTCATAAAAGTTATTTCAATTGGTTTAACACATCCTTTCGATCATCAGGTGAGATCCATGAAAGTAAGCTTTCTTGTTTTTGTGCATGTCCTCATCAATACCCTGCCATAACTAGTAGGGCATTTCCTACTTTTCCAATTTGCTAGGGACATACTTGGGGAGGCATAGAGGTGCTACTTTGTGGCCTATAACCATGATAACATTGTAATTGGTGTGAAACCAATAGTATACCCTAATCAATAATGCATCTTCAATGTTATTTTATATCTTATTTAGGGGGACTCATGGATAGCCATCCATACCTAGGGTAGGCATCTCAGAGATGTGTACAATGTTATGAGTGTACTTGTATATGTGCATGAAAGACTAAAAATAACATATATGATTATTTATACAGTCTAGAGTGGGGTTACAAAAGAGACCAATTATGAATGTATAATGTGCCAAGGACTATGTTAAAGAGGTAGGACATCATGTATAAATGACCTCCCAAAGGCCTTTTGTCTTTGTGCAATATATGATCTCATACCCTTGCTCAGATCACTTCACCCAAAGTGAATGTCAACTTTGAGGTCATTACCAAATCAAGCAATAGAACCCACTTTAGGTGGAGTAATTTGATGTTTGGATAGCAAAATAACCTATTCAAGAGGGACATCCCAATTCATATTCCCATCCTAAATTTAGTCACTTGTGTGGGTTGCTTATCCTTCAAATTGATGGTTTTTCTAGGGAACATCTAGCTACTGAGTGTCTTCTCAATTGACTTTTATTTCTTCCATGCTACTACCCTATGCAAATCATAAGTGACATCTAAAATAGGAAGGGAGAGTTACCTTTGAAATGCATCACCAAAGATGCACACCATAACTATTTTATGTCCTACATGGTGTAAGAATGCTCCTTCAGTTACCTTCCTAACAAAGAATAAGTCTTGTAGGAGGTCAATGAAAGGCATGACCTCCAATTTGGTTGTTGTGAAGTGTATCCCTTGATTCTCGAAGGAGAGGAAGTCTGTATCTAATTGGCATTAATTAGGAGTCAAATTTTCTTCATGTATATGTGCATCAGTTTATTATATGACCTAACAAGGCACCAAGTAGTTTATATAATCATTGTTGAGTATTGAAGGTTCAAATAACATATAATTGCACTCAATTAAATCTTTGATAGAAAATATTGAATGGAGGATGTTTACTCAAAATGCTCTAGATAAGGACATCAATTTTATCCAACTGAGTTGATACTGGTCTAGTTTACAATTTAATCACTCAACACTCTTGAGTATGTTGTTAGGTTGGAAACATTGGTAACTAGGGTTTGATCCTAAGGGAGTAATTTAGTTTGTAAGATAGTTTGAGATTGAATGGGCACATCATCATTAAAATTACTTTGACATGGCTTTGGCATTTATTTCTAGCTCATGCACTATTAATGTCCAACTTCTATAAATTTGATTTATTTGTTCAATTCAAACATTACCAATTCATTTGGATGGTATGCCACATAGTCAGTATTGACATTTAGTAGGAATACCACATCATTTCCCACTGCCAAGTGTCATTTAGTCATTTCTTTAGCTTTGGTTTACCAAGCTACAAGGCTTTCGATAATAGGCAATTGAGATATAACAATGTTTGTGAGGCAGATGAGTATCCCAAACAAAAGTTTTGAATCCTTTTGCCGAAGACCTAAATGTGGTGTGTTCCTACCAAACCATTTTGTTGAATAAAACCATTAATGACTAAATTGTGTCAGAGGAATTCATTAAATTAAACTGTTGAACACTTTCTCTGAAGAGCCTTTTCATATTGAGTAATTTTGCCAAAGGATCTTTTCGAACAAATTTTTTGAAGACCCAGATAAGTCGAAGTGTATAACTTTGGAAGTTTGATTCCCAAGGCATAGGTGCCAAAGATTAAATGGCAAAGTGATTTGATACATGGTGAATAAAACTTTGGAGGTCCTATAAATAAGAATCCTGAATAGATGTTCTGAATAATTCCTCTAAAAGAAAAGGCCAAAGAGTAAATTCCTATAGAGGTCCATATAAATGTGAAGCACTAAAAATTGCCAAAAATAAGTGTCTAAACAATTGATTTTGAAGAATCAATTCTGCTCAGCATAGCCCTGAATACTTCCATCGAATGAAATATCCAAAAAAATAGTTGAAGACCAAAATTGGTCAGAATATTTTGTCAAACGAACATTCCAGATAAAATCATCAAATAAACTTTTTTATGCTATGTAATTTTATCGAGGATTTTTCCCAATAAGATGAGCCAAGACCTGTATGTGCACAACTTCCAAAAATCATTAATAGGTTAGTCCAAAATAAGTATGTTTATAGGTCTAGAAAATATAACAAATTTATTGCAATACATAAGGCCTTTTGCTTTTAGAAGATTTTCAAGATAGGGCTATAGAAAAATTCTAAAAGATAGTGGGTCCCTATTCTAAAAAAGGGAATGGGGGTATGTTGGGTATAATAGGTTGTGGATGAAAACTAATGCTAATTTGTATCAACATCTCAGTAGGATCATCAATTCCATCATCAATCACCCTAAGAGCACAAATACATGATCAGATGATGCCCATATATAAAATCAAGGGATAAGAGGGGATGGTTGGGAAATCCTCAGATGCATGGTACTATGGTTGACAAGTTCCTATAAGTAAAGATTTATTCAAGTAATCCCATACTTGTAACCTGGATTGTGAGTAAGGGGATCTAGGTGGGCTTCTATGCGAAAGACTTGCTGACTCATTATGCTTGGAGTGATAGTAAGAGTGGGGATATTATGGTGGCAACTTGTGAATATTGATATCATCTCAGTGGATTATCTCCATTTGTATGTGAAATCACTATATGCAAAGTAAGATTGATGCCACCAACAATTGAGATAGGCAAAAAGATATGTTACTGGAACCTTCACCCCAAACCCCTAGATCCTAGTATGAAACATTTCTGATATGGAGCCTAGTCCAATCCTATGTAGATAGGACTAGGATCCTATGGAATGACTATGGATCCTACCTAATATGTCATGGGATGTATTTGGGAGGATCCATAGTCATCTCGTAGGATATAACCAACATCCACAGCCCATGGACTTTTTATTATTATTTTGATTTTACTTTTAAAAAAAGTCAATTATGGACTTCAAAAACAATTAAAAATAAAATAATATTTATAGTTATGCTTCATATACTTTGCTCAACACCATTCATAACACCAAAAAAAGAATACATTCATACTTAGTGTCTTGGAGCCAAGTTCCTTTAGATGATCTAATTACATAATGGCCTTCAACAACTGAAATATCTACTTGTGTACCAACCCTAGTATAGGTGGATAATTTTTGGGTGGAACATGATTCCAATATGTAAAAAAAACCTACCAATCTTATTCCTCGAGTTCTCCAATACCCCTTCACAATTAGTTGTTGATGCTTCTTCATTTCAATCATGATATGCAAGCTCATTTTCCAAATGAACCTCTTCCTCTTGATGTTTTGAAATTTCTTGTAGTCTCTTAGTGGTTCTTTCCTATATTCTTTTATAAACTTGTCACTTGCCAAACTATTGGACAATCGTTTACTCTTTGATCCTTGATTCACACAAATAACCTTGATTGTGAGTTTTCAATTGAATATCATAACATTTGACATTGAATTATCAGTATGCTTTGTGTTATTCAACTTATTTTGTTTACTCTATACATATTATATGGTAAATTTTGTTTTATTTAATTACATACATACACACATACATACATGGACATCTTTATCTAAAAATGTATCCAGGCCCAAATAAATATTGTTGTATCTGTATACTTGTATCGCGTATCTATATCCGTACCAATACTAGAATTGGTTACTTAGGTAGAAAGGAGTAGGCAATCACCCTGATAGTTCTATGAGTCCCATGGAAAGCCCAATGTTTGATAGTAACCACCCAATTGCAAAGGACCAAGCAATAGATTGGCCTTCAAACAAAAAGTTTTGAGTTGGTTACTTTTTTAAACCTCAACAATCTAGGTAAGATTGAAGAAGGTCGAATGCATTAACAATGTGTGTCTTGTGTGCCAACAACAAGAAATGGTGTTACATAGCTTTTGGCAGTGCAAAATAGATAAGAGCCTTGTGGATGTGGTTCAAAGTAGAAAGTGTCAGTAATTTTTTGGAGTGTTTTCATTGGAAAGAAGTCATTCTAGGTGTTTCCTAGATGATTGAGGATAATGGGAAAAAGAGATGGAAACCTATTTAACTTGTTCCAATTTCTTCCTTTGGAACACAAGTTGCAATCTTACTTTTTTGGGAGATCAATTTCCTTCGTAGAAGAGAGCTTGAATTTTTTAAGGTAGATTTCCCTGAGCATATAATTTCTAGATTTTATGTTTTAGGAAAGATGTTTGGATCTTCCACCCTCCTAAGATTATAGCTCTTTAGGAAATATTATTTTGTATTTAACCAATCCCATTGCTAATTCTATGTTCTTTTCAGTTTGCATAGAGGATAGATATGAAGAATATTTGTTTAATTTTCAAACTTGAGATCCTATATTTATGCCAGAATATATCAATGGTCAAACTGTATGCTAGTTCTCTCTTCCAGTTTCTGTTGTTATACTTTTTCTTCATCTGCTAATAGCTGGGTGTTTTCTTTCTCTGACAGGATGGATTCAATGAAACCAAGCATGAATGGTGCAGTCCAAGGTACTCAGTCAGCAACAATCATTGAGTGCGGTCAAGTTGCAGGGAGGGGTGTAGAGTATGGAGATATATTCGAGAGGACAATGTCAGAAGAAACTAGAGCAGCTCTTCCTGGAGCTTTGCATGAAATATTAACTGGTCGCATTTACAAGTACCTTCTCCCTTCCACACTGTAAAATAAAAATGAGTGTAAGTTTATTCAATTCCATTGCTAATTCTATTTCATTTCCAGTTAGTATAAAGGCTAGACATGAGGATTGTTGGTTGTATTTTTAAACTTGAGTTTCTATGTTGGCGTCAGAATACAGCAATGGTCGTTGGGTGTGATCATATCAATGTTAATGCATCAGATCCCCTGACTCCGCAGGTAAAAGCGCTTGGGCCGAAGTAGTACTAGGAAGGGTGACTGTCCGGGAAGTCCCGGTGTAAAACCCTTCACAGACGTGCATTTCAGCCGTAAGCCTCAGAATATATGTATCATACAACCCTAAGACTCATCTCCATAAATTAGATGAAAAATGATTCACCTATTATTAGCATAGTTACAAGTACGAAATTACGGATCTGTACGGGACGGCAAAGAAATATGAGAATCTGGGATTCTCCAAAAATCCTGTGCGTAATATTTATAAAATTTATAACATGAACGTTAGATTCTCATGAGCATAATTTGATCATCGTGCATAATTTAAAAAACAGTAATATGCACTAATAAAAATAAAAATATATATTATATATTAATTTTTTCTATTAAAATATTGTGCTGATAATATTTTTTAAAAACACTAATATATACTAATAAAAATATCAACAAATATTATATATTAATTTGTTTAATTAAAATAGTTTACGTTTTATGTTTTATTTAATTAGATATTTAAAAAATAATAACATTTAATATGATATATTTTATGTTTACTTTAGTAATATGATCTAAGTTTCAATCAATTTTTTTTAAAGAAGTTGTGGACATTGGACTAGATTGAAGTTGAACAAACTAACTAGGACAACCTCTTGGACATTTCCCTTGTCCATTTTGGTGTCCCCCAAAAACATCTCCACAAGATCCATGCACTTCCAATGATGCCTTAGCAAAGTAGAAGAAATGACTTCATACAACAAACCAATTTTGATGGTCCTATTAGGATGTGAAGGAAACTCGCACATGAAAATAAAATGACACGTAATTATAGATACATAATTTTGTGATGCAGGAACATCTTAGAATCAAACAATCTTGCATCACCCAAAAATATCTAGCAAAGTTCACATGCATATGGACCCCATTGGTAGTGAGAAGATGATCTACAAGGACCTCAAGAAGTCACTAAAATTTCATAAGCTTGTTCAAACAAAGAAAGGATTGTTTTAGTCAATGAGGCAAAGAGTTCTCTATCTCATGACGAAACTACCTATTAACATAGGATCTCATTAATCAATAGTTTTGAACTGTCATGCGATTATGTATCCACCACTTTATATTAATCGATGGTTTTACCTGTGGCATTTGAACATTTAGCGTAATGACCCAAAACTTTTGGTTGTGCATTTTAAACATTTTGAAAGATGAAGGGGATTCTAAGAGTCACTCCATAAGGAACAAAAAGGAAGAAAAATATTTGAAGAAGGCATGCCAGAGTTAGAGATATTTTCTAGGATGGTGGAAGTACTTGGCTAGGAGAACAAGGAAAAAGAGAAGAGTTTAGTCCATTTAAGGACTGATGTGTGTGTCTAACTTTTTCTCATGTCGTAAACAAAGAGAGGAGTGAGTGTGTGGTGTAAGCTCAATATTTCCTCATGAAAGTCAAATAAAAGTGTTTGTCTTGATTTCCAGTCTCATATTATGTTTATGTGGATTAAAGGCTACAACAAAAAGATTATCTTTCATTGGACCCCAATCCTTGACTGCATTAATTGGGATTAAATCAAGTAATAACTTTGAGACAAGTGACAGTTGAACATTATCCATTTTGTGTAGGTAAGCAAAGAGTAAAGTTTGGAAATAAGATCTTACAGTAGTAGGTTTAGGTTGAAAGAAAGTCCACATGACTATAAGAAAAGTGGGAAGAGGTGGAGTAATGGCTGCCAATGTGATAGGAATATTAGATGAGACTGTAAAAATGTTGAGAGTTATGCAAACAAGGTTCTTTCTTATTGAAAAAGATAGAAGAAGGGGATTTATCTCAAGGGATGATGTGAGCAATGTAAAATAATGAAGAGTTAGGAGTAGAAGATGTGGGACCAACCTCTGAGTAGTTGTATGAAGGAGAGCATATGCTTATAAGAGCTATCTCAAAGATTAGAAGAGGAACCAAGATGAGAGTTCCAAGAATTTCAAGAAATTTGAACCTCAAAGAGATGATTAATTGCCTCACTGAGATGAAGTAGTATTTTTCATTTGATGAAGTGGCTAACCAAAGGAAGGTGAAAGTGGATTTGACCAAGTTGAAAGGTCATGCAACCCTATGGTGGAAGGAGGTACAAACTAAGAGGAATAGAAGGGGTTAAGATAAGATTACATGTTGGGAAAGGATGGTTGTAAAACATAGAGACAAATAGTTCCCTGGGGATTACCAATTAGACTTATTAATGAGGTTGTGAAATTTGAGGCAAAAGGAGCTAACTGTGAATGATTGCATAGAAGAGTTCTTAAAAAATACAATCTAGGCTGATCATAGTGAGATGGACCAAGAAAAATTGGCAAGATACATAAATGGGATATAAGTAAACATTCAAGATGACATCAACATGATGAGATTGTATATGGTGGAAGAAGCATATCAATATGATTTTAGGGTAGAATAATTTTTCTAGAAGGAAAGAAAGTGAATCAAGAGGAAAAAGGATGTTTATTAGTGGTAGAGATCATCCATCCCATGAAGACAATCAGTAGTGGCATGAAGAAGGATCTAACATTTCAAATGTGTCAAATCAACAACCAAAATAAGGAACCGACTTTAGAAGGTGGATTACTATAGGAGAGGAAGATGGATATTGTTCAATGGAATATGTTACAGATGTAGAGAATATGTTCACTATGATTTTGAGTGTCCTCATGCTCAATATGATGGTGAAAGAATCAATGAAGGTATGGTACTAGTTGCACATAATGATGTATAATCTATAGCATCACTGGAATGTATTAAAGAGCCTGAACAAGAAGATAATCTATTATCAAGGAGAAAAGTCTTGAAGATTGAGAGGAATAATGAGTAAATATGCCAATGAAGATGCATTTTTGGAGCAAAATATAGAATGAAAGGTAAGTGTTGCAATGTTCTAGTTGATAGTGGAATTTCAAATGATTTAGTGTCCTCTAAAATGGTAGGCAATCTAAATTTGATATAAATGCCACACCCAAATCTGTATAGGGTGTTTTGGTCATTATATGGAAATGATATCATCATATAAGAATGTTATGAGTATGATCTGCATTGGTAGGTATAGGGACAAGGTTTTTTGTGATGTGATTCCCATAGATGCATGTATGTTTTGTTAATAAAGCCATGCAAATTTTATGGTGAGATGATATATGATGGAAGAGGTAACGCCATGTGTGTTAATAAGGATGGACAAAGGTATACTTTTCACCTTGAAGGGAAAGAAAAATAATAATGTGCATAGGAGTCATCTTATCATATGGGCTAAGAAACATGTTTTCTTGGAAGAGGAGGAAGAAGTGTTTATATACATTTCTCATAGATAGGGATCCAAAGTGTGTAACACATAAGAAGGTGAATCATAAATTGATGTTATTAGCCTAGTTATGTAAATCAAAGAATGAGATTACAACCAAGGACATTAGGGATATGTTGAAATTAGACAGAGGTGGTCAGTCCAAGATTTGTGAAGTTGGAAGGGGAGTGACGAGGTGAGTGTTTGGTAGAGGAAGATAGTATGTGGTCTATCAAGTGGTTGGAAAAATTTGAAGTACCTCAAATGTTAAAGGGGCATGTCATGGATTTACTCTTGAAGGTATAAGAACAACTATAGAATCTATCCCAAATTTATGAGCTCTATGCTTACAAACTTTTACTTAGGGTGTTTGATATAGGAGAATTCTAAGATCAATAAATATTACATCACCCCAAAAAATATAGCAACATTAACATGCATCCAAATCATATTTATGGTGATAATATGACCTATAGGGACCATAGAAAGTCAATAACATCTCATCATGCTCCTGGAGTAAAGAAAGGACATTTACAAAATGACCACTCTACATTAAGTGGTAGTTTAACTTGTAGTAGTTGTATACTTAGAGTAACGACCCAAAAACTTTTATTTGTGTATTGTGATCATTTTTCAAGATGAAAGGAATCCCAAGAGTCACTCCATGAGGCACAATAAGGATGAAAATTATTTGAAAAAGGCATGATGGAGTTAGTTGATGCTTTCTAGGAGTGTGAAGTTACTTGGATAGTAGCACAAAGGAGCAAATATTAGATTTTAGTTTATTTAGATACTACTGATATGTGTAACTCATTCTCTTGTGTTGTAATCAAATATTTAAGTTAATGCGTGGCATGTGTAAGATATGTATTTCCTCAAAGAAGAAAATGAAAGCTTATTTTCATTTATAGACTCATATTGTGTGTGTGTGTGTGTGTGTGTGTGTGTGTGTGTGTGTGTGTGTGTGTGTGTGTGTGTGTGTGTGTGTGTGTGTGTGTGTGTGTGTGTGTGTGTGTGTGTGTGTGTGTGTGTGTGTGTGTGTGTGTGTGTGTGTGTGTGTGTGTGTGTGTGTGTGTGTGAATTAAAGGTTGTAAGGACAAATTTGTCCTTCATTGGACCCCCTATCCTTAGATTCATCAATTTTTTATAAGACTAGTTATTTGCTATGGTATTAATATGTTTTTTGTGCACATAGATCATTGGTTTGAATTAGGATTTTATTGGCATGTTTTCCCTTAAGTTGGTCCTCATATTGCCTTGCCTTGTCTTGTGTTATCCTTAAAATTTTAATTGATTTTCACTTTGGGTTTATGATAATACCACTATTCATTCCATAATGCTATAAAACCTACAAGAAGACCATTTTTTTTCCTTGGTAGATCTTAATGCTCTTGAAATGTCCAAAATATTATTTTTGATTTCTTCATAAATTTGACTAGGAATGTAACACTACACTATTTTTTTTTTACTAGAATAAGACCAATATGATCCTATTAATATAATTTTTTATCCCTTAACCCCTTTTCATTATTTGTTTTATTTCTTGTGCCCCATTTATCATCTTTCTCACCTTTTTTTTTTGGCATGTTTGCCAATAAGGTCTTATTTTGAATTCAAGAAGTCTATAAATATAAGAGTGCATTAATGCATTTAGGGGGGGATATATATATATATATATATATATATATATATATATATATATATTGAATTCAAGAAGTCTATAAATATAAGAGTGCATTAATGCATTTAGGGGGATATATATATATATATATATATATATATATATATATATATATATATATATATATATATATATATATATATATATATATATATATATATATACTCAAATTTATATTTTTATACCATCTATTGAAGCGTAAATACAAAATTGTGTTATTCGGATTAACCAAAATAACCCTCCCAAGCTTCCTCAAGCCCCCAAACTTAGATTACAATGTGCTAAGGACTATGTTATTATAGATCAGCTCAAGAATACTCATGCCTAGATATTTAACATATAATTGCTTACAAAGTCTAATGCTTTTAAATATATAATTAATAAGGCCTTAGAAGACACTATTTGTACACACCCTAAATTGGTCAAGAAAACACAAGTACTAAGTCTTTTGTAGATTTTTCACATGAAGTTCTTAATGATGAAAGGTCTTTTTAAATGGTTTATTTGGTATTTTGGCCCTATTATGACTTGCCTTCCCATATTTTTTCACCTCCAGTGGTCTTATGTCATGCCTATCTCAGTCATAGGGGCCCCTAGCCTGTTTGTTTCAGTCACAACCCAATTTTTTGCCTATAAGACAATAGTGTAATCTTGGACATTAGCACACTACACTAATGTCTACCTCAGTTATATTGTCTAACAGTCATATTTTTATCTTTATGCGAGTCCTTACCTTTCTTTGGATCTCTTCTTATTATTTTATCTATCCTTTCACCTGTTGACCTACAAACAAGTGTCTTACATTCAAATTAAATTTCCTTTTATGTAAAGAGTGTCACATGGAATTTTACATATAACACTTACTACTTTGGCACATAATTAAATAAAAATCACTTAGTAGTATAGCTCATCACTTTGCATATTACTTAACATCACATATAGATCTGCATGCTTGATCAAAGAAGGGATAATCAAAATTCATTCTAGAATACTATGCATGTTGATTATACACATTCCCTAAGGGATAACTATGTGTGATCTAAGACCCCTATCATTCGGGTTAATGTAGGTATTAGGGTTTTTATATCATTCAATCATAATATCCCACAACCCACTTTTCCCCCTTTTTTTGTATTCAATTCTTTTTTGTGTGTGTGAAAATATTGATTAAGGTTATAAAGGATAAACATCCAAATAGTGGCATAAAAGGATGATCAGAAGCTCTTAAGCACATCTATAAAAGTTAGAAGACCTCTCAGAGCACCCCAAAAAGTCTTAGGACCCCTATCCACAAGAGGAAATTTACACAATGCCTTTACCAATAGTGCAGTGCACTAGTGTCCAGTTGACTACAATACTATCCTAAGGCAAATAAAACTCTAGTTTCAAAATGAAATCACTCCAGGTTGTCCTCCTAACTTGTTTCAACATTATCACCATTCAATGACACATGTTTTATTCCAGATAAGTGACTATTCTCTTTAGATTCATGATTAGGGTAAATTTATTAAATTATCTATTCATAATATTTATCTACATTTACTCCCCTTACTCAACCCCTTAACAATATAGGATTTACACTAGTAAACACCTAAATATTTAAATCATTTTTTGAACCCGACTTACTTCAAATATTTTTGAACAACCAATTTCCTTTCCTAAGGTTTGCCTTCTCTAATTTCATGTAATAAATTAGTGTTTATAAAATTTTGATTATTATTTATTTTTGCACATCTTAACTGATCCATATCAATCTTTTATTAGTGTTTTCATTGATTTAATATTATAAAATTTTGTTTGAAACCCCTTAAAATCTTAGATCCTCAAAATTGGTCCTCACACATCCAAATATTAACACTTTTTCAAGTCAATTTTTGATTTTATATACCTTTGGTTGATTTTTTTCATATTTTCAGATATATCTATGTTGGATTATGTCCTCCCTATTATTTTTTTATCATTCATTTTTAACATTCTCTTTTGTGAAAAATTTAAAATGACTTCTAGGGAACCTCTTCGCCCTCACCCAATTTATAGTGTTTTTTTCTTTTTTCATAATTATACAAATGAATGGACCAATTTTTAAAAAAGTACATTAGCACATGATCATGAGTATGATTTCTTTTATCATGATGATGATTATTATTGTAAAAATGGATATGATGATTTTTATGAGATTAAAATTTAAATTGATAATGAGGATAGATTAGATGCATCTTCCTCACCTTTACCCATTCAATTCAAAAAGTCAAGTGCAAATGATGTTACACCTTTTACAAATTCAAAAAATAATGTAGATGATAATATTTTATCACCTTCCTTTACATTTCAATCTCAACATAGTGATTCCCTAAAAAATATAGGTAAATCAAATCTCTCTAACCCTCTTAACTCCTCTTTTTGAGCATGTAAATGATAGTTCTTATCTTAACTCTACAAGTGAAAATAGTTATGATTTTGATGAAACATTAAATAACAATAGTTACTATGATTTTAGTGAAGAAGAAATTGAGTTTAGTCCTCTACCTACCTCACCCATATCTCAGGTTCATATTGGTTTCTTATCCAATGTTAATTCAAATGATAGTATGCATTCAGATAAAAATGTACAAACTTACTCTCATGTTTCTAGTTTACATACTTTACATTTGCATGATAATGATATGTACTCTATTCCATTAACATGTGATACTTATTTTCCAATAAAAAATATAAGAGATACCAATAAATATCCCCCACCCACACTACAGTAGAACCTATTTCCCATACTAACCTCCACAAGGGTGATAGCCAATTTCTCTCTCCTAGAGTCCAAGTTATCACCCTTCAAAAGGTTATAGTGAGAAAATGCACTATCTTTATCACTGTTACCCAATGTATAAAATTAATAATAAGATTCAATGTTTAAACAAACCTCTTGGTGATGTTCATATACATTCACAAGAGGTAATCTCCTTGATGCATGATGTGCGTACTTTAAAACAAGTACATCAACTCACCTTGGAAATTAAATCATATTACTCTTAGGTTGATTCTAATGCTATCCATGGTAATCCTATCTCATGTAGAATATTCAATACAAAATTACCAAAATAGTTTCAGATACCAATATTGCTGAAGTCAAATGGACATGGGGACCTATACTTATACCTCAAAACTTATAGAAAGGATATGGGACATGTTTCTCATAGTTTGATTCTTATATAATTTTTTCAAAAGACTTTAAAGGGTGAGGCCTTAAATTGGTTCCTTTAATCACTCCCCAATGGTTGACTACATATATGTGATGAGTTAGAATAAGTATTTATCATGCATTATATTTATAATAATGGACCTCAAGCCACATATGAGAGGTTGCCTTCACTATACCATGGTGTGTCAAAAATAATAAATGATTACATATGATGATTCAAATAATGTATATAATAGTTAAACTTCCAGGTAACAAATTTAGAGACATAATATATCTCTATTAGAGGCCTCATTTTCCATCTTAAGTATAAATTGTTATAGGAGACATCCAAATCATTTTGGCTTTTATGTTACATAGCTATGACATTAGAAAATAAGTTGGGACTAGTTGAGACACATTCAGAGTCAAATTTAGATTTAGATCTCTCATAGTCAAAGTAATCCAATATGGTACAAACATATATTCCACCCATGATCAATGAAAAAGTGGAATAGAAACAACCAATCAAGATAATCAACAAAGGCAATGAGTCACTTCATAGATCATCTCCCACAATGAGTAGAGCATAGGATACCAATATAGGGGTTATAGAGTTTTTAGATAGAGATAGGCCTCATGATATCTTATTTACATAATTAGATAGGGGATGATCACACTTCCTCCTACTAATCACCTTCCAACACATCAATTACACAAAATAAGGAATAAACCATATTGTAATTATCATCAAATAAATGGACATTGGGACAACAACTATTGTTCACTTAGAGATCATATTGACTAGTATGTTGATATAGGCATTATATTAGTCACATAGGGGGGCATCAATATCTCCTTTT